>VWZV01009127.1:203228-308867 GCA_013397155.1 Irena cyanogastra | reverse complement strand
GGCCCGGGAGGCGGGGGGGATCCCGGGGCAGCAGGGCGGGCGGGCGGGAGAGAGAGAGCCGCGTCCTTCGGCCGGCGCGGCCATCTCTCCTCGGCGGACCCGCCGGCTCCGGGCCGCGGTGAGAGAAGGACGAGCCGCGCGGTCCTCCTGCCGCGCCCGGGGCTCTGCCGCCGCCGGACCGCGAGGCCCGGCGACATCGGGTGTCCCGATCGGGCCGAGGTGGAGCAGAAGCCCTGCCCGGCCCTGCGGCGGGAGATGCCCGCCGATAACGCGGGAGTTAACCCGAAGTACCACGATGGGTAGAGCCGGAGCATCCCTGCCTGCGGGGCAGGGAGCCGGGAGCCCCGCGTACACAGCCTCAGCATCCCTCCCTGCTGCCTCAGCACTCGGCTGCCTTATCCCAGGCTCCTCTCGTTTCTTCCGCTGAAGCAACAGCCTGCCTGTAATTGCGCCTTATGCCCTCCACTGATTTCAGTGGCCATTCTCCTGGCTACAGGATGGAGCTGTCACGATAACATTGTAATGGATACTCTCTTCCAAAACCAAAAAGAATTATACATATATAAATTCCTTATGGCATTTTATACAGTTTAAACTATGTAGTTTGAAGGTGATACACTTTCCCAATACAGGATATTAAAATAGCTTTAACTGTTTAACATGTTTTAATCTAGGTATATTCATAATGTCCGTTCGTGGTGAGATGAAGGTAGTGTTCCAAATCTGGTGGCTAGTAATATTGTAAAATTATTTGATACATTTTGGTCTTCAATTTCTGTGCTAAGAAGTGTTGAAGTGTCCAGTGACTGAAAGACATTTTTAGTTCAAACTCCTCAAGGGACACAAGGGAAGTAGTTCATTGCATATCTATAGCACCTTTCATCTTGAAAAATGCCAAAGCACTTAACACATCGTGTCTTCAGACCCCAGTCCTCCCAGGAGCTTCTTGCAGGGCAGTTCCATCATGTGGATCCATTTACAGGCATGGGTTTGGTATATATGAGTCTTTTCACCAACCATTAAACCATGGCAGTGCTAACACAAAAGTATGCTATAAAATTAGGCAGAGATATCAGTTCCACGTTAAAGTGGAGTGAAAAGTGCTCCCTCCTGAATTGCCAGTGCCAATACTGGTGGAGTTGAAGTCATCTCCAGCACAAGCACTTACCCAGCCTGATGTGCTTAAATTGTATCAGACAAATACAACTGCATTTTATAGCTGTGGACTACAAATACCAGAAAATTGTGGTAGTTTAATGATGTATTTTTAAAAGCTAAAACCAGACATTAAAAAAAATAGCAAATTACTTCAAAAATACAAAAGCATGTAGGTTTTCTTAATGTTTTAAATGAGTCATGGTTCTTTCTCATCTTTAAAATAACACAGAGCCCTTAGGTTTTCTCATGACCTTTTCATTCATAAGCCATCAAATATTTCAAAGATGCTATATTATTCTAAAACATTCTGCACACACAAAAAGACATATATGGGATTTTTGGCAGACAAGTTGCAAGAATAGAAAAATTAAGCTCATTTACAGTAAAAATTCTGACTAAGAATATTCTTCATTTTAAAACATTATTGCCATCATTTGGTTATTATTTTTGAGGTTGAGAAGTGTTTTAATATGCTTATTTTCCACCATCTTGAGACAAGAGGTGTGCTCACCATAGGATGTCAATGTTACTTAACCTCTACCTCCTTCTGATGCGTAAGTTTTGGAAAATAAAAGTATGAAACCTATGCTATCTAGAAGTATTATGTTAATAGCAAAAACTGGGTTGTCAGTGAGATTGCTACCAAGATAAGAGAAGTAAATGCCCAGTAACTTTTATGAGATTTTTCAAAGTAGGAGAAAGGCCAGAAAGAGGCAATGCAGCTTCATTTCAGAGAGTAGAAATTAAAAGTCTCTTAGAAGCTCAAACCTAATCCATTCTAAAAGACAAATACAACATATAAAACCTTACAATAGATTTCCCAGTGAAATTGACGGTGACAGTGTCTGTGAAGCCTTTCAGCTCAGTGTGCTGCAAATCAGCTCAGAGATGTGACAGAAAATGCTCTCAGCTCCAGTCTCCAGATGCTGTTATGATGCCATTAAGCTTTAAGAGCAAGGGTTAGAAGAGGGAAACACTTTCATAATTTAATGATTTTGAGACCTGTAACAATCTCATTATACTAAACTGCACCACAAGGCATGAAATGAAAAAGAAATTCTGTCTGGCTGTGGGAACAATGGGACAATGGGAAGGATGCACTGATGTGTCTCTGGGAATTCTTCTGGTATGGTGAAGCAACAAAAAAAACTTTTAGTTGCCCATTTTTCAGTACACTGTAGCCTTCATAATTTGTACATTTCAAAGCCAGTTCTGTGGCAAGTGTGAAACCATAAAGGTGGGAATGTGGCATCTTGAGCAGTACAGTGGGGCTGATATACTGGGAAAGGATTTGTTGCTGTACACTTGTGCATACTGACTGCTGGCAGTCAGAAACTGTGTGATGTTACATTTTTGAAAGCTGCATTTTATACCTAATGATTTGACTTTCGTTTATCTTGAGTAGTGTAATGCAAATGACTATTAGCTAGGTGAGGATAACAGAGCTTTCACCCATCCCTCGCTGAATTTTCAGGAGTTAATATACTCCAGTGTTAGGACAAAGAGGACTTGCTTTCACCCCCTGTTAACAGGCTGTAGTCAAATATCACCAAATCACAGAATATTCCAGGTTGGGAGGGGTTCACTAGGATCACCGAAGTCCAACTCCTGAAAATTTGATGCTCCCTTTATCCTTTCCTGAAAACAGGATCAGGCTGCTTTCACCATGCGGCGGTAGCTTGGACAGCCTGCCCTTGATGGCTGTTCCCTGGCTCTGTGCTGGATGCCAGCTTCCAGCGGGCTTGTTGGGGGAGAGGTGATGGCACTTGCTAAGGGAAGGAGGCTGGGATTTGGCTGTCAGTGGCAAAGCCCGCTGTGCAAAGCTGCTGATGGCATCAGGTGCAGTGAGCCCTTCTGTGCCGGGTTTACAGGAGGTGAAGGCTGAGTTCACCACAGAGGCTGGAGGGCTCTTCTTTCTGGTCAGTGCAAAGCCCGTCTGCTGAACAGATCAGGGAAGCTTGGATGGCTGCTGCAAACACTGAACCTACATTGTAACTAGAGAAATCTTCATCAGGCAAAGCATCTAGCACCATCAGCAAATGTGCTGTTTTTGCTAAAATTTATCAGTGGATACAATTATAGCATCTATTTTACCATGACTAACTTTTGAAGATCCCCTCAAGCTCTTTAGCAATCATTTGATAGGTCACATTTACTGCAGCGTGATCAAAGGGAGCTAAGCTCATTTCTGTAGCTCACTGTGTTTCCATTTACATGTAAGAGTCCATTTCACCATTCACAGTCTTACTTAATACAGCAATGGGTCTCTGCTTGAGCCTGGAAGCTTTTAAATTGTATGTTTGTTCAAAGTTTGCTTTTCCTCTATGCGTCAGAAGTTTCGTCCATTAAGAAGCTGAAGCACTGCAACACTTGGTGCCTGGGCCCAGACTGCAATCCAAAACACAAGGTACCACGTGTGTGCTTCTCCCTGAATCACCTCATTCAAAACAGAAGAAACAGGCATCTTTTCCAGCTGTTCATTCCCAGCACTGGGAGTTAGATGGTCTGTTAGCTGGCATCATAGCAGGCACAGTGCCCTGCCTCAGCGTTGGAGGACACAGTGCTTTGACAGAAGCTGGGGGCCAGGGCTGAGCAGCACAATGCCCAGCAGCAGCAGCAGCAGCAAGCTGCACACAGCAGGAGCCCTGGGGAAGGAAGAGCCAATGCCTGGTTTAGGAACTAGCAGGATGAGATCAGCACTTCACAGAGAGAGGCTCTGGGGTTAAGTTTTGGATTTAGCTTCCTGAAATGTGATGAAATCCTGATTTATACTGGGTGTTTTTATTGTTTGTTTGTTTTCCCTTTCTATTCAGAAAGCAGCAGGAATGTTTAGGTTTTTTAAGATGATTTCATGCAGTGAATATATTGTTTTCATTCTGCAGAAGTGGCTTTTTCTCATTGCTAAGACTATCTCCAGGTGTTGGCTGTAAGGATCCCATCAAAGGCTCAAATAAGGATTTCCTCTCCTAGTCTGGTAGGAAAGGAAGAAGTGTCTTGCTGCCCAGCCTCCTTTGTGAGAACACTTCAACCACTGGAATAATCATTCATTCTAAATAGCAGGACTCCAGTGCTCCAGCCACAGCAGGGAGCTTCATGAATGTCACTACAAAGCAGACTTCATGCATGTGGGAAACATGGGGTATAAGAGGAGGATCACCATTATACCAGCACAGTCTGGGTGCATTAAAAATACAATATAGCAAATGTGGAATGAAACCATCAAAGCTACACAGGTTTAACAATCCAAATGAAAATACGTCACAATATGTATGCATATATCATGTTGTTTTGAACTACATGTATTGGAATTATGGAAGTTTCCCTATAATTAACAAGAATAGCCTTAATCATATTGCCCTGGAAAAAAAATACTGCTTTGCAGATTGGTTAATTTGTAAATACAAAGAGAAGTCTTTGAAGATGAAAAGAATAATGCTTTCTACGTCTATAACTCTTCCTATTCAAAGATGGGAGGCTGCTCAGCAAACACTGATGCTTTCAGATTTGCAGCACCTTTTTGAAATAAATGTTGGCTTTATTTGCTTATTTGGAAAATGGGAAGAAAAACATGACACAGCCAAAGTCATGCTGGGAAGTCTGTGACAGAATCAAACCAGAATAACTAGCAGTTATTGCACCAACTGCAATATGAGTCTACTGAGAATATCCTGCCTGTAAACACTGAAGACACTACTTCTGATTTGTTAGGAAATGCTTTCAAGCATAGTGCCTGTGGTAGAAATACTCTTATTTTCGCAAGGTCCTCTAACACATTGGGTTCAATGCACATCAATGTATGTAGTGGCTGAGCACAGACTTATTCCATCTACAGCTGTGGCATTGTGATTTGAAACTGATGAGAAGTGAAATATGCTACAGATACACAGGAATGCAACTCCTGTTCCATATTCCATTCCAATCTCCAGATGGGAACAGCACTTCTGAGATATTAAAACTCTGTGAGATTGATGTGAAGAGGCACAGTGATGGGCAGTATCCACACAAAACGATCCATCCACCCTTCAAAATTACTCCTTAGAAGTTTTCAGTTATAATTCAGTTCTGCAACCCTGTTTTTGGTGGCTCAACAGTCTGAAAGCTTCTGCTAGCAGAGCTCTTTGAGATCTATGCACTCAGGGGCACAAATCCTACCTCCTGTGAGAGGGCATCGCTGGTTTCAGGTACAACAGCTTTGGCACAGGTTCACAGTTCACCATTCAGGGCACAGGAGGATCATCCCTACAGCTCTTTGTCACTGCCCGGGGGGAATCCCCTCCCAGCAGAAGGATCTTTCCTGCACTCACTGGAACCTCAGGGAGCCCCCAGAATGTAGGTATTGGGAAATGCTTTCATCAAGTATGAAAAAGTGATGCTTCTATGTGGCTTGCAGCACACTGACACCCTTCTGCACATAGCTGAGATCAGTAATTTTGTTTTAATTTCTTTGCTGCGATTATAAAGATGTTACTGTGACAGTATATATTCCAGAGATCTATTTTATGTGTATATTTTAATAATATTTTGTTAAAATTTAATGTCTGAGTTATACAAAGCCACAGCTATGTAAATCTACACCTTCTGAATTATATTAAGGAACAATGAGACTAGAGTAAGCTATAATGTAGACATATTTCTTTAAATTTATATTTAAATAAAAGCATAGCAAGTTGATAATTTAAGGTGTACACAAAAATTGCCATTTTTTAACAAAGTGGTTTTACAGTACCCATTCTGATCACTTTTCAGGAGGAGCATTTTAACTGGACTGTAACAATTCACATGAACACGTAAAACCCAGAAGTACAAAACAGGATGTATGTCCAGAGGATACATCAGCTAGACTGTGAGAAAGAAATCTCTCTCTTCTGCAAACAGGTAACCACAGTGCCTATGATGAGAGAGAAGGACCTCAGCACTCTGTTTTATATTCCCTGGTCAGTAGGATAGTGGTTTAAACTTGTGCTTTACCAGAACTGATATCGCAAATTTCCTACTTTCCCATGTCACTGTTTCACTCTTTTTGGGATCCAGCACAATCAATGGCACCTCGTGGGAACTGATATGTACCAGGAGAATTTACTGTCAGCCGTGTGGATAACAAAGCACACATAAAAATGTATGGGTAAGACAAAGCACCGTGTTAGTTCAATATATTAATGTTAGAAGGGGCTAGACAATCTCATTTATGGCCTTTATACATTTGCAGTTATGTTACTGGAAATTTGCCCAGATATGGAAAATGAAAGACGGCAAATATCTTCTGAGAGATAGCTGGAAAAAATATTGTATTTCTTCTAGTGATTTCATAAGTTATGCTTGCTTTTAGTGAGTGATTTATTGGAAAAACTAATTTGTGCTATGAAACAAGTAATAGGAAATAACTGCAGAGTGTTTACCTGTAATTTTAACTCCTGTCATCACATAAACCCATTTACCACTTCAACTAACTTAACTTCAAGTTTTACATATCCATCCATCTGTATCTTTCACCAAATACAATATTAATTATGCCAAAAGATGTAGGGGAAGAAAAAAGACAGTATTTCATTTGTATGGTGTGGGTTATTTCTGCAGGGTACCATACCAGCTCCACTGGTTCAAACTCATTGAATTTCCATGAGCTTTCCTTGAGTGGGTGGAGGAACAGGAGAGTGGATTGCAGGGTGACCTACAAGGGCCAGGCAGGAATTTCAACGCACTGCACTTGCAGATTCCTTTGATATTTTACAGAGCCCAAGACCACCTACAATGAGACCTTCATCCCTCCACTGCTTTTGCTGCCTCAACTTATTTCTGCTTTCCAAGTTCAAGATCCCGAGACACAGCCTAGGGATGGAAGGAAACAGTTAAATCATCAGCTAATCTAAGCTTGGCTGGCTGGAGAAAGAAGCAATAGGAAATAATCCTTTCCTACAGTTTTCAAGATTCCTTTACACTGATTTCCAGCATGGGCTGTAGCTTTTATTTTTGTGGGCAACTATAGTTCTGAATTAAACTTTTTCATTTACTTTGGAACAGAATTTGTCTTGAAAGAAACTTTTTTCTTGTTCTGGTCTGTGCAATCACCTAAGGCTCACAATGTGATCAAAGCAATTCTGTGTTAAATGTGTTTTTTTCAAAGTAATTTCTTTTTGCAGGTTCATAGCAAGTGCATCCAGAAATGTAGATAAATTTCACTTTTGAACTCCTTTGAACATATAAAATGTAAGAAATAAAATGCAAGAAAGGAAGTGGTTGAACCAAAGAAGCTTTCACTGAATTGTCCAGAAATGTAAACAGGCACTAGGGTTTACATGGCAGGATCAGGTCCATACAGGAATAAAACACTTGGCTTTGGTGAAAGAATTCTGGTTGTTCTTAAAACACCTCTGCCAGCCAGTGCAAGGTGTAGGATTACTAATCCTCCTCAGGGTAAGCCATGCATGGCATTCTTCTTTTTGCTGGTGGCATTCAATAGAGCCTTGGGTGGAGGAAAAAGTAATAGGGGCAATAATGGCAGTGTCTGAATGAAGGCCTGAGAAAGGGCCGAGGCTCTGCTGCCTGGCTGCCAGCCATCCAAGCATGAAGAACAATTGTACATTTGTCTCAGATACCAAGTTACCTAATTTTATAAACGTTTCCTGATGCAGCCCTTTAATTCCCAAGTATTTCACCACCTGACATTTCTCTCTCAAGCTTTCAAAAAAGCAGGAGAAAACCAGAGCTACAGATAACTGAAAGAAGAAAAAATAAAATGATTTTGTCATTAGCAGTCATAATTCAAGAAAAAAAGGGCAAGAAGACAAATTCTTTTCAACTTTTTGATGCCAGATAACCCCTCATTGTCCCACCACTTTCTGACAGAATAAATGATAGAATAAATAATAGAGCAAGTCTCAAAAGAAAAATATGTATTGTGTGCCATAAATTATACAGGCAGATGCAGCCATGGACAAGAGAATTAGGGACATAAAATGCCTGCAGTGTACACTGGCTGGTGAAGGGCTGGGGGTTGCCAAGGGACATTCTGTGACCACCATGCAGTCCAAGCTAAGATCTTGCCCTAAACATCGTAAACATCAGCCTGAAGCCCTGTCATGCAGGGGTCTGCCAGCTTTTCCTTTGCATTCTTCCTCTTAAACAGCTCTTTTTTTTTTCTTTTTTCTTTTTTTTTTTTTTCATATCGGTAGCTGTTTAATGAATGTTTTGGCCATAACCAGCTTGTGGCATATTTCACAGATGCCTGAGAAATCTTGCACTGAAGAATTTTGCATCTTCTGCCCAAACTATCCCTTCAGACAAAGATTTCCATATTAAGGTGAATGAGTTTCCCTAAATTGAGGGATGGGTAGAATAGGTTAAAGGCCAACTCTTCATGTGCAGCCTCACAGAGCACCATCATCTTCAGCTGAATTCTTGGTTTTATTCCTTTTTATTTATTAGAAAAAGTGTTATATAGCTTTGTGGCACTCTACACAGAAATTATTACAAATAAATAATTACAAATAACCTAGGTCAGAGACTCCATTCAACTAAACAGTCTTTTGGCAAAGTCAAACCTCTGGGTCCAGATTTGTCAGATTTAAACACCCTTAATATCTTCTCATTCTTTCATGATGTCTTTTATTTCAAGATATCAGCAGATATTTTTTATCCAGCAGTCATTTCAGCAGGGGAAAAAGAGTTTTGCAATATTGATGCAATTTATTGTTGTATGACCAATTAAGAAAATAAAGACATTTCAAAGAAGTTGATGGCATTTATTTCAGATAAGTAAGATGTTTTAAAGAAAACCCACATAAGACTTTACCACATAATGTGGTAAAGGACATTTTTCCAACTTCACAAATGACATTAAATGTCATTTTATGACCATCCAAGAGTAAAGAGTAAATAATACTTTATGCTGGAAAAGAATACATGTGACTCATGATTTTCAGCTGTTGTAGATGTGAACTTTTGGAAAATGATGCAATTAGAGGCCAGAAGCAGAGCAAAATATCTGTTTACATTCAGCTCTGCTGAGCAGATCAGAACTGCTGAAGGGCTTGAGAAAAAAAATGTTATTTTCTCTTTTGCTCATGTCCTCCATGGGCTACATTCTGCTTGGAGTTCCTTCATAATCAAGCAGTACAATTAAGGGAGAGTCTCAATATAATTTAGCATTTTTTATGTTTTCGATTTTTCTGATGAAGAGTGTTTGCTCTGTCATTCATTCACCATTTCCTTCCATGTGAAATTGGGAAATACGGCACATGAAATCTGAAACCCAGGTTTTTTCCATCTCTGCATGTTTTTCCTTGGAACTCAGAAACTCAAGTTCTGCCAGTGTAGAGGAAGGAGAGGAAATGTAGCAATAAAGTTCCTGGCTTCGTCACAAGCCCCTTTCTGACCTGACATGGGGAAAGTGTGTGGAAAGGGATTGAACTATTGGGGATAAGTATGGAGGAATGGCAGAAGTATGCTCGTGTAAAATCAGAAAGAAAACCTCACAAAATAACATCTAAGCAAGGGCAGTGAGGTTACAAGATGTCATGCTACAAGTGCACAGGAAGAAGGCCAGGAGAATGCTGGTTCAGTACTCAGGGGTGCAAGGCACCTAATGACAGGTGATGTGAGTGACATACAAGAGACTGGTGACTTCTTTGTATCTGTCTTCATTAAAGCTGCATTTCAACAAACACATTAACCCTATTTCTGATAAATGTAGTTACACCTTTCTTGCTTCATTCCAATCCCACCTCCTCACTGCTCCACTTCATCCCTCAGTCACAGTGATTTGTAGGGGCGTGCAGAGATCTGGATGGGGAACTGCTCCAGCTGAAAATTAATTCAATAAATAGGTGGTAGTTACTAAGATCAATTAGTTCTGCAGTTTGATCCATCTCTTAGCTGTACCACAATCAATGTTTTAGTTTAAATTAGCTAGGTGTATTAACTTCATCCTATGGTGCTTAAAGGGCAGAGTGATTAAGTCTTTGAGTGACTGGATATTTAATGTGTCAGAGAATCAGAAGTAGGAAAGCATGGGACCTGTATTTTAAATTAGGAATAAAAGAGTAGAAGATTATTGATCAGATTATTAAATTAAATTTCTGCTCCAAAGTTTAGGATTTTTTAGACATACATGTTATGAGTGCCTACATAATAAAAGGGAAGCTGGGTAGCATGCAGTTTTCACTGTAAGAACAAAGTCTGTCAAACCAGCTTAGTTCTTCCCATGCCTGTATTGTTCTGTGGACAGGGGAAAGGGAGTTGGTGTCATGTAACTCAACTTCCATAAGGCTTTCTGCACACTCATGACACTCTCAGAAGCAAATGAGGAAACACAGCCTTGCTGACCCCACTACACCTGCTCAAACAGGTGTAAGACTGTTGAGGTAACCATACCTAAATAGTGGCACAAAATGGAAGTAGGTATGAAACATGATTCTGCACATCTTCCACCTTAGTCCCACTACAACCCACATTTTCATTAGTGACTGACAAGCAGAAGACATACTCAGTAAATGTGCTGGTTGGAGCTTGGGAGCTCTGCGAGTATAGTAGTCAATAAGCAGATAAATTTTTTTCAAAAACCTTGTCAACTTGAAGGAACTATCTTTGAAAGGAAGATAAATTGTACTAAGGACCAGTACAAGGGACTACATTTAGGCAGGAATTATCTGCAGGAAGGTGGGTGATAACTGGTTAGGAAATAGCCTGATTGAGGGTAGGCCACAAAACAAACATGGAGCTGTGTTATGCAGAGTGGAAAAGGCAAGCAATATAATGTAATGGATAAATAATCCTGAAAATGTATGAAGAAATTTGGCCACCCTATCCAGCATTTATAGTGCCTCGGCTGGAACATTAAGTTCTGTTTGAATTGTATCAACAAAGATTCTCATTCAGGCTAGACTTTAGAATAAAAAACTTTTCCTATTGTAAGAGCAGTAAAGCACTGGGCTAAGTTGCCTAGGAAAGTAACAGAGCTCCCATTAAATCATTTTAGGGAGCTATATGTCCTGTTTGATGTGATATAGCTGGTCCTGCTTTGGGTCAGATTGACAAGTGAACTCCCAAGGTCTTTTCCAGCCTAGGTTTCCAAAGAGTTATTGCCTAACCATTAAGCTTTCGAGGGAAGAGTAGCTCCAGGCCCATTTCCGTGGGCACTTTGCTGTTGTTTTCACATCAGGTTCACAAGTAACTGACTGGTGCACCCTAAATAATAAAATTTTACTTAAAAAGAAAACCATCTCAGTTGCTATGAACCTGGAATATGAATTACAATATTGTTCCATTGGTTTTTGTGTGTTCTGAGGAGATCAATGTTTCCCCATTTAAATAATTGGTAATATATTCCTACCAACACCAAGAGCAGGTGGTGAAGAGAAGTTTAGTTTACATCAGACCAGAAAATAAAGTTTACATACTAAAAAACAAGCCACTTTACTGGGTACTCATGTGCAGTGCTACTGTTCTGGGGGCTAGTGATGGAGAATCAGCCTTTCTTCTCTCAGTCACTGGTGTGTGTCAGGTCAGGTCAACACGAAGCAAACACAGTCCACTCGTGCTTGTTATAAAATGAGATAATGCTTCTTTCATTCCCATGTGGGTACAAAGCAAAGTCAAAACTTGACCAACAAATCACTATCACAGTTGCAACAGTGAAATGCTAAAAGTCTGAGCAGGCATTAGGACTGAGGTATCCTCATTATTTGCTTCCCAAACAGTACATGGGATGCCTGGGATTTCATTTTCCTACTCTGTTCCCTTTTTTAGATCCACTCCTTTAATGCTCATATGGACAAGCTGATGAAGTGGAAAGGCAATTCACACTGACTGAAGTATTTGTTTTCAGTTAAAAGCCACGATTTGCTGTTTAGCAGGCAAACACAAACACCTATGGAAAGAAGAGCTGTCACAGCATTTGATACTCCTGAGCATCTGTAATCAGCACATATGAAAATAGTTTAAAGTGAGTTCAGCCTATATGTGTCTTCATATCACAATGTACTGCTAGGGACAGAATTGAGTGTTGAGTGTGTTTGTATTATTCCCTTGTATGAAATGAAAGGCATTTGTGCATCTCATTTGTCTGCATTCACACACACCTACACATAAGGGCATTCTGTCCTCCGTTTCCCTTGTAGAGAGTGATGATCTAACATGATTTACATCTTAGTGGCACAATCTCCTAAACAAGCACTGAAAATGATCATCAACCTCGAAAGCTAGACTATCTAATTCCTGTACTTGGCCTTAACAGAAGTAGTTTCTACAAGAGAAATTTGTTTTTTCCATTATCTAAGACACACCTTTAAAACAATAAAATATATTAATCTTTTATATATTTCTGAACCTAAACAACAACGTTTAAAATTATGTCTGCACACTCAAAAAACTCAGGTTCTGCCTGGGTATTATAGTGTGACATTTGAGAAAGCTGTGGCATTTGGATCTGTGTCCAACAGAGGGAGGTGTTCAGAAACACGGCTTTGGTCCAAACTCTTTCTAAGACTAAGGAATTCAGCAGAAGGGGAGAGGACGACACGTGCAAATGCATGTGAGCAATACATGCTTTACTATTACAATTCAATTAATTTATCTGCTCTCTGAGAATTCAGGTGTGGAGTCACTGCTGCTTACAGATTCAGATCTGCTCAGGAGATTTAAGATCAGAGGATTTTTAGATCAGACAGGTGACAATACCACCTCTGTTTTGAAAGAGAACTATGAAGCTCTTAAAAAGAAAAAGCACTACTTATTTCGTATCAACGTCTCAATGTAAGATAAACTCAAACAGAGGTCCACTCTGGCAGGCACTTTGGCTTCAGTAAAAACCTGAGGTTACTCGGCTATGCTTTCCTCACAGGCTGTCTCTATGGCAATGGGAAAATATTGTGAGGTATAGGAATGAAGGGAATATGACTCAGAGAGTACAGAAAAAGGAACATTCAGAAACATAATTCCCAATAGGCACAGAGTACACTTTTCAAAAATACACACAAATCAAAGAGAATCTGCTGCTGCTTTGCCCCGGTGTTTTTACTGGAGAATGCAATTAATAAATAAGGAGCTGTAGTGCTGCCTATTTTCATTCTCTCTATTATCAGAGGGAAACAGAAGCTGGTGGTGAAGGAAACAGCAGCACCCTGCTCTGCTCCTTTGAGTTGTGCAGCATTCTCCACAGGGCTGCCATGTGGCTGGAAGTGCGCTTATCGCTAAGGGACAGGTTTGGACAGATCCCGTTAAGTCAGTGTGCTACTTCCAAGTGGAAAGGCTCCTCTTTTCACTTGGGAAACCACAGAGTCCCCTGTCTCACTGACCTGGGTCCCACCAAAATGGGATTTGGCCCAAATAAAAAGGCAGTAAGTAGCCCAAGTCAAGAGCCATCCTGCAGGGAGACATCCCTACAGAGCATTGCATGAGCAAGAATCCCCAGGCTAACCCAGACCTGTGCTCTGACTGGCCCAGTACCTGATGGACTTCAGCTTGCCACACAATGTTTATAAAACAGTGTATATAATAGGCATTTATAAAACAGCTTGTACTCAGAAGAATTTCCTCCTCAGTTTTCCTCTTTAGCTATTTAGTCACAGGAAACACACACATGTATATCTATATATTTATATATATATATTTATATATATATGTGCACACACACAAACATATATACACATGAGACAAACTCAAGTGGATATATTTATATACATAATTTTTTTTCCTTGTTTAAAAAGCCTTCTGCTTCTTGCAGCTAATGATGATTTCATGGCCTGTATTAGTACTAGTCATTCTCTGAATTGTTTATGCTTTTGACCTCAGTAGCACCCTGACACAGTTAGTCCCACAGGTCAGTTATGCATTGTGCAAAAGCCTTTCTTTTAATCAAATTTATATACTTAGTTTAATGGCTCTTTATCCTTGAACTCCAAGAAACATCAGCTTAACTACTCTCTCTATAGCATTCAATCTTTTCCTACATCCGTCTTAGGCTTCCCTTCCAATTTAACTCAACTCCTTCAATCGTTTCTGCCCTGAAGGAGACGAGAGCTTCCTTCCTTCTGGGACCTGTGGAATTTTGGGACTGTCCTTAACTTCTCCTCCTGACCT
Source organism: Irena cyanogastra (assembly GCA_013397155.1). Taxonomy (NCBI): domain Eukaryota; kingdom Metazoa; phylum Chordata; class Aves; order Passeriformes; family Irenidae; genus Irena; species Irena cyanogastra. Next base: position 294,635 of record VWZV01009127.1, on the reverse strand, counting down.
GCAAGCTGCTGCTTCTTCATGAGAAATGCAGTGAGCTGATGAAGTCCTGGGCACCCTTTGATCCTGCTCCCCTGAGTTTCACTGGGGCAGGTGCAATGGAGTCCTGAGGCATAAACATGATTATACTGTGTTCCCTTACTTTTAAAAGTGCTGGCCACCAGTATTGTTGCTCAGCAACCCGAAACTGTGTATCACTGCTGGCTTCATTAAACTTTAAAAATATTTTTCCTTGCCAACTCAAATGAATAATTGACGATGATTTCACTGTATATTTAGCATGTCCATTCAAATTCCAGTATGGAGGTAAAACAGCTTCATATACCTAGAATCAAGAAGAAATGACTAATACTGGCTGTAAAATAAAATGCATGGCTGAAAAATACTTGCACTTACAAAGCAATTTGTATATTGTTCAAAGCCGCTGTATCAAATAAATGTCCAAACCCTGTAATTATTTCTTTACTGAACACAATGTGCCTTCTTTTTTTGCAAAGATTATAAAATCTTACTTTATACTTTCTCTCTGGAGAAACTGCAGCAGCTAACCTTTTAACTACTTTATTATACTATTTATTTGATATAATATGCCTATATTTGCTACTATAGGCAATTGAACACATTAAAAAAGCATAAATAGAGAAGAACAGATTTCAACACTGATATTTTCTGGTTGAGTAATAGTGCCTGGGGTTATTCCAAGAGAATGGGTTGTAAAACTCGAGTGTACTTTCTGTCACCTGATTGATGGATCGCTTGTTACTCACCTCTAGCACAGTCCCAGCTAAAATAAATTGCAGCAACCCTTATCAGTGGTTTCTTTTCTATTATATGTGAGAAGTCCCAGTTTTATCTAATTGGTGGCATTGCCAGAACATTTTTCTGCAAATGTAGAAGCTTTCTGGTAAATGCAATTGCTACTTTAACCCAGGAGAGGTGCAGTTAGATGCATATCTGTGGGCAGAATAGAGAGGACCTAAGCTGAGAGCTTTGGAGATCTCCAAGCTAAATGCTGCCAAAATAAACATGACTGGAGATAGAGGGATTAATCCTGTAATCCTCACTTAAGCAAAATTCCTGCTATCTTCAGTGAGATTCTCACTGGGGAACAGCTGTAAAAATTGGCCTAAATGAAGCAGAAATTAGAAAGGCCAAATTCTGCCTCTGGGTGTGAGCATGTGACTTCAGTAAAACCTAAAGTGTGACACCCTGGGTCTGGGATAATCAGCACATAAATTCTCACCAAGCTCTACTGTACCAAGATTTTTCTTGGTATAAATATGAGGCACATCCACAACCCCAGAGGGAAATGTTTCTATCCAAGGTTCACTAGAAAGTGAGAATAGAAGTGAGGATACAGGTACAAACTAACATTCAGAAATAAAATGTTCATTTTATTAAAAACTGTCTTACATTTTAACCAATCCTAGGAGTGTTTAGAGCATTTCTCTTCACTGAACTCAGAATTATTACCCCCATTTTCTATTTGGGGTGGAAAAACAACATGCAAAGTTAAGTGATTTTCCACAGACCACACAGCAAGTGATTAGTATCATGGGGATGAATTAATCTTGGGTGTAAATCCATAAAGATTAATGGGGCTCTAACAGGGATTAATTTGGCCCATCATCTCTAAGGATAGCAAAACCAATTAGATGATGTCATTAATCTTCTGGTCTGTAAAGGACTGTTTCTTAAGCAATACTGAAAGAAAGGCAATAAAACAGGAATGACCAAAGGATCCACTGTAAGAGATGAATTGGTTGTTCCTTGGCAGAGGATTTGCAGCAGGAGCCTTAAACAGTGACAGCAGCCTCGACGTGCCCTCAGGCTCCCAGCCCAGCTGAGGTGCTCTGGGGCAATCATTTATTTGAGGATTGGAGGGTCAGCCCAGACTTCAGTCACTGATTAGGTTCATGTCTTTTCTTAGAGCATGACTTCCACACTACTGATGTGAAGTCAAATATATTTATTATGGCCCTGGGAGCCCCCAGTCTTTGGAAAATACCAAGTGCTTGATGTCCTATGGAAATTAGCACTTGAAAGATTCATAAATTTTAAAGCTTCCACTTTTGAGCTGACAAAATGTGAGCTATCCTACTAGGAAGAAGCCAGTAAGAAGAAATCAATTCAAAATCTGTATAACTGACTTGTTCTGAGATTTGGGGGAAACATTCTTCTCATTCACTGGTTGTGACAATATCCATTTTCTCATCTTCAATTCTGAGGGTGTTTCTGATGCTTGCAAAAGGGTCAAAACTGGCCCACAGCAGAGTAGGATCTTTCTACAATTTGCCTCAGAAATTTTATTTTAAAAAGAAGAGAAACAGGAATGTTTTTGTTAGGGGGTAAGGATCAGCTATAAAAAATGCACACAAAGCAGTGATTAACAGAACAACAAAAACCACAGCTTACAGACCATGGTTGATGAAATTTATGGAAAAAGAACATCTGTGACATTGGCAAGGTCTATGAAGACATTGAATAGGAGATAGTGAATTTGTGCCTGAAAGTTGTGCGCATTACCTAATAGTCCTGGTAAAAATGTTCCACTGGAATGCTGAAAGCAAAACTTGGCAACAGTGAGATCATTAAAATCCTACTGCATAGAAGCCTTCATTCAAAATGTAATAATATGTATCAGGTTTTTCATTATTATTATTATGAGAAAGAATATTCAAGCTGTAATAGGGATCTTCCCATCAATAGTTCTGCCTGAGTAAGTGTTTCATGGCAGAGATTTCATAGTCGGTGAAATGACTTAAAACTCCTTTCATGGGGGTGTTCTTGGATAAAACAGAACCTCATTCCTCATTTTATATGCTGTGGGAGTTCAAATGAGGTGATGTGCTCAGGCTGATAGTGTAGCTCCACTCCAGAGAGACAATTTTGTGACGTCTCCTTGCAGCATGGTACAGAAGCAGGGTTTGAGGGACAGGGACTTCCACCTTCCCCTTGCAGCGTGGTACAGAAGCAGGGTTTGAAGGACAGGGGTTTTCAGCTTCCTCCCCACCCCGCTCGCCCCCAGCACTTTTCAGGAATGCAATGACACACTGCTGCATCTGTATATGAGCAAAGAACACTGAAAAGAGACACTGTACAAGGAGCTAATGAGAATATGAAAGAAACCTGAATTTTGGCAAGGAGACTTGAGCAGGGAAGATGGAGGGAGGATGATAATGTTTGAGAATGTTTCTGAGTCAGTGCCAGTGATGTGATTATACTTAGAAGTTGGTACTGCTAAGTACTGGTGCACAAAAGCCTAGAAAGTGTGATGTGGAGAATTTAATTAGCCAAAAAGAGTAAATAAATGTACCAGGGAATGTTCCTACATGGTGTCATCTATGTTTCAGAAGGGTAATGAAAACAACAGGAAATGTGCTTCAGAAAAAGGTGTCAACTTAGGCCCATAATATATAAATAGATAAAGAATGCCCATTTTAATATCTTGCTTTGATAGATGGATCTAAAGAACTGAGAAATGCTTCAACACAAACCTGTTTCTGGAAGACTTTTTAGACTATAAAATGAAAATATTTCTGTTTCAGTTCTTTTTCCTGACAATTATATTCAGTGATTATTAGAGGAAGAAATGATAAAAAATATTCTTTTCATAAGTAGCCATTATATTTCACATTTTAATTTCTAGGCAGAAAGGAAATTGTGTATGTAGACAGTTGTATTTTGGTAGGCTAGCTAGCTTAATGCTAATTTTCCTATTATTTTAGGCCAGCTTTGTCATTTGTGATTAAGGAAAATGGGTAATGATCACATCACCATTTATCCAAGCTTTCTGAAGTGCAAATTTACCTACAGCACAAATACATCTGCAGTGCTATAAGCACAAGACCGTGTAAAGCCAGACAGTAAATGTAAAACTGTGCAAAAGCAGTGCAAAGAAGCACAGCAAATGTAAACCTGGTCATGCTCTCAGCTCTGGCATGGCCAAGGCAGGAGCTGGACACAGGTACCTTATCTCATCTTCTGCAGCTGATGTTTGTTGTAGAAACAATATAGCAACAAACACAGCATCACAGATATTAGCTTTATGCAAATAAGCTTATATTAAAAACCCTATGTATTGACCAGGGGAACAAAATCAATACTTTAATGATGCAATGAGCATCGCAGTAAAAATACTTGTGTTTCAAACCCATGTTATTTTACAAAAAATAACTGCACAGAAACAATTACAGCTCATCAAGTCCATATATCTTTGTTGCCTTACTTAAAACATGTGTTCCAGAAATAATTTATGAGGGAAGATATGTGTGTAGTCATAGTAACTACTGCTTCACAAGTCCAGCTATAAATCTTAAAGAACTTGGAGAAAAGCAGAAAAAAAAGTAGTGATGGCCACTGCTTCTAAGCACTGTGAAGCTGAGTGGAGCCCAGGCTTTGCTCTGTAAACAGTGTCAGCCCTTTGCTGATCATCTGATGGGCACCACTGCTGATTTCACTGGCAAATTAACTCTGGGCGTGTTTTAAGAGCAGAGTTACAGACACATTGAAATGAATATATTTATGGAAAAGTCTTTTATGTTGTAGTTTGAATATATTTGATACTGTTCAGAGGGTTATTGGGCTCTTTGTTTCAGATTGTAAGCACAACAATGGAAACGTTTATTCCTTGCCTTGCATGGACATTTACTGCTATGTGTATGGGTTGTTGAGACACAAATGAAAATTTGGCTTACATCACCAGAGACATGTCATTTTCACATACCCATTTCACTTCCTATTTACAGCAAATTAACAACAACGTCCTTGCAAAGAAGCAAGGAGCTTCAGCTGTGGTGGCAGCTTGTTCCCTTCAGAGGAACCATCTCAATCACTTGCTACCATCCCACAGTGCCCAGTGTCACCTTGAGGGATGCAAAAGCATCATCCCTTAAAATACCCTGGAAGATAATGCCAGTCTGAAGCAGATAGCACAGGTCTGTCCCTGCCAGGCCTCTAGGGAAGGTACCACCTTGAGCCTGGTTTCGGAGGGAGCACAGTGCTCAGAAAACAGAAAACAGAATTTTGGTGCCCCAGCAATTCAAGACAAATACAGTCCCCTTGCTTCAGGCACACAGCTGTCAAGGGGGAAATTAGGAAGATGAGATGACAGACCACAGTCTGAAGTACATCCCACAGAGTTAGTGTCCTTAAAGCATGAGCAGCTGGTTAATCAGATTAGAGGAGATGGAAGAACATCTTGAGGATGACATGGCCAGGAGGAGAACATCAGTATGCAATGAGAGCCAGACAAGTGCCTGGGTGCACGCATGGCTCAGTGTCAACACCAGAAGCTGTGCAGGAGGCAGCCCAGCATGACCATTCCCTGCACAGCTTTGTGGTACCTCCAAAAGCCACTGTCCCCACCTCCCACATGGGATTCCCACCCCACACATCCCGGGCAATGTGAACTCCAGCAGTATGATAAAAGTAGTATTATTTATCCACATCTAGCTATCTTATCTCTTTATTTTGAGCACAGAAGAACCCATGAGGATGGATTCATCACACCACCTATTATAAACTACTTTGGTTAAAACCAAAAAATATCTGATTTGCTACAAGCCCTGGCATTCAACCTCCCATCTGGATAGCTTCAGATAGCTGTAGAGATCTCGGTGTACTTCTGTCTTTCAATAGCTCCTGGATGTCTGACAGAGCACTGTGCTTGGTGTGTGCCAGGATACAGAGTCTCGGCTCTCCAGTGGATCTCCCCTATCCTCCGTGTGCCTATTCCACATGATCAAGAATAACATTTTTGTGAAGCTCTCTCTGAGCAAAGCAGCCAGCTCCAAAAGCATCTTTCTACCTGGGCTTTCTGTCTCAGCTGCTCACAGTTAATGAGTCGCATGCTATGAGATGCAGCAGTGGGGCTCTCAGAAGAACAGGTTTGAGCCTGTTCTCGCTGTGCAGGGCCCAGGTTTGATCTGATAAAACCCCTTGCTGCTGGGATGCCCGTTGCCAGGCTCGGGCAGCCTTTGGGGTCCAGTGCTGTGAAGGGAAGGACTGCTGAGGGCACCAGCAGTACACAGCAGTCACTGACAGCCCCTCCAGGGTCACACCTGCAGACCACCAAGCCACTGTCATTTCCTGACAGGTCACTGTACCTCATACAGCACAGCTGGTATTTCTAGTGTGGGGTAGAAATTCAACACATCCTTCTGTTTTAAATCTGGTTTGGGGGTGTGCTGCCAAATGTAATCTACATAGATTAGTCTCTGCATGAACTCTAGTCTTGGATTTTCTTGTCTAGATCTCAGATGTGGATTAATTTTGTTAATGGGTAAAATAAAAAGATTATCATTCTACTATTTAGGAAAATGAAATATATTTAAAATTAATTATATTGATAGCTTATCTTTTTTTTTCCTTACTGACTGAAAGTATTTATATATAATGTCAAGCTAGTAAGCAACAAATCCTTTCTTATTAAAGTACCTTAAACCATTAATGGCATTATAGCTTGCTTTAGATTCGTAGTCCTTTTTTTTTTTACTGCCACCTGCCTACTTTCCAGTCTGTACTGGAGGAAAAGGAAAACTATTTTCTGTTCTACACTCAGACTAAACTAGCTGCCATGAACAGGTAATACTTACAAAGAACATATGATCGGGACAATTCTTCTTGCTGTAGTACGGCATTTAAAATCAGACTATACAGAAATGATACAATCTTACAGTAGTGCATCCAGACCCCAGAAATCATCATTGTACTATTCCTGTCTACTTACTACTTAACCGCAAGCCCCCATCACAATTAAAGAAAATTAATTACTTTGTAAATTAAGTTAAAATCCCAGCTGTTATAAAATGTAAGGCAATCATCATTTCAACAGCAACATGGGTTTAAGTAAAGGAAGAAACAAATGACCTGCACAGAACTCTGGTGCTCCACTGTGGTCTGCCTGGGCTGGTTCCTCTGGGATGGACTTCATGTTCCTCAGCAATGCCCCTGGAGCAGCTGGTGGGTTATGTCCAGGACTAAAAGGGCTCTGCATGAGAGGCAGCTGAGTGCCTTCTCTTCTCTTATCTGTGTGGATGTTACAATGGCAGCAGACAGCAATGCATAGACACTAAATTAATTAAGCTGGTTTTAAGCCACAGCATTAGGGTGATGTCGTAAGAACATGCCTAGGATAGCAAGGTCACTGGAAAGGGAGAGTACATGTCCTGCAGTAAAAGACTGTAGTTTGGAAGGCTTGTGTTGGATGCCTTCTCTGAATTTGTCAAATTTTTTCTCAAACCTGGCGCCACCTGGAGAAATACTTTTTCTATCCACTGAAATATGCAACAGCATCTCTGATTTAAATAGAGGAAGAGCTGCTACACCTGCTTCAGCTCTGAGCAATACACACTATATGCTCAGAAATGCATAAATTAGATATATTTGGAAACACAGAGAACTGGGAAAATATTTTGATGCAAGATAACATAGTTCATCTAATTTATGTCAGACTGACTTTGTGTTTGCACACAAGCATGCTCGGAGAGGCACATGTTGGGCAACCAGAAACTTGCTCATCTTACTGCTTCCATTGACATGGCATTGTATTGCCATTTTCCACTGGTAGCCTGATTATATTGTACAACTGAGCCAGAGATTTTTTTGTCTATTTCTTAAGTAAGTAGCTTTGTAAAAATTAAGAACAGCAACAGTTGGTTTTTGTTTCATCGCAGCTTTAAAAAACCCCAAAAACTTTAGGAAGACTTTAACAGAAGAAATAAAACATAAGCATAAATAAGCACCTAATGGTGCTATTGCTTCACTGTGAAATATTTTAAACAGGAAATGTTGAGCATCTGAACAGTAGCCATAATCCTCTCACACAGAAGCCTTTCCTACAGCTCGTCCAGAGTAAGTGCAAGCCTGTGTCTTCAGCGTTAATGGGATCAGCTGGAATGAGTAATGCTTTGTGTATGCTAAGGCTGTGATCCTGTCCACGTGGTAAAAAGATGGCAGTGTTGGTTTTTCTAAGCAGTCAGTCCCACACGAGGTGAAGTGAGTCAGAGCATTCGAGATGGATGAGCAGCTCTCAGAAAGGAGCTTTTGTTCCTCATCTCCAGTCTCTAACAGTCACAGTGAAATTGTCCCTACCATCTACCTATTAGCATCAACATCACTGGGGCTCTTTGCATGAGAAACTCTTGTGCATATAAGCAAAGGTCATTCAAGGATACTCTTGAATGAGGATTTATTTTGTAGCAAGCTTAAAATGACCACATGATGACCCATCTCTGCCCCCATAAGGAAAAAGCTGGAGGCAACTAGAGACACAAATGGGGATCAATTTTTCACTGAGAGCTTTACAGTTACAACTATTTATCCTTGTCTGCAGTGTTCATACAAGCAAATGAAGAGAAACATTTCTATTCACTACATGAGTCTCCTACCCTTTCTTTAGCTGTTACTTGTAATTGCAGCAAGAATAATATCCTGAGGGCTTTATGCTGATCAGCTGGATTTGAACATCAGCCTCTTAACTCACAGTCTCTATATCCCCCACCACCAGACAAGCACATACTATTTTGCTATCCAATAAAAGCTTGGGAAGCAAGCTTAGACCCGCATACATTTTATCACCAATTGCATACAAGGAATTGAATGCAAAATCGACTTGGTAACCATGCAAGAAGGGAAGGTAGATGAAACAGCTCCGTTCCCCCCTCGATGTCACAGGGCACATTCCATCCCGGTTTGGGGGTGACACAGCCGTGCTGCAGGCAGGGCCAGGCAGTGCGTGCCAAAGAGGGGATGTGCTCTCCTAAGTGTTACTTCTTGTAGCACCTCAGCACTTCAGAGTGCCCCAAGGTTATGTACTAGCTGTGCTCCAATGGTGCGGAAAAGCACTTTCCTTCCAAAGTGAATAGTCATCAAAGTAATAGAGAAAATTGGTAAGTGCTGTCAATGGAAACATCTTGGCTGTTTTTATGGATGTGTTAATGGAATGCCCTGCCACAAATCAAAGGGGCTCTGCAGCCCGTTACTTCCAAGTGGTGAACATAATGACAAAACCAAATATTGTGTTACCAGCTGGTTTCCATTATTGGGCTAAATTGTTGGATTGACTCATGATCCTTACAGCTGAAGTCAAAGGATTTTGCCCAGAGCAGTGATTGGGATATCAGAAGAAGCAATCTTCCTGATCCCCACAGAGCAGCTGAGGGGAAGCATGGAAGTGGAGGCTGTCAGCACAAAGGGTGCCTGAGGACTCCCACTCTAGATACCTGGTGATGATGCATTTTGGGAGAGTGTACTGCTACTCCATGGAGACACCTCCCCTCCTATCTATCTATCTATCTATCTATCTATCTATCTATCTATCTATCTATCTATCCATCTGTCTATCTATCTGTCTATCCATCTGTCTATCTATCTATCCTTCTATCTACCTACCTACCTATCATCTATGTAGTTCTACTGCAGAGCCAGGCCAAAGGCACTCTGAGTCCTGCCCATCTGTACAAGGAAGCCCAGGGTTGCTCTGCATGGATTTTAGCATCTCCTATCTAGTGCCTCACAGTTTTCTCAATGTAAAAGGCAAAAGTAACATAGACATTGCTGCTAGAAATAGCCACTCATGCCCTGGATGATTCATTTGTTGGTGGGGAATACCCATAAGTGCCTCTATCTAAACAATCTGTTCCCTCTCTCAGTATCTCCCATGCCAGCTTGTTTAAGTCTCTCCAGTCTTGTTCAGTCTGTTTTCCTATGGGTTACATATTCTTTAGCTAAATATGTTAGTTTGTTTATCTCCCTCCATGGCAGCAAGACCCAAGCATGACTTCCTCCTGCTGTAGGAATTTCATAAATAAATCACTGTCTATTATTTCCCTAGAAGCATACAACATTATAATCCTCTCCAAAAGACCAGAAAAACCCAGCCCCCCCAATTAAATATAATCACAAAATAAGCCTCAACAAACAAAGCCAAGGAATTTCCCCTTTCTTGGGTTAGATATGTTAGAATAATAACAGAAACAGGAGTATGCTGCTAAACTTCAGTGGCAAACCTCTTAGCATTGCTTTGGTTTATGTAAGTAATAAATAATTGCACTGAATGGCTTCTAGAAGTACAGCTAAGGAAGGCTTCATGTGAGAAGGAAAGCTTCACATGGCTTAAATTCCCAGCCCTCAAACACACCCACTTAGGGTGATGACCAGATTTTAAATCAGAGTCCTGTAAATTGTCATGGACTGGGAGGAAATTAAATTGGGCTCTTTGGTGACATCCTTGTAGTTCAAGTGATGATTTATGAACGTGTATCTGAGCTTATTGATAGGCATTTTGAACCTGAAATGGGCTGTGTTTGGAGCTGTTGGATTTTTTACTATCTGTTAAAATATCACTATATTCCTGAAGTATCCTTTATTTTTTTTATGCAAACTCTACCCACCACTAGCAACACTAGGAAGAATGATGGGACACGATGCTGCTTTAGTTGCCCAAAGGTGTTCCTCATGTCTGCTCCAATGTGAAGGGCAGGTAAATCAGAGGTGTTTAGCTGAGAGGGCAGGACATGAGTGTATGCTGATGTGAACCCCAAGCACAGAGGAGCCAAAACTTGCTTTTCCTCCAGAGCATCCCTGCAGCTGCACATGGCTGAGTCAGGCCTTTCCTGGGGCTGCAACCATCACTCGGTAATCAGTGTACCTATGAACACCATCTTCAGAGGGAATTAACCTGAGATGCTGGGTTTAATGGTTTTCCTTTCCTTTCCTTTCCTTTCCTTTCCTTTCCTTTCCTTTCCTTTCCTTTCCTTTCCTTTCCTTTCCTTTCCTTTCCTTTCCTTTCCTTTCCTTTCCTTTCCTTTCCTTTCCTTTCCTTTCCTTTCCTTTCCTTTCCTTTCCTTTCCTTTCCTTTCCTTTCCTTTCCTTTCCTTTCCTTTCCTTTCCTTTCCTTTCCTTTCCTTTCCTTTCCTTTCCTTTCCTTTCCTTTCCTTTCCTTTCCTTTCCTTTCCTTTCCTTTCNTCCTTTCCGGCCCTTCCCTTCCCGTCCCTTCCCTTCCCTTCCCTCTCCTTTAATGTGCAGGTTCACTGGTAACTAACAAAATACCACTGGTTTTAATTTTTGCTGCTAAGGACTGTTTTGTGAGGTATTTAAGTTGCAGTAGGATAACTGGGGAATAATGAATGCATCCTTTGGGCAGTTATACTTAGTTCACAGAACCGTAGAATTGTTTGGGTTGGAAGGAACCTTATTTACCAACAATTTAGTCCCTTCAGTTTAGACAAGCCATGTAACCAGATTTTTATGTTTTGTGAGCTTTTTGTAACTAAATAGTATTTTCTCACTACATTCACTGATATTATTTGGCAGTCACCTCTTTTATTTTTCCCTGTAGGCACAATCTGTCTTTGTTAGGAAACACTGTTACCACTGGCAAAGGCAGTGATGTCTTCAGGCAATCTGCACATAATCCTACATGTCCTTACTGGAGCACAGCTAGAGATACCAGCATATTTGTCTTCCAATTTGTAAAAGTTTCCCCAAACATTTTCCCTTCCAACAGCATGGTTATGATTGCACATGCTTATACTATATATATTATTTTAACAAGGTAACTTCGGAAAACTTGTGATTTGTCCCTGTTTTCCTTCCAAGAACTGGGTGTGCACAGTTCCACACACAAAGAGGAAAACTGTTGGCTCCCAGCAGCCAAAAAGCAAAACAAGACTCAAGTGCTGCAGTTCCCTCTTAATGAGTAAGCAGCTGAAAATAATACCTCTTGCATTTTCTTTGGCAACAGGGCTTATAGGCAATATTTATCCTTCTTTTAAAATTTTCTGTAAACCAACTAGTGCAAGATCACAGGAAACAACTGGAATACAGACTCTAGTTTGCAGTGCTGTAGCTGGCTCCATCTCCAACAGAGCAGCTTTGAAATGCTGATAAATTAATCCATGAGCTATTCTGCTCTCTTCTGCATAGTAGTGGATTTTGCAGCTAGTGTTTCTCCTTTCATGTAATCTGACCCTATCTTGGTCCCACTCTTAATGCTCCTCACCATCAGCCAAGGCATTAGTCTTGAGAATATGTCCTAAATCAGTTCCTGGAAAGGCAGTGGAAGTAGGTATCAGTGATATTTTTCAGTTCAACCAGTACATGCCATAAAGATTACATTTGTACAAGGCAAAGATACATTTGTCAGCTGATGCATTTTTGGATCAAAAAACTTCCAAGAAAAAGAATAAATGAGATCTTGAGATTTTAGGAGCATGAGTTCAGCCCAAACAGTAGGTCCAAGCTGAGCTCCCTGAAATCAGTGAAAATATGAGGAATGAGAGGAACATTTCTAGACAGGAATGTAAACCACCTCCAGACATCCTGCAACTGATAATTTCTACTGGTAGCAATGACACATAGCACAGTTCAATGGCCTTTAGGGGTCGTGCTTATCTAGTGATTTGCACTTGGAGTGTATCTCCTGCAAGAGACTCCCTGGGATTGATTCCCAAGTGGTCAAGTAGCAGGCTGTCCCACTGGAGGGCATTAGGAGGAAAGAGCAGCAACAGCTTGGACCAGAAGCAGTGACCCAAGCAACTCCAATAGAAAAGAACAGAATTAAAAAATACCTGTGAGTTGGATCCTTAAATGTAGATAATTAATAGCTGAAGAATGATGTTTTAAACCAGGGCCTTCATTGCCCAAGCCCACAAAATGAACTCTCTTAACTGACCTCTGAACCTTGTGTGACGGTTTTGATGCTCACAGTAAATGAAAAATCATTTTACTGATTGCTGCTCCACATACCTGGCACATTTACAGTGAGTTCTACTCAAATCAAGAAGATAATGATTGGATGCCTTTTTGTCTAACTGTTAAGTGAGTAAGTGAACTTCATGGCCACCTTTATTTTCCCCCTTTCCAGAAAAAGTAAAAAACCTCTAACAGCCTCAAAAAGTTGGTCTATTTTTCCAGGTATCATCACTCAGGGAGAGTGCAGGCCAGCACCCAGGGCAGAAGGAGCACTAACACCTCGTGCTGCACACCAGCCAAGCAGGGCTGTAGCCTGACAGGAGCCAGCAGCCCTTCCCAGCACAGCCTCATATGGCATTGCCAGGAAAAAGGCCCAGGTCAGGCGTGGAGGGTCCAGTGTGGTTCTACACTGTCCCAAGTGCTGCTCCACGCTCTGTGCACAGCAGCCAGCCCAGGATGCCCTCTGCCACAGGACTGGATCCTCTCAGGAGGATGCCAGACAAGGACCAGCACTTCTCTGCTCATCAGAGTCGAGGCTCAGGCATTTGTGTGCGCACTCAGAAGTGTAAGTTCTCCTGGAAGGTCTGAAGGAGCCCTTTTGTCAGAGTTCTGGCACATGTGGTAGGCTTTGAGACTCCAGTACCCAAACCTTTGCTCCTCCCTGGGATTCTGAACAGTCTGTGGGCTTGAAGTGGCTTAGCAGCTTGTGATTTGCTCACAAACCATGAAAGACCTCTGAGGCTGAATTCCAGCCATCCTGTGAGCTCCATCCTGGTTGGAACACAGCTGGGCCACCCTTTGCCACTGACTGGAGTGAGGTCTGAGTATCTCTTAAAATTGGCCTCTGTCCTTATTCAAGTAAACCTTCCTCTCATTTCACTTATTTCAAATCTGTGTAAAGGCACAAAACCCCCAAAACAAAGCCCAAATAAGGATTGAGTTCATTAACTACTAATACTATTCATTACTGGTGTTTGTACAGTGGCATTTGCATGCACGAAACTTCAATACAAACGAAAATATATTCCTCCTTCACATGTTTTATGACCTCATTTATATGCAATGTAGCTTGTCAAGAGGTGGCAAACAAAAGGCCTGGGAGGATGAGGATTTACTCTGGATAAGCTCAGAGCTACAAATGATTTTAAATCATACTAGAATTAAGTAACTTAGTGCCACTAATGCCACTGGTGCTGCTGCTAGCCTTGACACTAGTGAGCGACTTAATCTAAAAGGCTTTTGATTTCTCAGAGGCTCCTAATGGTTCATTTTCTATTAATTTTCCTCTTTTTTTAATTTCTCCTTCTTTAAGGCTTGTCAGGCAGAAAGGCTGATATGTGAAAGGACCTAATCTAGGCTAGGCTTAGGTTATGGCAGGCAAGGAGATGAGGAACAAAACAGGAGCAGGGTAGAAAAAAATATCTTGCAGTTTGTCTGAGCCACTAATATTTGCTAATTGCAATAAATATAGTTCTGCCACAGAAGCTCCTAATAAGCTTATATAAAGCATTTTAATGAGATACTGTGAGGTTAAACATTGTGTTTAAAGATATAAATATTCTTAATTACTCCAAATTAAACAAAATGAAGTTTGACTACCCAAATAATTTTCTCCTCTTCATGCCAGAGCCTGAACTGCATTTCACACAAGTCAGCCACTGAAAATAGATGGGGCTTTACTCTGTTGCTGTCGGGCTGGAGCACACCTAGATCACACAGGAGAGGACAGTGCAGGGATGTGCCAGGCAGTGCTGGAGATGCAGCTGCAGAGATTGAGGGGCTGTGTTATGTCCTAGCTCACCAAGCTGACTGGGCAACTCTTGTTACCTTTGGCCCAGCCTTGGACTTCCAAGACAGCAACTCTGGGGCTTGCATGGGGGTTGTCCCCATGAGACAGCAGCTCTGGGGCTTGCAGAATGGTTTCCACCCCAGGATGGCAACTCTGGGGCTTGCAGGGGCGTTTCTACCTAGAGACAACAGCTTTGTAACTCTCAGCTTGCAGGAGAGTTTCCCCACTGAACAGTGGCATGTCTGGGTTTTCCTTCCACCATGGCAGCTCTGGGGCTTGCAAGAGGCTTTTACCTGGCTGGTAATGGAGCTGTTGCAGGCCCACCAGGATCAGCCCAGGGGTCCTCACACAGCACTGGAGGCAGCTTCATCTTCTTCTTTTAGCACGTGACTTAAATGTTTCCATGTTTAGATTACAGGCCTTTTAGGGCACAGTTTAAATCCAGAGCAGTGACTATGTTGAGTTTAACTGAAATTGAAAGAAAGAGCATGTGGAAACTTCTTAACAAAGAAGTTTTGTAAACAGTGTCTTGATACTATGGTGATGGGTCCTTAGAACTGCCGACTCCATTTTTCTTTCTATCCAATCCCTTATTTTTCTTCCAAACATTCAGATTTTAATCCTGTCTACATGGCAGTGTTGATTGTACGTTTCTGTGCATGTAACAAGTGCCAAGGAAATCAAACTTAGGGAATAGCAATGCTGGATGTACTTCTCAGCTGACTCTTTCACAGAAAGGGTTGAAGAGAGCCAAATGCCTTGCCCTGTCTTAGTATTCTCCAAGGGCCTCTGGATGTACTCATTTACTCTGGATTTGGATAAACCACAAAGGATGGTTCAAATCTGAGAAGGGTGAGAGTGCAGTGTCTGAACAAGAAAATCCACTCCTAGACCAAAGGGCTCGACTAGGTTGCATGTGGAAGCAACACCAAGGACATGCTTGGGGCCATGTCCTCTGCTGTTTGCATCATCTGCTGGCTGAAGGCTCCACTTGGTGCTGGTCCTGCAGTCTGCAGCCCACCCTCTCACCAGGATGAGCCTGAAGATGCTGCCTGCAGTAGGAAGAGCTGGACTGTGCTGGTGACTTGAGCCTTGCCTGTGAACTACAGGATGTCTGATCCCAAAAGCCCCTGGGCTTCAGGGCACGATCACCAGGAGTCTGTTGGGGTGGGAGCAGCCAGCCTCCAGCATTTGATGCATCTGGGTGCATCTGTTCGCTCTCACCAAAAGGACACTGCAGCAAATACAGGGGGCTGCTGCATTTGCTGTCTAGCAAATTCTGTTCTCCCAGGTGGGATCTCCTCTGCTTCTTTTATACTTAAAAAAAAAAAAAAGAGAAAAATGCTTCCAAATAACTCAGAGTCTGGATGGCTTCAACAGAAGCAAGAAGAAGCACTTGGAGTGTGATAGAAGGATTACTGTCATCACATATCAGGGTCTGCGGGAGGACAAGCTGATGTGCTGGGAGCTTTGTAAACATCTCAGGCCACTTAGGGAATCTGCAACACAAGCTGAAATGTTTGAAAATGTATTTTTCCTAACTCATACATTTCCCTAATGGGTACAGACAAATTCAGGTCTGGAAGAAATCCAATGAACACGGTGAACTGCCGTTAAAGAAGAGCAGATGCAATTGTTTTGTGCCTCCCTCTCCCTCATGGAATGATGCAATATCTCCTAAATTCCCTGGGAGGGGAAATAGAAGGAAAAAAACCTATGCAATGTAATAAGGATAAAAGGTTTGTTCCAATTTTCTCAGCCTCCCAGCCTGGGCACAAGCCTGTGTCTGCTCTATGCTGCAGGCTCATGGCCCGGCCAATGGAGGAACTGAGTGTTTTCTGTTTACTCCTTTTTCCAATCTCTTCTGTAAGCCAAAGATAAAGCCAGTACAGCTCCAGCTGTACTTTTGAACCCGTGTTTAAATGGGGTGGAAATAAATCTTAATGAGATTGTCCAGCCCTATTACCTTAAGTAGTATACCTCAAATGAACCCTGCTGAAAGCTGTAATTCCCTCCTGAGGTTTCAGTGACAGGAGCAAGTGGATCATATTTCACTATTGTAGTTTGTGTCATCATTGGATACTCAGTAGAATTCCATGTTTATCACATAAGAACTGGAGAAACACACCTTTATTAAAGATGCAAAAACAGTAGAAGATGCTTTCTGTTAATAAGTACAAAGAATTTTCTCATGATCTTCATTGAGAACAGAAAATTAATTTGCATTTCTACTTCATGAGTGTTCAGATGCAAAAACTTTACTCCCATGAATTCTTACAATTGGTTTTTTGGTGGTCCCTCTTTCCTCTCTGGATAAAATCAAGGTATTTTCCCGAGATTTGCTGGTGGGCAGAACAAGGAAAGCAGCAGCAGACAGGCAGGACTCGAAGAGCTGAAGAAAGGCCAGAGAGGTCTCAGAGGCAGTGTCTCCAGGGAGCACTGCACTGCAGCAGAGATAGCACTTATTTAAGATCTCTTGAGGTCCCCATACACAGTTGAAGAGAGAATTTTTAAGAAGTGGTTGTCTTAGGTAACAAATAAAAAAGAAAGAGATCATCCTGAGTATTTGGAAATGCACATCAGCATCCCTCAAGGCACAAGGCACGTGTCCTTCACATGAAGGGCATGCGGAGGTCTAGTAGGTAGCAAGAAGAAATCAGTTTTGCAGCCCCAACCCACCTGGCTGTGCAGCAAATGGGATTTTAACTCACATTGTGCCCACAGCACTCAATGACTTCACAAAAGGAAGGTCCAGAGGAGAAGAATCTCCTCCTTGTCTAAATTTAGCACAAGGCCTTGAAAGTACAGCCAAGGCAGCCAAACATCATCAGTAGCCAGAGAATTTAGACAAGGAAGATAACTCAGTTCTGGTAAGTGGTTTTGGGAAATAATGGAAGGAGAAACAGGGATCTAATAACCTCTTACTGAACTAAAGTTAACCTCTCTCTCTGGGCAGGAGCCTAGGGCTGTCTCTGACCGTAGTCTGAGATCAGTGAGCAATTAGCACTCCTGCTGATTTTTTTGCACCTGCTATAGGTATTTGATATAGGATCAACGCAGAAATCTGAGTACATGGGCTCATCAGATGCTATGAACTGTTGAGAGGACAGGTCTGGGACTCATTGCAGGTAACAAGTGATTTTGCACAGGAGAACAAGACCAAGCCTGCCCAGCTGCCTTCACTCCTTGGCATTCTCCAGGACTGACTTGTGAGCAGGTTGGCCTGTGGCAAGGAGCTGTGTCAACTAGTGGAAAATAAATTTGATCTCCCTGTGCTGGCCCTTCACTACAAACAGCTCCATTGGGCATTGCTCTGAGAACACAGGCACTCCAGGTGGCACAGACCAGCTTGGGGTGGGCTTGGGGCTGTGCTGGGATGGACTCCTGCTACAGCCTTGTCTCACTCTCTGTGTGACTCATTAAAACTTCCAGTTGCCTCCAGTTCTCCATTGTCCCTCAAGGCAGCTTAATTAACAAGGCAGATTGTCAATTGAGCAATCATTTCAGAACAAGAAAATCTTTAAAGATTTGGCACCATTATCTAGGACAACCCAGCTGCTGAATTTTATTAGGAAAAGAAAGCAAATGCACATGCTCAACTCTGACTCACATTTCTGAGGGATAAAATAAAATCAGTTTGGTACAAACAAGTATTTTCTAATCCTGCATCATCCCCTTGGACAAAATGGAGATGTTCAGCTCCTGGCTGGCTGTGTCTCCTAGCCAGAGAGCAGTGAGTTTTCTCATGCATCTTGGGGTGCTCCTCTGCCTCCCTTCCTCTGCAGGGACACCTGACCTTGGGAGTGAGAGATGTGGCACATGCGCTACTTCAGCAACTGGCTTTGTCCTGATGAAATCCCAGTGGCAGAATGAAGCAGGGAGATGCTCTTGCTCAGGGTCTGATGATCTCTCTGCATCCTCAAAGCCCAAAACTGTGCTGGATCCTTGCCGGTGTTGGTTATGTTTTGATAGATCTGAGCAGGGAAACTCCTACAGTAGGGAGTGAGACTCACCATGCCTCAACAAAAATGTGCCATCTGGTCAATTTTCAGTGGTTTTCTCCTTCCAGTGTAGTGGGAGAATAGTGAAGATCTCTTCTTACTCCTCCCACTTTATTGGACCTCAGAGTAGGCAGGGAATAGTAAAGGGCAGCAAAAAGACTCTCCAGCTCTTTTGTGTGCCAGGACGGCCCCCAAAGATCTGGAGAAACCAAATAATTGTAGGAGAGGAGTTTGCTGAGAAAACAAACATGCCTCCTGTGAAAAACTGTGAGCAGACTGAATGCTTTCCCTGGAGTTTTCTAATTTTTTCATTAAATGACTCAAGATGAAAACATGCAGAAATGTGGTTGGTGTTTAAAAAGACAGTTTTTGTTAGAGAAATGTTATTCTCCATCCTGCATATGTGAGCACTGTATGCCTCAGTCTACCATATCTGTTCCAGACACTGCATATTCTTTCACACTTTCCCACATGATGCTTCTCCCTAAGCCTTGGATGTTTAAATACCTGACCAAAAGATCTTTGCAAAAAAAATCCCCACTCTCCAGTGGGATAACAAGCCCCATGTGTTGCTGACTGGGTGAAAACAGACAGTGCATAGACATTTTGACAGCCACCAAAAAATCATGACCCAAGAAATGTGGCTTTAGGAAAAAAAATTAAAACAAGTCTTCAGAGACTCATGATAAACATCAAAGAGCTGGCAGTACTAAGAATAATCAAACAGTTTAGATGAGATTTCCCAGATAAATTGTTTCCATTTCATCAATGAACTGTCTGGTTTTGAACAGTTATGCCTGAATATACCATTTGGAATTTATGATAGATGAAGGAAATAATAGCTTCCTTCTCACAATCCTTTGCACATGTGGTCCATATGCCTCCAGCACAAAGAGATTGTGATATCATGCCTGAGTCATATGGGTGTCAGAAGGCCAGCTGACTGTCATAGCAACAAGATGAACCTGGGAACCTCTGATTTGAGACAAAGAACTGTAGAAAATGACAGATTTAGTGTCCCAAAGACAGGTTGCCTGTATCAGAAGTCTTTGTGTGTGAGGTTATTGACGTGGCAGAGCATCTCCAAGCAATTGGTGAAATATCAAGTTATAATTATAACAAGTATACTTATTGCTAGAGATCTAGTTATGAGGTGTCCGAGTATCTTGTATTTTATGACATATGTGTTTCCAATATGCTGTTAATCATAATATCCCAGCTTCACCTCTTGGAGATAGTGAACATGGTAAAGTATACCATTCCAGGAAGATCAAGGACAATTTCAGGTTAAGTTAGCTTGAAAAGTTCTGCTGGGAACTGCATTGCATCTGTGCTTCAGCCACAGAGCAGCCCTTGAAGGGAGAAGAGTTGGTCCATGGAGCAACTGTGGGAATCCAGGTTTTGCCAAATGCTCATTAATTGCATGTTCCTCATCTCCTCATACTGGACCAGAGACCACAGGTCTGATTTATGGACATGCCCAGTGCTCACAGCTGCCAAAGGAGTTTGAATATGTGAAATACAGTGGTGTGCTCTGAAAGAAGAGCTCCTTGGCATCTCCAATTACACACCCACAGCACTGGGAATTGTTTTTGGCTTAATCTTGCTGTGCCTCAGTCTCTCACACACAAACTGAATAATTCTGCACCCATGGCTCTTTGTGTGACCTATTGCTGAGTCATGTCTAGCAATGTTTCAGTAGGGGAAATACGAAACATTCACTAAGTTTTAATTAGTGCAAATATAAATACATTTCTCTGAGCAATTGTGCTGGGACAAAGCATGACTAATGCCTGGTGCTTCCCATGCTCCACGAGTGCTTGCTGGTGGGGCCTCAGCCAGCAAATCTCACCAACCACACAGCACAGGGCTCAGGCTGCTGGTCTAAGGAGTACAACCAAACTGGCCCAGCCACGATTTGTACTGATGGGTCAGGGGGATAAAGATATTTCTGAGATTTCTGAGAGTTGTGCTCCTAATTCATTGGACTGAATGAAAAGGCTTGATTTCAAAGAATCTGGATCATGGTTCCAAAGCATGAGTGGGAGATGTGCAAATTACAAGTTTAACCTGAAGTCAGGTCCTTCACAATCACATGATCCATGAGTGGGAGATGTGCAAATTGTAAGTTTAACCTGAAGTCAAGTCCTTCACAATCACATGATCAAGTGCAGCCTGAGATGCTCAGCTTGCTGTCACTGCTTTAGATTTTTGAGTCTGTGCAAAAAATTACTCAGGTGTTCAGATGTTTTACACACAAGTCTGTTTATGTGTGTGCACTTTTATTTCTTTATTTCTTAATTTCCTTTATTTCTTTATTTCCTCAGCAGACCTCTTCAGGCAAGTTGTCTGACTGCAAGAGTTTTCACCTTCTGCTTCAGTAGTAAGGATTTTACCATTTTCACAGTAACTGTGTTAGTCACTGGGAAGTGTTTTGGGTGCACTGTGTGATGGCAAAGCCAGAGCATATCCTGCAGCTCCACAAAGAGCACATCACAAAGGATAAGTGTGTAAGTGTATATTTATCTGCAAGACAGGTGAGAATCACAGGAAATGCCAAGTTTGCAGGTAGTGTCAATGGATTTATGAGGGGATTTTGGGCCTAAACCGTTCAAACATCTCTCCAACTTGATTTCATGCCTTCATAATACCTCGTGGGGATGAGCCTGTTCTCTCCCAAGGAGCACTGAAGTGGTGGAAGCCTGAGCCATACGAAGAGTGCTGAGAGCAGTGATGTGGTGCTGTGGGTTCCCACCTCAGCAGTGTGGAAAAACTGCCTGAGATAAATCAGCCATTGGCACCTTTCTGAAACGCTCCCTCTTTTTGTGATGGAGACAGCATTTTACCTCCTAAAGTCTTGGAATTTGTTATGATTCCTCAAGGGTTGCAGCCATTTCACTGAGCCTAGTTTGGAGTCCTCCAAGCAAGGGCTTGCTTTTCTTCCAGAAGCAATCTGTGTGATTGACAGCCCGTGTGCAGAAACCAAGAGCAGCTATGCCCAGTCCCTGTGTGCCCTGCTGACTCAACGGTGACTTCAGCTGCTCCATGAAACCCAGGACTCCTTCAGGGAACTGATCCTGGCACTATTAACCTCTCCATGCCCAGAACCTGGCATATGCCAGGAGCCCATTCCTCTGCCCCAGAGTTTCTTTCCCACAAGGAAGAAAGCATTTGGGAGATCTTGACAGCCTTTCATGTGAGTTTTAGAGGAGGTCTGAGATGTAAGGTAATCCCTAATGTTATAAATTTAATTGTGGAAACCAGTAGTGTGTGGAGAGGGAGCTGATCACAGTCTGTAAGGAAAGAAATAACAGGGACAGAGAAGCAACTGAATATGATGATGAGGGACTGGGCACTCGCCAGGTTTTTGGGAGGGCACACTGAGCATTCAGTTTGCAGTCTGAATGGCAAAGGAAAGCAGGGGGCCCCACCCTCTAAATTGCTGCCTGTATAACAGGTCTGCAGCAAGAGAAGGCTCCAGACATTGTTAAATGCAATTATGGCTTCTAAATGCTGATGGCTTAACACAGAATATGTTGGAAATATGAGGGATGAAGGAGAGGAGGAGAAAAAACACACTTTTTTTTTGCATGCCTTAAGTTACTGCAAACATCATGGAATAAGACTGTTCAGAAATGTGCAGTACAGTGCAAGTGCTCTTGCTCACAGACCCTGGGACAAACTACAGCTTCCAAGTATTTCTGCAGATAAGGAAAATCCTCCCACTGGGGGATGGAGGAGGAGGGGAGGAGCACTTGGGAAAGATGTAGCATCTTCAGTATTTCCTAACTAGATCCTTAACCACCATCCCAGAGGCAAAGATTCATGCAAACTTCTACTGCCTCTACTGACTGCCTGACAGAACTCTCCTCCTCCAGCACTCCTCCTCAAAGAAAAACAAACAAACAAACAAACATTTCTTGTGAAAATGAGTGTTCATGTGTCTGCTAGGTCAAATACCCCCCCTTGGATCCTCTGTAGCACATAGCACAGGTACTCACATTCTGCTTCAGAAAAGCAGTGAACTGGCACAGGCTCTGCTTGCCAGCTGAATAGTTAGACTAGCCCAGTAGTCTAGTTCTAGTCTCGTTAGTCTGGAAGGAAGCCTCACCTGCTACTTTAAAGGCAAAAGTTGGAGGTGAAGACTGACCCAGTGCCTGTGCCCAGGACACTCCTGGAACACAGTCAGCTCCCACCGAGCCACCACCAAGCCCAAGGGACAGGACACCCATGCTCGAGGAGAAACAGAGCTAACAACAGAGTCTGCCATTTTTTAATTCCAGACGTCGCAAACTTCTAAGCTAGTTGTCAGAAATAACTACAAAGTTATTATAGTTATTATATAGTTTTATAGTTATAGTGGCAGACGGGTGTTGTACTACACAGCTATGTACAGGTACACTAAGTTTGTTTAAGCTAGGCTGAACCTCTGTTGAGAACCCCCTAACATTAGGCTGCAGCAGAGACCACCTTCTTTCATCTTTGCTTTTGATGACAAAGAGCTGGCTTTGCCATTTGTGGCATTTTGCCCAAGTTGAAACGTGGAGTTGCTCCTTGCCCTCTGTCTCTCTCCCAGCTCTCTCCCTTTCTCAGCACTGAAGCAAATGCTTTGTGGTCTGGGAGGCTTCAGATTTCTCCCAAATGCAAAAGCCCTTTTTCCCTCAACAAAACATCTAAGGAGGTGCATGGGAAGAGACCACAGCAGAGCCATATAGCCCCAAGGCTCTGAGAGCCCTGTCTGAAGGTGGGAGCCCATCCTCAGTTGGATGCTCTTTAACCCAGGCTCAGCCCTCACCAGCCTCTGAAGGCTGCACCCAGGTGATTTTAACTCTTCATGGACTGTAGGCTGAGTATTTTGACTCATGTGGCTGTCTTAAAATACTGTATGAACAGAGAGGGCTTTCCAGGCATGCCTCTGGCAGGCTCCCAGCCTGGTGTCTCCATGGGCCTTGCTCATCACCATAAATCTACTTCTGGGGTTTTCTTGCAAAACATGGATTTCTGGGGCACCAGAGTCACTCACTTTTCCCTGTGTGGTTGTCTGATCTTCGTGTTCCAAACCCTCTCTGAAGCTTTAAACCATAACAATTGCTTCATCATCACCATCAGTGTTTGCCTCCTGAGTCACAGCCTCTGCTGCTCAAGGCAATGCTTGGACAGACTGGGACACATGGAATTTCTGGAGGAGCAACAGAGCTGGTCAGAAGGAGGACTCCCAGCTGCCAAGATAATTCTAGTATTTCAATTCCATTTGCATCAAACTGGGGCAATACTCCCAGATATTATATTTTCTTTTATTTTACCTTATTTTTCTGTCTTGCTCACATTCAATTTTATTTTTCAAAAATACGATCTTTAGAAATGTGTTAATATATTGACATTGTCACGAAAATCTTACATTTTGAATTAGTAACATCTGTATTTTGTGATGAAAGAACACTCCATTGGAAGATGTGTGACTGCTTCGAATAGCTAGCATGCATCTCCTAAGCTGACTTCCCAAATGCAAAAGGACATGAGTTTGCCAAGAGGTCCATACCCTAAGATTAGAGTTTCTGTGAAGTGTTTATCCATCACAAACCCTGACAAATAATACAGATACTCGCCAGGTTCTCATCACCCCAGCACCCTGGGCTCACCTTCCCCTGGCAGGGGATGCTCCTGGGGAGCTCTGAGCATGCAAGCCAGTGCTGGTGGGTTTGGTGCAGCCAGGGGCTGTGGTTCACCCTGCAGCCCTCTCTTTTGGGATGCTCCAGTCATTCCTAAGCCACTGCAGGTAACTGGCTTGATATGCTGGAAAAGCCTTCCCACTCCTCTGCTTATCCCTGAGCACTAACTGCAGTCTGCACAGCCACTCTGCAAGGTGATTTCAGGCCAGTGCCTTCACTGAGGGTCTCACCCTGCAAACTCTAATGCAGAAGTGGTGCTCCACCCCTAAGGGAAGCATGGAGTTACCTGCAAAAAGATAGACATTCTTTACCTAATCTAATGAAATGTTAATTTCAAGCACAGTCCTATGCTAATAAGGGTGTGTGAAAGTGGGGAAATTTTATTTGACAGGAGTAGTGCTCATGCATGTGCTGGGTCATGATTTTTTGTTACAGAAATGTATGTGGGCCATATTTTATTCCCAGTAGCTGTTTAGAGACAGGCCAGCATGGGAACTGGAGGCCTTGCTCACTAACAGCCTCTCTGGCTGAGATAAATGGACTCTCCATGACAGTGCAGAATGTGTTGAATTTCAGGAAATCTAAATTCCCATATTTTTCTGGGATATCCTAATTCTGAAAACACCAGTTTTATCAACAGGCTCCAGCCTGTCTTAAAGACATGTTTGAAATATGTAATTTTAGCTCTGAAAGGAAGTATTTAGCTAAAGAGTCAGGAGCATACTTCAGATGAAGAGTCTTGCTTCCTCCTCTACTGAAACAAGGCCAACAAAAGTTTGTGAGGAATTTTAAGGAAATTCAGTTAGATTCGCATGCCACCTGCTGCAGAACAAGCTACATCAATTCTGTTCCTTCCCTTCTTAGCCCTGTTGCAGTAAATAACAGAGAAAATATGCATATATGAGACTCCTGGTGTTCTTCTCCAGCATTATAATCTTCATCTGTTATGGCTCAATACCCTGTGTTATTTCAACAGTGGTGTTATCCACAAGAAGTTACCCATGCTATTCAAAGTCAGTCTGTAGCTGAAAGGGGAAAGAAAGAAAAGAGGCACTTGAAGAACCTTTGCATGACTTCAGAGATTTTTCTGAAGTCAAAAGGTTTGTGTTAAGAACCAGAACCATCATGACTCACATATTCCTAATCAAAATGCTGGGTGCGTGAAAAGCTGTTCAGAGACTGAACTACGACTCCTTACAAGAAGAAAATAATGCACACAAGGGGAAGCACTTAAATAATTGATGTGCTTTTCTTTTATCTGCTTGTAGGAGTGACAAGAAATCTATGTAGCTGGCACTAATGGATAGCATTCGTATGTCAATAATTGCTAATGAGGAAGAAATAGGAGCACATTTGTCTTGAAGGGACTGATCTTTATTTCTTTATCTCTCTGTGTTACAATGGGAAATTATTAGTGCAAATTTTAGAATTCTGTTCATTTTCAAATCTCAAAAGGTTTTCAAATGCCTTTTTTTTTGCCTGAATTAAATCTAAAATGACTGTACACTTGATTACATGTAATCTGCATTCTGGCATTTAAGATCCTCTTTTTATATCTTCTGTACTACATCCAAACAACAAAATAAAACTTTGTTTGCATCACATGTTTAATTTTCCATTCCACAACAGTGAAAGGGTGCAGCCATGCTGGAGCTGAACAGAAACCAGTAATTTAAAAACACCCAACGCTTTCATCATGAAAAATTGCTTAACCATTTCCAGCACTGAAGTAGGATAATCTTACTGAATAAAGTCTCTTGAAAGATTATTGGTGTCCAAGCCGTTCATATCCAGCTATTTAAGTCGAAGATTGTATTCAGCCATTCCCCCCAAGTTGCTTTTCTGAGGGAACAATTACGCAGCTGTTCCTGCTGCATTCTTGCGTAGGCTGAAAGCAGCCTAAAAACTCTGGCATTAATTTCCTGTAACTACAAAGTGCAATTCTCCAGGTTGTCCATGAGGCATACCCTTTGCAAAGAGGTTACTGAAGCAGTACATACACTTGACACTAATATTGTGCTTTGGCTAAACTTATTTATAGCCCTGTGCCTGTGTATACACGGGCGCAGGCACAGGGCTGTGGGGTTTGTGTGAGAAGCAGGGCTCTGGACTGCAGCCACATTGCAGTGCTAATGATATCTGTCACTGCACCAACTTTTTGTAGCTGTATTATCTGGCTGCATTCAAAACCAAGGATTTTAGAAGTACAGTTCCAGCCTTGCTATGCTGATTGGATTCAGCAAAGGGGCATTTCTGCACTAGTGAACAATAAGCAGTGTATTAGAAAGGTTGACAATGATTTTTTGCAACTCTTTTTATGGAGCGTTAAGTTTTAAACTGCTAAAGTTTTAAACTTTGACCTAGCTAGTCAAAGAGCAATAGCCACAAAAAGAATTATTTCAAAATTCCTTGACATGAAAAGCAAGCTGTCAGCAACCAGTTCACTGAGACTGCTTAGTAACTGATGGAGTACCACCATTTGTCTCTCCACTGCCGGTTTTGTGCGTATTTTTATGTGCATACGTGCATCCACAAGTCTGTAAGCACAAGAACCAGAATATTCTGCAAGGTCCATGAAGCAGGTGTCCCTTGGGACAGGTTGGTTGTGTCTGGGCATGGGGCAGGGTGAGTCCTGCTTCCTGGGAGCTGGCCTGGAAGCAGGGCTGGGCTAGCATGGGACAATTATTGGGGGAACAGATGGAAATAAACCTTTGCTCTGTGTATGCTGGCACATTTCTGATCCATGTCTAAACATCACTTTAATTTTCATTGCTGCCCATAGAAAATCTCTTCCTTCCCTCAAAGCATCCATGAACGTTTTTCTGGAAGAAAACTCGAAGGCCCTTTCAGCCGTGTAGGTAATTGAGATATCAGTAATTTCTGCACACAAGATGCCATGCACTCTTGATATCAGTTTCATCATTAATACCAGATGCCAACTGATACTGATACTGTCACCCTGAAATATCCCACCCCCAACTCAGAGTGCTTAATAAGCAAACTGGGGCCAGGCCCTTAAAATCAAAGCCTGGAGAAGCAAAATTTTGCTGGTCAACAGTTCACCCATTCGAGCAGGTAAACAGGAATACTCATTTTCATCTCTCCTGTCTTCAGCTAGTAGCAACAGCCCAGGGAATTGTGCATGGTGCAACTCACTCTGCGCCATATACATAATTTATATTTTTCCACTCTAGTTATGAGTGCGTCATTTTGGACTTGGGATTTGCTCTGTAAAATGGAAGTGGAGCGAGGATGAAAAAAGAAAAATGCTGCAGCAGCCTTCTCCTTCTCCAGCCACACTTTTTAGCCCAGAACCTCATCTTTGATTCACAGACCAACGGAACAGGAATGCTATACAGTACATGTTGTATATACATACATATGTGAAAAAATAAATGCTTGGCATGGCAAAAGAGAAAATAAAAGGTGTTGCCAGTAGTCCATCTCTTTATTAGTAAAATGCCTTGGCAGAGAATTAGGCTATCAATTTTGACAAGAGTTTCCTTTTGTACATGCAGCCTAGATAATATTTACAGTTCCTATAGAAGTTTTTTAAAAAACAGCTGAGAAACATGCCCCTTGCTGACATGCTCCTCTGCTCAGTGAAGTTTGACAGATACAGCCCTAAGCTCTAGTACAGGATTCCTTCCCAGACACAGGCAAAGTGTGTAACGCACTTATTTTAAAAATAACGTACGTTTCTATTTCCTTTCAGCAAATAAACCCTTTGCATTACATTTATCTGCCCTGGCTGTGCCCGTTGCCATCCAGGAAGGTTTATCGAGGAACAAACAGGACACACACACAGCGCCTGGTCCTGCAGCACCCATCCCCACAAACTCTCCCCAGTGAGCTCAAGACTGCACACACCGATACCATCATCCCTACGGACACCGACACTTCATTCCATCAGTCTGAATTCCCGAACCCTTCCTGCTGCCCAGCCCCCGTGCCTTCAGAGGCAATCCCGGCATCACCACCCTCGCCAGCCCTCCACCACGGACTCGTGAGGCACCGCACCAGGATCTGCAGTGGTTTCAGGGAGTTTCTCCTCTCCCTGCTGCGGCTCCGGCTCCCTTCGAAAGCAAGCGGCTCCGCGTGTGACTTTGCAATCTGAGACTGTGAGCCAGTCGGCAGGACACTGGGGTAAATATAAATCTGGCGCTTACCCACAGGCAGTCCCTCGCAGTCTGACATCGTGTGAGAAGTCCTCCTCACCGGGGGCTTAGGAAAACCACTGCAGGACCGCAAGCGCGGGTCCTTCTCTTTGCAAAGGCAAGGAAGGGAAAATATCTAACAGTTTACAGCCACCCTTCTCTTGCACTCCACATCTACCCACCCAGAGAGCTGTAGCAACAGTCCCGTCCCTGCCTTCTCATTATGGGATGTAAAGATAAGAATGTGCTTTTGTGCCAAAAGAGTGTGCTATTGGTGGATAAATTTGTTGTCATCCCTCCCCTTCGCAGAGTTTCCTCTTTAATGTCACAGAGGCACATTACCCTGTCGGAAAGGCCATCGAATATTTATGAAACGGCTTTTAAGAGCTAAGCCGCAAATCCGCGCGGGAGAACCGAGCTAATTGCTGTGCGGTGGGGTTGGCGGTGGGAGCCACCCCGCAGGGCTCTCCTGCTTCCCGGGGGGCTGCGGGGGAGCTGATGGGCTGGGGACAGGCTCTGACATCCTGCTCTGTACCTTCTCGTTCTGCAGGGTCCGAGTACAAACACTGCTGGAAAAGGGGGCAGAAGGCAGGCTGTATCGCTTTAAGGAGGAAGGAAAAACAAGGTCTTTGTTTATATTGTAATATCTGAGAAATTGTTTTGTGACAGTGTTACTAAAGGCTGTTTTGTAGTTTATAATAATATTGTGAGTGCAGATTTCTCTGTAACTTCATGACTTTCTTGCTTAAAACATGCCACTTTAATGCCGGTTTAGTGGCTGCTCCTACAACTTATTTTTTTAATCTTTGAAAATGTTTGTGTGGGATTCACTTGATATGAGATTCCCAGACTGGCACAGTCAGTGGAGAGTACCCCTGCACGCTGGTGTGCTCATTAGGCACCTTAATGAAGTGCAAGCAAAGGCTCTGGCAGCGTTAGAGCCAGGCTGGGCTTGGCAGAGACGTGCAGGACCTGGTGGGAGCCTCAGCACCCGGGGGGTGCTGATTTGCTGCCACTTTTTCTCCTGGGAACAGTCAGGAGCTGTCTGGGCTTTGCCTGACTCAGACCTTTAGTGTCTGAGCCCTTCACAAATATCGGGATTTCGGACCCAGAGCCCGAGGGAGGGCTGGGAGGAGGCAAGGGGGGCTCCATGGGGAGGAGTCTGTGGGAAGCACTTCCAGACCATGTGGCCAGAGACAGCCCCTGGGGGAAATGAGCCATCGGGAATACTTTTCTTCAAAATGCCTTGAAGATAAAAAAGCATGAATTACATGAAGTGTACTAGGAGCTCAGGGTGCCCAGAACCTCTGCAAAGTGTGGGATGTTTTTACTCAGGTGCTTCAGTCTAAGTACCCAAAGGCTGACACTGCTGACAGAGCTCTGCCTGAGCTCTCTGAAGAGAAGCCTTTTTATACTCTGCTGGTTACTCAGCAGCACAGCTAGCCATGGATTCAATTCAGGATGTCAGGACTCTGACTAAGAAGCAAAAATAGCTGCAAAAGTAGATTGTGACATGTTCCCAAAACCATTCCTCGGGTTGCCTACGCAGGGTTGGGCAAGCAGAGCCAGAAGTGTCTGGTGGCTACTGGGGCTGGCCAGCATGAGGATCTGCTGGCACAGTTCTGCCAGGGCAGCATTGTCAGTGCCTGCTTCTCGATCTGCTCGTGAGCACACATGGAGACATTCACTGGTGTAAGGCTCACCTGGAGGGCAGCTCTGAGGAGGAGCAGAGCCTCAGGCTGTGCTCTCTGCCAAAGAGGCTGTACAAGGAGGAGAAGTGCAGGGCATCATGCCCAACCTCTCCAGCCTGCTGCCACCCACAGGTGCAAGGAGTGGCCACTAGCACTGACTGGCAGCCAGAGAGACATCTGGTCTTGCTCTCTGTATGCATCTGGGAAAGGAAGAAGGCCTAAACCAGACTGGGGGACTTCTCCTGCAGTGTCATCTGGCCGCAGAAACATATTGCTCCAATGTGTGAGAATCAAAGCTTTCCAGCTCGGCCCTGTGAAAACGCAGGCTCCCAGCTCTGCAAGCAGTTACGTGCCAATTTAACTTCAAGCCCCAGTGAAGTTCCTGGAACTGCTCACAGTTATAAACACATGCATAAGTATTTGCAGGATTAAGGGCTCACCATTCCTCCCTGTGTTTGGAGCAAACATCTGCAGCTGGTTTTGAAGTTACCTCTCACAGCTGTGTGCTGGTGCTCCTCCACTGAAGCTGAGGGCCCTCCACCAGAGCTGGACAAGTGCCTGCAGGGAGGGCACGCCAAATCCCAGGCTGGTGTCTCAGCTCCATCTCATCCTCCAGAGGAATTTAAGAAGCTCCTGCCTCAGTAACCCCCATTACATCGTCCATGGCCACGTCTGCTGCAGGTGGTCAGCATCTTCTGGGAGAGGGCAGAGAAGCCAGCAGAGAAGACTGAGGGGCAAGGACAAATGCATCTTAAACTATTACAGCAAAGTTGGCAAGAGCTCATCTGCCAGAGCCCTTACTAGGATTTGGCCTTGGGAGAGCTCCTCAGTGAAACACTAAAGCAGGTCAAAAGTTGAACAAATCAGACCTAATTCTTACAACAATATCCACAAACAAATAACTTCTTTTGATGCGGATACTTCAATCAAAAAATTAGCTTTGATCCCTGGATACTTTAGTTATAATGCTGGGGTTTGATAAATTATAAGACTTTTTTTTTTCTTTGATTAAAACAGAGTATTTCTTTTAGCTCTCTCCATTTCTCAGCCTGAAAAGAGAAGAGCCATGTTTGCTCCTGGAAAAAGGCCAAGCCTGGAAAATTTAAGTCTGACAGAGAAAGTTTTGGGGATTTATGAATAAACCTGGTGTCTGTCATGGCAAAAGAGGCAAAAGTCTGAAACTGAAATAAACAATAAAGGGTGAGAGGTAAAGCACATATTATTTCAGCAGTTTTTAAACTAACGTGAGAAATGGGCTAAATATTTGCCAATAACTGCTCTCACTTAGGCTTTCCAAGGAACCTGAAGAATGCTTTTCCCTCAACATGCAGAGAGAACCATTTATAAATCTCTCTGCTTCATTCTACTCCCTGACAGACAGCTATCTGCATAAATCCATGACAAGTACCATGAGTGGGGTAGTAAATGCAATGTATGGAAGGAAGTCACTGGAGTATTTCCTAGAAGAGATTTTCCTGGACCATTTAGTCTCCTGTGGAAGACAGTTGCACTTTCTTGGTGCACCTTGAAATTCTTAAGCACTTGCTATGGTGTCCCCTCTCTGGAGATTTCCAGGAAGAATTATCTGCCCAGGAATGTTGTGGATGTCCCATCCCTGGACATCTTCAAGGTCAGTCCTGACAGTGCAAAGGGATTTTGAGATACAAAAGCCCTGGAGCTGAGCTGATGTGGCTGAGGAAAGAGGGCATATTTGGGGAAACCTACCATGGCACAAATAGACAGTGGCCTTAGAGCCCAAATACTGTCACCTACACGAGTAAGACAAATAGTGGCATCTACATGTTTACACATCCCATCTGATCTGTGCCTGATCTAAGTGCTTAAAAATCATGAAAAATCTGGGCTCTTTTTAAGATTTTAAATCCCATGGGGAGGTCATAATTTCCCCCACTACCTGACACAGCAATCTGACTGTGAAAAGAGCCTGATCCACCTGGAAGCTCCCAGCTGAACCAGAGCTTTTGCTGTTGCTGACTTGCCTCTCGCTCAGCTATGGATGGAGCCAGGCTCATCCAAATCTCACAGGCAAAGCAGGGAGCTGTGCTGCCCTGCCAGACTCTGCCTACCTGCTGACTTTACTGGTGGAAGGGCTTTGCTAAGCTCAGCACTGCTGTAGGAGCATGGGTGAGTTGTTCTGCTTCCCTCTGCCTTTCTCTCTCCTGGCAGAGGGAAATCACGAGAAGTGAGAATTATTCCTTCAGCTAACCAGGTCAGATCTGATTATTGAGTCTGCAATTTTCCGTGAGACGGGAGCAAGCGCCTTACTGCCCGCTTTGGCAGGCATTTGTATCTCCCATCAGCGAGATTTCCACGCAGTTTAAAGAGAGAATGGCTGAAATGCGCTTCTCCCTTCTAATTTATGCAAATTCCCTTGGGGTTTTTCCTGCCGTGTGAAGAGATTTCTGACTGTTGTGCACGGAGGATTCAGCCGGGGGAGGAGGAGGGGAAGGACAGAGAAACTGCAGGCTGATATAAGCAGGTGTGGATCATCCACATCAGGATGTGGACGACCTTCTCTCAGAGCACTGAAGAGCCCACAATGTAAGGAATTTGTTGGCTAAGACACGTTTTTCCCCCTCGAAAAGCCCTGCAGTCGTGGGGATAGAATGTGCTTTTCTGTCCCCTAATGTAAGGGGTAAAATCAACCACAGCTTTTGGGTTGCACCCAGTTGAAGGGCAGAGAAGCAAGAGGGGAGTGTGCTGGCTGGCCACCACCAGCCCCACTGTCAGCCCCACACCTCCTGAGTCACTGAGGGGGCCGTGGTGAGGTCCCAGATGTACCCACGGGGTCAGTGGGCCAAAGCCAGGGCCAGGGGGATGCTGTGCCATGAGTACGTGGGGCAGAGAAGTGAGCTGCTGCCAGATGGGCTTGAACCTCTGCACAGCAATCAGCAGAAGGAAAAGCAGCCAGGCTCAGTGACAGGCAGAGCGCCCAGGAAGTCCCAATTACTGGAATTTTATCTCATTACTGTTTTCTGACATGTTCTCTTCGCATTTCAACTTGATGGATGGGGAGTGTAATAATGCAACTTCAAGAGGAGCTGATGCTCTGACAAGATTTCATGTGGGTTCATCCAGAGAAGGAAGAGTGAGTAAAAATAGGCAAGATACAGCTGACAGCTAAAACAGCCCTCTAGGAAGCAACAAATACAAAAGTAATAGCAGCATCCCAAAATAAATAGGCATGTCGTAATTTTGCATTTATCTCTATTTTTAAAATGTTATTAGCAAGATTTTCCCTAGTAAAAATTGAATCTTAGCTTTGTATGCAAGAAAGGAAATGTCTCCATCATCTCCTCTGATGTCACCCCAGAGAGAAGATTAGAAGATTAACTATGTCAGGTGACACCAATCCAGCAGCAGGGAAAATAATTTTGCACATTCAAAAACAAAATGGAGAAGAAATTCCAGCTGTCTCCAAGAAATGTGAACCTTACCAGTGATAATTGCTGGCTCACAGAGAAAACACTTCATGCAAATGTGCAAATGCACAATAAATAAAATAAGAAGATCAAAGATTCAGAAGAGGATTTGTCTTAAAGAATAAATCAATTGATAGTCTGAATCTTGGTGGCATTCTTATCCATCTAAGTTATAAAAGGTTGCATTCTCTTGAGGGGGAGTTATGAAAGGCCACTGCAATGATGTGAAGAAACAAAAAAACTACATTTGAAAGACAAAACTGGCTTCTGAGCTGCCAGAGTTCTTGCTGACAGTGTCTTCTGGCACACTGAGCCAAAATGAGCCTGCTATGGTGCTCAAGTGAGATGCACTTGCACAAGGCTGGGGAAAAGGTGAGCATGGCAGCACGAGCCCAGCTTTTGGCATCTGCTGACAAACACGAGTGGCTCTCTGCTGGCCAGCTCTGCAGGAGTCACCCACAACAGGGGACACAGGCCAAAGCTCCTTTCCCATCAAGACATGGTAGATTTTCATGCTGTAATTACAGTTATTGGCAGTTCCCTCTGCAGAGGTTTCAGGCCTTACTGAATTGTGTCCCAGTGAGCATAAAAAGACAAGAGAAATTATACAGTTCAGTCTGATCTTGCTGCTTTTGGTTTTAGGGGCATTATTGCTGTTTTTTGTATTGGGTTTGAGTCTTGCACAGATGAGTGAAGCTGCATTTGTTCTGCACAGATCTGATAGGAAAAAGTGTCGAGCCCTGAATGTAAATATTACAGTATCATGTGGTGGGTTTGAGGAGAAGGTGAGAGTCTTGCAAACCTGACTTGGCAGCTGCAGAAATAGCACTCAGGCAAACAGATGGTCTCTGCAAGGAGGGAAGTCTTTAAAAGATTCACAGATTAATGAGCTCTGCCAGGATTTTAGTGGTGCCTACCAAAATTCCTATAAATCAGTCTAACTGGGCAGGAGGAGGTGGAGAGGAGAGGAATCAATAACTTCCCTGGACAGCCTGCATATCCAAGGTTAGCTGACAAAGGCTTCAGAGCTGGAGAATCTCAAGAGCAATCACAGAGGCAGAGTGTCATCCTTTAGGGAGGCAAAAGCCACAGTGTTCATCATGTACTATCAGTGCTCTGGGGACTAATTGCAGCTGTGTGTGATCAAGGATATCAGTTTGGTGATAAAGGAAGGTGAGGTGTCAGCCACACTGAATTATTGGCTCATCCTAGGAGCTCTGAAATTTGTTTTGAGGGAGTGAAAGCATCCTCTGTCCACTGCAGGTCAGAGAGAGATCACATCTTCACCTAGCTTTACTAGAAGCAGCCCCAGAGAGCACATAACCAAGGCAGAATATTTACAACAGCCACACACAGCCCTACCTTCAGACAAATTACATCTCATTTCCATTCTCATCTCCAAGACTTTCTCCCTGCTCTGCACTATGTCAAGCACAGAAAGATGTTTTCACCAAGATGAAAATAAGATGTTAAAATAGGTACTGGCCAGGGTTAGCCACAACAGGTAACCAAGAGACCAGGCTTTCGTCCCAAATTTGGAACAGGAGCAAACTATGCTTTTGGGAATGATCTGAAACAGAAACAGAGCACCAGAGAGATCTGATGTGATAATTGTCCAGCTGATTTTCTCTAGCAAAGCAATTGCTGTCCCCAGAACACTGAGTGAAAGTCTGCCATGCTAGGGGACAGAATTGCTTAATAAACTGATAATGGAATCAGAGGTGTACAGCAGGGAAAATGATTCATTAGAGTGTCTGTGAAGTTTGTAACAGGATGCCCTTTACAGCCCACATTCATTTGCTTTTCTGCAAACATTCTTCACCAGTGTTTGACAGCGGGAATGATCTGGGAGGAGTTTCCATCCACAGTCACTTGGAGCCACCTCCCTCTCGTAATAAACACAGTCACAATTCACGGAAGTGCTGACCTTGTTGGCAATTTCTGAAAAGAGGACAAGACTCCTTGGGAATAGTGAATTAAGCAGATTATTACCACTTAAGTAACCTCTCTAAGTCACGTTGTGGGTGAGAAATGTTGCTGGGGTAAAAGGAAAGCTTGCTTGTGACTGCTTAAATAGCACATAAATAGTTTTTGCAAACAGTTTTCATTGAAAACAGGATAGATTTGGTTTTGGTTTTCTGGTACTGATGTTTTTCACTACAGGCATCTCTAGCTGTCTCATGAAGAAATTCAAGACTGCCTTGGTGTGGTCAGACTCTTGCGTTTGGGGTGGCAAGCCTGGGCTAAGATGCAGAGCAGGAGCTGCCTTGGAGCTGAGCTCAGGCTCCTGACAGGAATCAGAATCTCCCTGCCAGCAGGGAGATGGGGAAATCCTGGCAGGGGGTTAAGTGACTTCCTTGGAGTCATCCTGTGAGTCTGTGGCATGGTTGTAGGTGAGCCTGGCCCCTGTTCCCCAGGAGGCAAAGCAAAGAATTCAATAAATCAGTCAGTTTGGAGTGCTGCCTGCAAACATGGAAATCTAATTTGCTTATTGTTATAAAAAAATAAAAGAGGAAAAAAAAAATGTAAAAATGTGTTTCCATTCAATGCTCATGAAAGGTGCAACAACTTTTACTCCTCTTTCTCATTAAAAGTGTGAATGCATGGAAAAATATTGCTGTGGGATGGGCTGCTCTGGCACTGATCTCTTGGGGTTTTAGATAGGTACAGATGCTGCAGGACTGCTGGAAACGAGGCTTTAAGTGTGTGACATCCTCTCACTTACCCAAAACCTCTGCCTCAGTGTACTAAAGTGCTGCAGCTGGTCCAGGAGTGCCCTTTGGACACTTATCAGCCTGCCTGCAGCTGCTGCATCACTACAGAGCTGTGACAGCTTTGTGGTTTGCTTGGTGTCCAGCTGGCTGCTCTCTGGTAAGCTGCAATCACTTCTGTGAGTGAAATACCTTACAACCAGCAGCAGCAGCAGTCCAGCAGCAAGTGCTGCTTTCAATGTATGAGCAAGTGTCCCAGCCTGCTCTGGGAGCTGGAGGCATTCAGGAAGTCCAGATCAAACATTTTGTGCTTTAAAATTGGAGGGAAAGGCTTCCTTGCAATTTGAAACATGGAGCTGCTTTTTCCTTCTTCCTCTCCAATTCTGATCCAGGGAGAATGTGGGGATGGAATTTCCCCCTCTGCCTTTCCTGCACACAGGCACTGTACCCTCACTGGAGCAGTGAGGCCAATCCCAGCATTCTCACATGCAGTTAAACAAACCTAAGGGCCCTCATCTCAGGGCAGAGCCAGGGTTGGTTCTGCCTCTCCACATTCCCTAGGGCTGCCTCTTGCAGTTCTCAGTGATGCCTTGTCCATACTGTGCCTTTACTCTCCTTCAGCACAAACCCAAACCAATAGTTCTGCTTTATCCCAGATCCATTCCTCATCAATCTTTTTATTAATCCACAGAAATGATAGGAATCAGAAGCAGCAGGTGAATGCTTGCCTCTGAAAACCTGGTTCACAGCTAATCAAGAGGGCTGGCACATAAAATCATCATTATCTGTGTAGAGCAGATCCAGATGTGCTGAAGGGCCATCCCAGCCCATCACTGCAGCAGCTAATGTGCACTAATCAGGGATCCTGGCCTTCTTGAAGTACAGTATCAGTGTATAGTTAGTTACATTTTATTGCCATATTATACTTAAAAGTTACTAAACCTTATTAATGATGAGATCTCAAACTTGGCATGGAATAGACCAGAGAGCCCCAAAGCCTGCAGAGCTGAGAATCAAGGCACCACTGATATTCTTTTCCTTTAATTTAGAGAGCAGCAGAAGCCAAAGAGAAATTTGTCTTGCAGCAGAGCCCACATCTAAGGAAATTCCACGTATGGTCAAATGTCAAGTTGTTTCTCTTGCAAAGGGCAATGTGGCAATTGTATTTCCATTTGCAGAGAAGTTTTTTTTTCCTTTGAGCTGAGTTTTTCAGTGGGGGAAGGGAAGGGAGAGAAAGCAAAGTGAGCTTTTCCTTTCAGCACACATGCATTCAGAAATCTGGCTGGTCATTTTTAAAAGGTCATGGCTCCCTTCCCTGCTCCTCCCTGTGGCACAGCCAGGCCAGCCACACCTTTGCCAGATAAAAGTTAAGCCCTTGGAAAGACTCACGGTGTTTGGCACTGAAATAACAAGACTTCCATCCGCCTATCTAGAAGCAGAGGTTGTCCCAGTGCTTTCTTGGCATTTAAATATTCTTTTTCATTGCTGTTTCCTCAAGAAACAAGATTTGCACAGTGCCTCTGGTAATAAATCCTCACCCATGTTCCTAGTTCCGAGTAAAAATGAGGTTCACAGGAACCTACAGCTTCCAGAAAGCATCTGGGGCTCTCAAAGAGGAGAAGTTGGAGTAGTTATGGATCACACTTGTCCACACTGTGAAGAGGCAGGTGGCAGTGTGACCCACAGTCACCGAGCATGGCCAGGGTGTCCGTGCAACACACACAGAGCCCAGAGTGCCCTGCATGTGCCGCCTCTACCCCTGCCAGCAGCCCAGACAGGGTCACACGGACACAGCAGGAAGGTGGGAGGCTGGAGTGTCGGGCAGTACTGCAGTGGGGGCTGCTGGAGGGGCCCTGGGGGACTCTGTGATGTGCTGGGCATGCTAGAGAGCCTGGGCTGTAAAACAGGGAGAAAACAGGGAGAAGCCAGCCAGTGTTCACTAGCACTGGTGAACAGTTCAGGTCTGCTCCTAGCAGCCAGCCTGCCCAGGGCCCAGTGCCCACAGCTGCCCCGACCCACAGGAGTGCTTCTCCTCAGGCCCTGCAGGGCTCAGCCCCGCAGGAGAGAGCTGAAAACACATCTCTGCTTCTTGAAGCCACCTTTATCATCTTCACCTTCCTCCCTGACCTTCCTGCCTGCACTGTCCCCCTCCTGCACTGCTCAGGGGAGGGAGGCCCAGCTCCCCCAGCTGTGAATTCTCCTCCCTGGCCATGTCACTGCTTTGCCAGGTCATCACCAATCTCAGAGGAGAGCCCCGAGCTGTCTCCGCTCTCCTTTCCCTTTCCCCTGCTCGCTGCTATTTATTGCTCTGCGGTATCCGGGGCAGGAATGCAGCCTGTCCCAGGGAATGGGCTGCCGCCGCCGGGACTCGGCAGGCTAAGTTTAGTTCCTGGCTCAAGTTTAGTCCCTGGCTCTGCCAGGGATCGCCTCTCTTACACTAATCAAAGATCGGATTTCTCCCTGCCTCAGTTTCCCTCTGTAGACAGCAAAGTTCCCTCTTGTAACCTGCCTCGGGTGGGAGCTTATACAATTCTACAACGTGTTCCCACTGCTCCTGTCTCTGAACTCCTGGCCTGGCCAAGACCTCAGAGTACTTCCATAGCCAGAACAGTCACAGCCTGCTTTCATCAAAGGTCTTGTTACACTTGTGATATGAAACACAAAAATACTAACTAGAGCCTAGTTATAGCTCTTCACAATATGCTTTTTTATTTTATATGCAGTTCCATTTAATTAGTTGTAATTCTCTAACAAACAGAATTGCCTTGGGATTACTCTCATACTTCTGAATATTGATGTGAGAGCTGATGTGGCCACAAACAGTCTGTCAGTGTTAGAGCCCTTCCATAGGTTTCCCAGGAAGAAGTCAGTCTTTGGAGGTGTAACCAGAACTACTCTTTCATTGTAGGAATGAAATGGCAAGAGTCTACGAGTAACAAGAAAAGAAAACCCTCTGTGTGTGATGGGAAGGCTTGGCTTGATGCTGTCTCTTTAAAAAATTGCTCAAATAATACATTAAAAGGCAAACCTCTTCTATCACATACATATTTCATCTGCACCTTGGAACTGTAATTAATGTCACAGGAGGCTTCATTTGACAAGCTGTCCTCAGGGCAGACTTTTTGCTTCTATCTACATCAACAGTGCTCTCTGCTACTGTTTCCCCTGGCAAAACTCCTCAGCATCACCCCGCTCCATAGCAGGGAGGAGAGCAGATGTGAGGATAATCCACGTTCCTCTCTCCATGGATGAATACTTCCTTCAGATACAATAGGACTAAAGGGAATAATTTTTCAAAGATGGAAGAAGATGCGTGGGGAGACACACAGCAGGAGGTGAAGAGAAAACTCCTGTTTGCAAAGCCTGCCTGCTGTGTGAAATGATCAATGCTAATTCAAACTGAATACGATCGAAATGAAACACCAAGGGCCAAATCAGTCCCTGGTGCAGCACCAGTAACCCAAAGGCAGATGATTTGATTTCACTGAACTTATGCCAGGAGTGAACTTGACCCCCAGCATTACGTGGCATCCAACAGTACAGCCAAGAAACCTGAAATACATCACAGGCATCCAAACAGGGGTGTTCTGGCTGTGGCTGGTGCTCCAGCATAGATAGAGTTTTCAGTTCTTGAGCACTGTCATCCCTGATGACTATTTGTGGTGGTCATTGACCCCATGCTTTTTATAGCAGTGATGGTCATTTACCTTTGTCTTTATGAAAAAGTTGCAGAGGTTCTCCAAAAATACGAGGAACAAATTAGTGCTTAGGTTTATGTTCTTACCAGATATCAGACAAGCTGTATTTTTTCTAACAAATTCAGTTTGGGGGAAAGAAAAAAAAAAGGGAACAAGAAGTGGCAACCTTTCTGGAAGATCTGCCTGATGTAACACATGCTCATACGATGTGTACTGAATCCATCACAGAGCAAGTCAGCCTGCAGCAGGATGGAGATGCACTGACATTAACTCAGAAGAACTGAGATGGTCTGAACCATAGGATCCCAAGGGCTTTCAAACACTGCTTTATGGATCTCGGGTTTGAGCAGGAAAGAGTACAGCTTTTTGTGGAGTGCAGAAGCTGAGGCTGCTGAGCCTGGTTTCTCTGGCTGAGGGGCCATGCAGTGCTGCAGTGCCACCCAGCAGCTCTCTGCAGGGACACGTGCCACCACGGCAGGGACCATTTCCAGGCTCAGCCCAGCCTGCTTGCACAGACTCTTCTCTGCCTGTCCAGGGCCTGGGCAGCCACCCAGCAGCTGGGCAAGGAAGAACTGAGCTCAGTGGGAGATCTGCCACCAGCTCTCAGGGTACTGGGCCAACACCCAGTAGTGGGTAATACAGCCCCCTTAGAGACCAGGTACATTCTCCTGAGGATTTTTAATACCCAAAAGAAGAATTCCATGTTTGGTGTTCTGGCTGTAGAGTTTATCCTGCTGATCATCTGCATTTGCATTGCATTGAGCTATTTCATCTGGAATCTGGCAGTAGCTAGCACTGCTATCTCTTCTTACCAGTGATTCAGATACACATGTACATTGCCAGGTTGGATGGGGCCCTGAGCAATCTGGCCTAGTGAAAAGTGTCCTTGCCCGTGGCAGAGAGCTTGGAACTAGATGATTTTTAAGGTCCCTTCCAACTCTAATCATT
Organism: Irena cyanogastra; assembly: GCA_013397155.1. Lineage (NCBI taxonomy): Eukaryota > Metazoa > Chordata > Aves > Passeriformes > Irenidae > Irena > Irena cyanogastra. Next base: position 253,835 of record VWZV01009127.1, on the reverse strand, counting down.
CTATGATACTATAAAATCTCAGACTTGGGATGGCTCTGCAATCTCATACTATTGGATGAAATTTTATGAAACCATAGCAAAAACTTGGCTTTTTACCTGGCTCTCTTTCTAGATTGCATCTGGGTTTAATTTGTTTTTTGGATCTCCCAGAGAAAGATTTCATTCTTTTGTGTGATTTATCCACTACCTACATGTTTCTTACTATATAATTTAATACAGCAAAATACTGCTTCAAGCTCATATCTATAGCCCTAGAAATAGTTATTTTGAGTAGCATCATTGATCTCGTCAGTACTAAATGTTGCAAGACATAAAACACACAAGAATGATGGAAACTATCAAAATTTGAAATTTTGGGGCTCATATAGATACCTGATGTTTCCAAAATGACTCTGAAAGCACTAATACAACTCCATGGTGAGGTGACACAGGTGGTTAAGCCAGTGACAGAGACAGAAACATCAATATTGGATGTGGGGGGCTTAGAGGACAGAGAAACACATGATTTCAAGGCAGAAAAGGCCATTTGGATCTGGCACCCAAAAGCTACAGGAACTAACAAGGTGTTACTCTGTTAACCAGTCAATCACCTCATGCTGGGGAGAAATGAAGATGCAGGGAAATAATGAACTGAAGGCAGAGACAAGCTGTAAGAACTTCAGTGAGAGTTCAAAGTCTCACACTACCATGGCTAAGTGGATGCTGGCTCTGGTCACCCTGGGGATGCTAAACTCACAGCTGGAGAGTGAGGAAGGTCATGCATGGTGCACAAGGGAGAGGCCCCTAGGACTGGGGTAGAGCCTTGAGAGAGCCCTGTCACTGCCATTGCCCTCTCAGGCTTGGCACAATTGAGTGATTTAGGCACCGTGCCTGCTTCTGAGGGGACCAGAGGTGCTCATACCCTGCAGCAAGCTGCACACTGCAGGCCTGGAGGGAGCTGGGAAGGACATCCTGCCTATCCAGGTCCTGTTACCTTGACTGGCCCTAGGAGGGTGAGGTAACCTTTTGCAGCTCTGCATGAGGATTTGAGAATCTCTGTGAGTGCAGTGTCACCTGTAGAGTCACCAGTGTTTGTGAGGATGATGGGGGAGAGGGAAGGCTGGGACCCACCTGCCTGGTGGTAGCATTGCCCATGTGACTTCCTGGAGAATGTTCAACATTCAGCCCAAAACTGCTGCAGCACAGGCTGCTGAAATGGCAGGACAACAGCTGGATCTGCTCATCTGGTGGGTGCCAGTGATAGTGGTTGTGGATCTGGTGACAGGGCTCAGCTCTCTCCACGTGGGCAGGGGGTTTCTCTTCCTACTCATCCTCTCCCTGCTGCACTCACCCCACCCGTGTCACACACCACACACACTCCTGTGCAGTCCCTCTATCACCTGCTGGAAAAGAACAGCAACGCCAGTGTGATTAAGGATAACGAGCTGCTGATTAGCACTGGGAAACACAACTGAAAACATTTCATTTCAATTGCCTTTCTTGTTGAGTCAATTAATATAAAACACAAAGCCTCTCAGCTGTATTACCGTGCCTGCTTGGCACAAAGCACTTGGACTGAACAGGTTTGCAATTAATATTTGTGTTGACTTGCACCTTCCATTAGCACAACAAAAGAGATTAATAACACCTTTCACATGATTCCCAGTGATGCAGCCACTCCTGGGCTATTACCCACTTGCTGTGGGGATGCTTGAGCTGCTGGGAAGCTGCAACACTCTCCTTCTTCCCCAAGCAGAAGACTTCCTGAAGAAGCCACGCTAAAGAGAAGTGTCCGTGGATCACTTGCTCCACAGTATTTAAATTTGCCTTTCTGCAATGCTTTAATGTCTGTCAGCTGCTGACAGCGTTCAGGTCAGCGAAAACTTTGGCTGTAACATTAGGGAGAGTATTTTTGATCCCAGACTGATGGTTTGGAAAGTTCAGGGCCGTGTTTTAGTCTGAACTGCAATCAGTAAGGCCATGAAAGCAGAAGTGAATGTTGATATTTGTTAGGTCACCCTACGTATGCTCTGGTTCATAAATCGCCTGTAAATCCTGTGGACATATCAGACTGCCCTCTCCCGGAACATGATGGAGTTGCTATTGCATTCTTCCAACCAGCTGAATGTCAGACCTACGGAAATTACTTTTTTTGCTATTTTAGAGTTATATGTATAGGATCAGTGTGCAACACATACATATGTATATAAATATAAAATATATGCTATATGTGTAAAGGCATAAGTACATTAATTTTCTGCAATCCTAAGAGCATGGTTATAACTTCTTCATGCAACAGTTCATAAGTATACCCACTCTTTTTACAGCTACTAATATTACCATCTCACTAGATTTACTGAAAAACATTTTAGTAACTGGTGCAGGTATACCCATCTCTAAGCTACATTCCCTCTCTTATGTATATATTACATTAATCATAGCAATGACTGAGTACAAATCAAGGACACACATAGATTTATTGTGCTTTTTCAGATTGCAGCCTATTTTTCAGCAGTTTCAGCAAAAAGCATACATAGAATCTGACTCTGGAAAGAATGAAGTAATTAATACAAGAGGTTTTAACGAAAGAACAAATTTCATGTTTTTATAACTGTTAATTGTTTGGAGAAGGTTGCACTGGTTTCTGTCTAAATTCATTTTTAAGGAGTTCCTTACCAGGTGATAAGAAATCACCAAAAGTAGTAAAGGTTCGTTTTGTTGCTACCAAGCATTGTTGTTCTGTGCACATAATGAGCTTTTCTTCTGGGCAACTCAGAATCCCAGAATGACCTGAGTTCAAAGGGAGCTTAAAAATCACCTGGTTCCACCCCTCCTACAAAGGACAGGGACAGACCAGGTTGCTCAAATCCCCACCCAAACACCTGGGGAGCAGAAAAGTCGGGTTTCATCACGTCACATCAAAATAGCTGGCCTAGTTTTGACTACTGTATTAAAATGCTTGATTTGTCTCCATTGTGAGAAAGAGGATTAAGGTAATTAATCATTTAGGAGGCTCATTAGGTTTGCCCCATATTCAGTATTACATTGCCTGATTTCTTTAGGCACCTGGAAGTGTCTTGCAACATCTTCTGCAAACAGATTGGCACCTCTCAGTAGCACGGGGTGAAGCAATAAAACCAATAAAATTCATTATCCCTCCTTTGTTTTGCTACTACTCCATTAATTTTAACAGCCTCCCTTGACACACAGAGGTATAAAGGAATACCAGACACCTGCTTTGCTCTTTTTGAAAGCTGACTTCAATACAGGAAGGTCAGAAAAGCATGTGTGGGTTTATGTCAACTTTTTTTTTTTAACCTTCCAATTTTTTTATTTACAATAACTCATTTTAAGGCATTTTACTGAAGAAAGAACCTAAAGTAGCTATGTTTGCTTTAATAGAAAAGAGCATCATATTTTAAAATGAATGCTAGGAAACAATTCAATGAGAATTAGGGGCCAGGCTGTGTCTTAGGTTTATGCATATTTTTTAAAAGTTGGCATTGATACTACAAGGACTGCCACTAAAAGAAGCAGGGGTGAGTTGCAACCTTTCTGTCCTGTTAATAGAGTTAGGGGAGCTGGGAAGGGACAGGACACCATGGTCATGCTCTCAGAGCCTAATAGATGTGTTACACATGGCTTCTCTGTGGTTTAGTCATCCTTACAGGAAAAAACCAACTAAACCAAAAAAAAAAGAACAAATAAAACCCCAAAAAACCAACTCTACACTATGTGGAACTGTTGCAAGTAGAATATTTTAAACAAAGAACACCGTAACATAACAGTGCCAGCTTGTGGCATCATATCAAGAATGGTTGGTCAAGGTAACACGGGAGAAATTGCCACAGTCACCAATGCCATGTCCAGCTTTTCTCTCTGCAGGCCCAGGAAGGCTTGAAGGACATCTCATGCTCTACAAAACAGCTGAATAAAGCTGTGCTGAGTGATGAGCATGCCAGCACATCCAGATCTCTTGCCTAACCAAACTAATCTCTCAAGCAGATAGTCATTAAAACTCAGCATTCTTCTGTGGCTCTGAGGAGCTACTCTGCAAAGAGGGGCTGGAGTGAGATGAAAATGGGCCAATCACCTCTTCTGGACACTATCACTGCAGTCAGCAGGGGGGAAAAGTGAACACCAGGTAAAAATGCACAGCAAAAGCAAAACATGACAGTGGGCAGATGTAAGATCCATTAGCTTATTAAGGGTGGAGCTGTTGGCCTGCTGGGAAATTATTGTCTACTTTATGTCTTGATATTGGAAAGAAATTAACTAAAAGAGCCAAGGCAGTTTTAGCATTTGAGCTGCTTAATTATGCCTTTCAAAGTTGTCTCTGAAGCCAGGGAGCGAAGGATGAAGGAAATGCTCTCTGAATGTCCTTATTAGTCATTCCCTTCTCTGATGGCAATAATAATTACATTGTCCTACACTGGAAGGAGTGCTCCTAGCAAATCCCCATACTCCATGATAACACTGCCAGCAGGGCAGCCTGAGATAATGATATGGGTAATTAGAGCTCTGGCTGCAGGGTAGGAGAGCTGCGGTGCTGAGCTGTGAATGTCCCTCCCGGGCAGAGCATCCTAGCCTCACCTCCCAGGGCTTAGGCTAGAGGAGAAAATCCTGCAGCTGAGGGGAAGTCCTGCTCAAATGATTTGACTCCTCCTATGCGTGCGGACTCCAAAGGAATTTCCTCCCTTATTGTTGTGGCTGCAAACAAAATGGTAGATGAGATTTTTGTTAGGTTTGATTTTTGTTAGGTTTTACCCACTAGAAACACCATTGTTGTCCTTCAGTTCGTGTGCTGCATGACGTACCACAGAAGCTGCTAATGACTATCCTGACTGTATTAAACATTGAAACCTATTCACTAATGGCAAAAGAGACCCATAAAAAGGCAGTGGTATCTGAGCAGCACTTCTGTGCCATTGATGCTTCATCCGGTATTTGCAAAGCGAAACTGCCCAGAAATTGCATCCCTGGAGCACCTGCACCTGTGGCAGCAGCAGCTCTGGTGAAGCAGCAGGCAGGCAATGGCAAATTGCAGTGGGACTTTCCCTGGCAGCACCTGACACAGGCATGGATAATGGAGGGACTTATTAATCATTTACAGAATGGCTGTTGCTGTGGATTCATCAGTATTAGAGACTCATGTTGAAGTCTTTCTCTTTTGATCCCACTGAGCATTTTGTGCTCGGCAAGGTCATGTTGTCCCTAGGATGGGAAGAGTCACACCAGGAGAGGATTTTGCAGCCCATAGCTCATCCGCTTCGAGATCTCTGCCCAAGCTCACAAACCACAGCGCTTCCAAGTACAGACTGGCCGTGAACCTAAAGGGACGTGCACTCTTCAAATAACAAGAAAACGCGAAAGGAAGTGGGGAAAAAAATTAAAATATAAACTTTAAAACTGCTTAAAAATGTAACTGTTCCGCTATCCATCTCTGCTCGGTGCCCTGTAGCTGTCCCCAGCCGCCCTGCCCTGCCGGCTCCGCTGTCCCGGGCAGCGGCAGCCGCGCTCGGGCTGCACCGGCCGCTCCCGGCCACAGGAGGGGAGCGCTGCCGCACGGCTCCCAGCTCCGTGCCGCCGGGAATCGGGGCTGTGCCCAGCCCCTCTCCGCGGGACGAGGGCCCCGGCAGGAGCCCCGGCAGGGCTCGGCGGGAAGGAGGGAGCGGCCGGGCGCCGCCGGCTCCCCGCGGCACAGCGGGGCCATCCTCACGGCCTCGTGGCGTGCGAGCGACTGTGGCAACCGCGGGCAGCCCGACACCGCGACCCCGAGCGAGAGGCGAGCGTGGGTCACCCCCGCGGGGCTGGCACGGGTGGCGTGGGGCTCTCAGCCAGCCGAACGCGGCAGAGACAGCCACGCGTGCGGATCTCGCTGCGCTCACGGCAGTGCACACCGCGCTGGGGAAGGGGTGATGCGATGGGGTTTCATGCTTCCGGAGCTTTTGTCCACCAGCTAAGATTCCTCTTCAGAGAANAAAACAAACAAAAAAACCCAACAATAAAACCCACCAAAAAATCAAGCAAACAAACCAAAAAGAGGAAAATACCAACCAAACAAAAACAAACAAACAAAAATTTCTCTGGTTTGAGTGGACATTTCTAGATGCTTCTTAGGCAGGGCATGGTGTGTCTGCTCTGATCACTGCCCGGCTGTAGGAATGCAGCGCTCAGTAGCTAAATCAGGTGGGGAAGTGTGGCTTCAAGGCAAATATTGGGCTGGATCTGAAGCCTGTTGAAGTCAACAGGGCTCCCACAGGGATTTTTAATCAGGCCTATCATTAATCCCCTAATGAAGTTAGCCGGTTATCTTTATTAGATGGACTCTTCAATGAATTGATTTAATCTAGAAGACTTCTCCTCCCTGACAGATTTTCAGAGCCCCACGCACTCCTGCTTCTGCGCAGAGCCCAGCCTGCCCTCAGCCAAGCGTGCTCTGCTTCCCAAGGAGCTAATCAGCTGGCCCATCTCCTCTCAATCAATAAACATTTATTCTAATTGAAACCAACATCGACTGGATACCCACCAGGAATGTGAAATGCTCTATAAATAATGTGCATGAGCTGGAGCCTGGGAGTTGGCAGTGGCAGGGCTGTCAGTGGGAGTGCTAATGGGGGGGACACATGCCACCCAGCGATCTGTCACTCTCCCAATGCCCTATTTAGAGCTCTCACCAGGGAGCTCCCTGACTCACTTTGATGATGAATTAGCTTCCTCTGATGGATCAGCCTCACAGTCCCCCATTGCAACACCTTGCAGGATGCATTGCCTAAAGAGAATTCCTCATTAACATATTAATCATGATGTATTTCTTTTTGGCACCCCAGGCAAAACAATGGGCCAAGAGCTTCCCCCCATCAAGCTATTCCCTGAAGGGAGAACTTTCATTGATTGCTAAATGGAAGATGGAAAGAGTGAAATCACTTAATTGTATGACTCCTCTGATGTGCTGCAGTGTAGGCTTTAAGTAAGTATATGACTTCCCCAGCAAGGATGCTTTCTCCACGTTTTGTTGCAGGGCAAGGTATGATTCCTCTCTATCATAACCACTTTCTATAGGAGGTGTTCAAGTGTTAGTTTACCAGCAGCATCAGGGCCTTTTGGGTACCCCACATGCAATGGGGATAAAACCTAAATTCACAAATAAGGCTTAAGACCAGAAATCTGTGATACCTGTACAATCTTTTGTAGACAGATCTGTTTCCTCCATGCCACATGGTGCAAGGACACGAGGTGTGAGTCAGGAGATGAGCAGCCACTGCTAGCACTGCTCTGTGCTGGAGTTAATTAGTGCTTTTCACAGTCAGTCTGGGAAACACCAGCAAAAATACCTTGAGGCATTTGGTGTTTTACATCTAGCTCTGCTACAAACTCGTAGGGTGATGGTAGGTAACTGCCTGTATGGACAAGTTAGCATCATCTGAGTTAGTGGATGTTCAGTTCACTCACTAGAGCGAATAAAGAGATTGCCCCAAACTACTCCTATTTCTCATTGGTTGGACGATGCAGAAACTCATTTCTGATTCTGTATTTTCATGTGGGCATGCCATGGGCTGATAGCAATGTGGCAGCTCTATCTGTCAAACCTGGCTTGAAAATGAGGACAGGGAGTAGCACATTGTCCACTGAATCAGATGAAGCTTGGTGAGGGATAGCACACTGAGGTTCCACCTCAAGCCTTATTAATGTGTCCAGGAAATGGACCAAGCTGGCACAGCAAGCAGCCACAGCAGGAAGGAGAGGTTGAGCTCTGGAGCCTGCAGTGCAGCCCCCTTCCAGCATCGTCTTCTTCCTCTGTAGCTGCACCAGAGCTGGCATACAGGCCCTACCAAACCCATCACCAGCTTTGTGTCACTGTCTGGAGAAGTAATGAGCACTATGAGAGAGTTAATTTTGGATGAATGGCAGGGAAACATTCTCAGCCCATCCTGTGTGCTCTTCTGACTTCCACACCAGTGGCACAGCCCATGTAATCTATCCTTCCCTCAATCTCAGGGAAGCCTGTCCTGTGGCTTCTCCCATCCCCTGGCATGTCTGGTAGATGATAAAACTTCCATATGGTGCTTTTGGCAAGAGGTGCCTGTCTGGAGAGCACAGCAGATGATCTTTAAGGAACAAGACCACGATACCTCATCCCAGACAGTGCAGCATAAAGCCTGTGAGTATCTACTTTCCAGTTCATATATGTACTTTTTACTGGAGTCTCCATGGTCTTAGGGCAGCTGCAGGGAGAGAATAGCTGAAATATCCAGCACCTGAGACCAAGGTGAGAAGCACTTCCCAGAGTGTGATCACTGCCAGGGCAGGATCTACAACAACAATTCCCAATTTTTCCAGCCAGCAATCTGCCACCCTCTGAGCTCAGGCAACCCAGCCTCTGCCCAAAGCATCACCAGTGCTGCCCTGCCCCTTCCTCTCCTGCCTCCTTTCAACCCCATCTCTTTCCCCACAGCAGCTCTTCCTCCACAGACTTTCTCCTATGCTGCCCCACCTGCACTCCTCGGGTCAAGGACAAATGCAGTAATCCTGCACAGGCACCATCTTCTTTTCTTCCTCTCACTCTTTCTGGAAAACTTTCTGATTTCCCACTAAAATCCATAGACGACTGAAATTTTGGCAGTTTCAACAGGAACAATAAGAATGATCTCACCGTTGCAAATTTGCCTTTTTGTTGTCCTACCTTCTGTCAACGCTAGGCAGCAGCTTACCTGCCTTTACATCAAACACTGAGCGCAGCCTCCAAATTCAAACACGTGCAAGCCAGCTCACCCTCCCTTGGACCTTCTGTTTACTATCCATTTGCTGCATTACACAGGAATTAAAGCGAGGATACATTTTTTTTTTTCTTGTTTTGTGTTGACGTTAGAGAGATTGGTATCAGTTTAATTAAACCACCTTAGAAGGGTTTTGCAGCAGGCACTGCTTGCCTCGCGCAGGCGGCAGCGGGGCACGGAGCGGGCGCAGCTCCATCCAGCTCTGCTGCCGTGGGGCTGAGCCAGCTGGGCAAGGAGGGCAGCCCGCAGCAATGCAGCTCGGGGTCATCGCCTCCACCAGCACTGCCAGGAGGAGAGCTTGGAAATTCCAGCAAATCTGCTTGGAAGTGTGTCCTTTGTTAGCATGCAGGAACACCAAAAGGAGGTCTGAAGCCATTGCTGCAAGGCGGGCTAAAAATAGGGCACAGAAGGCATGTTTCTCCTAAATCCCAGTGCTTTCTTGCTGCTTATGCATCACAACATCCATTAGTGTCATTTGTGCAGGGTGCTATTTTCAGTTTTCCAACTTTTTTGAGGTGCTTTTCCCCTGCCAGCCAGGCCTTATCTGGTTAGTGTTAATCCACAGCTGTCCTGGCACCACCTGCTCATCTAGTCCTCCCTTTTTTTTATTTCCTTATGTTTTTCAGAAATTAGTAGAGAGGCCTGGAGTTGTGACTGTTTTAACTGCTGAATACTTCCTTCACAATTTTTAGCTGTGGGCTTGAGTCATGGCTGTGGATTCTCTTCTCCTGACTCATATGAGGGGAAGAATTCATCTCCATTAGAAGGCTGAGTGATCGAAATGATTTATACCCATCATGCTTTTATCCCTTTCAAATTTACCGTGTGTCACACAGACCCAAATTGTAAATGTCTTGTGAGGAAATGAAACCCACTAGGAGTGATTTTGAGCATGCCAGCTCTCAGGGAGCCTCAGCTGCCCTCAGTCCTTGGAGTAGCTGTCAGAAGATGCACCACAGTGACAAAGCTGCCCACTAGCTGCCACCAGCAAGGGTGACTAAGGGGTGAAACAAGCCAAAAGGAGACCTGATCATGTATGCTGGCTTTGGCTGGGGCAGAGTTAATTTTCTTCCCAGTGGCTGGTATGGGGCTTTGTTCTGTGTTTGTTCTGAGTGCAGGGTTGGTAGTAGAGATGGTTTTGTTATTGGTGAGCAGAGCTTGCACAGAGCCAAGGCCTTTTCTCCTTTCTGTACTGCCATGCAGGGAGGCTGGAGGTGCATGGAAGGCTGGGAGGGGACACAGCCAGGACAGGTGACCCCAACTGACCACAGGGATGTTCCAGATTATGTGCAGTATGTAAAGCAGAAGAAAGAAGGAGGAAGGGGGGACATTTGGAGTGGTGTTTGTCTTCCCAAGTCACCATCGCGTGTGATGGGGCTCTGGAGGCAGCCAAACACCTGCCTGCCCATGGGAAGCAGTGAATTCATTCCTTGTTGTGCTTTGCTTGTTTGTGTGCTTTTGCTTCCCCAATTCAGCTGTCTTTATTTCAACTCAGGAGTTTTCTACCTTTTACCTTTCTGATTCTCTCCCCAGTCCCACTGGTGGGGGAGTGAGCAAGTGTCTGCCTGGGGCTTGGCTGCTGGCTGGGGTGAGACCACGACCTCGTGGGAGCTGTTCCTGGCTCTCCCAGCAAGCACAAGGGCTCGTGCAGAGCACAGCCCTTTCTCAGAAGAAAGCTCTCAGCAGCATGCAGCAGTGCAATAACCGGTGTATGAAGCACTCAAGGGCACATGGGACCTTCTTTGGGCTTCACCATGTGCAGTGCATGACAGCCCCCTCCCCAGCAGGCATCACCTCAGCCTGGCAGAGCCCCCAGTGCTGGGGAAAATGAGGAAGGGGATGGCTGCCTTTGCTGCTATGGTGAGAGAGCAGATTCCTGCCATCAGTAATCAGGCCAAGAGTCAATACAAAGGAGATGCATGCAACTCTTATAACTGGAGTCATGCAAAATGCTTGGCACTACTGCCATCCTGGCCTTACTCACTGTGCTAATGGGTCTGCAGAATCCCTTTGTGCAGCATTGTGTTCAGAGATTTGGGGTTTCTGAGGCCGAGAGCTTTACTACTACTTACACAAACTGTGCAATCTGTAGTTGCACAATAGTTAAACATCACTAACCAAGGGTTTCATCTGGTGTGCTGTCCCAGTCCCTCCTGCCTACCTGGTTGCTGGCATGATGCTTATCTGACCACGGGGTAAGTCACCTCAGGAAACTAAACCAGCAGAAAACTGACCTGGCAAAAAAAAAAAAAAAAAAACTGCTTTCTGCTAGGTAAGCTCTGGCACTGGCTGATTGCAGTGTCTGGGAGATGGGAGTGCCTCTCAGGGCGTATCTCCACTTGGGAAGGTATTTCCATTAGGCAAGAGGGGGACCATGCCAGTGCTAACCACAGTAATTTTAAAGCAATGTGACAGAGCATATTCAGTTACCCTGTCAGACAATGAGACAACTAGACACAGGAGTCCTGGCAGGGTGATGAAATGCAGTACCTCACAAGTTCAAATTTGAGATCTTCCCTGAAATCCCTTGCAGAAAAGAGCTGACGAGCACTTGTGTTGTTCACATTGTGTTTGTAAGTAGGCTGTCTGGGGAGGTTGTGGAATTTCTCTCTTTGGAGACAATAAAAAACCACCTAGGTTCAATCCTGTGCAATTAGCTGTAGGTGGCCCTGCTTCAGCTTGGAGGTTGGACAGGATGACCTCCAGAGTTCTCTTCCAAACTCAACCATTCTGTGATTGTTCTGTGTCCCGTTAAAAACAGTTCAGGAGTGGCTGTAAGCACATGAGCCTGAGGGTGGAAGGCCCAGCCCCAGGGAAAGAGCCAGAGGGCAGTTTCTTAATTAAGGTGAGTCGGCCTCAGTCTGCAGGGATGATGGGTGGAAAAGGGGGTTTGGTGCAGCTCCCTGGCTCTGGCAGCCACGTTCTCACTGCCTCCCCAGCCTCCAGACCACACTCCACATGTTCACAGCAGGGAGCTCCCTGACTTAACACCAATGCCTGCTTCAGGTCCTTTCTGTCTCTGTGCCTGCTGGTCTGGCTGGCTGTGGAGCAGCCTCGCTGCAGGGGATGGTGCAAGGGAAGTGGTGGTAAAGCTTTTCCAGAAACACAGGCTCATATTTGTTTTAGTGAAGCATGGAACCACAAGGGCAATGCTCCTCTACCATGGTCCTTCCAGCCACACCTGCCACAGCTCTGCCCTTTCTCCTGTCCTTTTATGTCCCCCTGCCCATTCCCCAGCCTTTCTTTACCAATATATTCTAACCCATCAGCAGCCTCCTTCTTCCTCTGGCACTTATCCAGCCAGTTTTTTTCTCACTAACCTCACACAGTAATTTAAATTTCTTTGCTGAGAAAATTTTCTGCCATTTAAATGGGTGAAATTGGTTTTCAGGGAGCAGGAGCTCAAGGTACCTGGCAGAAGCACAGAGGCAAGGGCAGACAAGGAGTTTGTGAGACCCTTTTGGCAGGAATGAGGTGCTGCTTTGCCTTGACAGACTGAAGTCAGATGCTCCTGTTCGTTCTCACTCTCCAGTTTAATTATTTGTGTTCTTTCCTCCCCGTACTGATAAAAATGGAGTTTCTGAAATGTGGATTTGGCTTGTAAATCTAGTCACTTTTTTCCCCCCGGCCTCTGAACCAATCCATTTAACAGCTCTCTAACTCAAAATGTATGCTATTATATGACTGGAGTGTGGATAAACAGTAAGTTGATAGCAGGGTTGAGATGCAAATCTACAGATAACATTTTACTCCGAGGGCAGAGGATCTCAGAAGTCCCAGGTGTACTGTACCTCAGGGGCAGCCCTGAAGAAACAGAGGAGCTGACAAGCAATCCCTTCCCATCCTGTCCTCATATTTAAATGCAAACAAGTACTGAGAATGGAAAATAGAAATTATATATATATATATATATAATATATATATATATTCCTGCCATTCTCTGCATTCTATTAATCCCCTTTTCCTCTACCAGAGAATATATTAGTGAGTGTAGGCTAATAATGCAGAGACATCTGGCTGAGACTAGAAAGAGTAGCATGTTTATGCATTATTAATGTGTCAGAAAAAACAGACTTCTGTGGCCTGACTGTGTGTATTGGATCAGTATGGAATGGCCTTCATAGGAGAGTTAGCACTGATAATTTGTCCATTTTGCTTATCTTTTGCAATGGAACAATCTCCAGAAAGAGGCATATTTATTTTGTCAAACAATGAAAGAGATAATGTTTTGAAATAGCCTTTACTGAGCAGTTAGAGGACAACGCTACGTTATTCCTAAAAGAGAGAATAGGTCTGGGGAGCAATGTAGGGTGAGCAGAGTGGGGAAAATGCAGATTTCCACCTTAGCAAATCTGTAATCACAAACTGTGTCTTTGGGGGTCCTTGGTTATCTGAGAACAGCGGTGCTCCAGTCCCACCAGTGACACAGAGAACCTTTGAGGGGAACACAGAATTGCAGTGGGGCTTCCTGAGGCATGACTTTGGCACAGAGGAGATGTATTTTGTTGACTGGTTTATGTCTTGACAAATATAACACAAGGAGGCTAAAAACCCAAAGCTTGAGCAGTAGAGTGGGGGGGCCATTGGGGCTGCCCTGGTGTGAGACATAATAGTTAGCTTTATCTTCCAGCTTTGTCTCCCTTTGGTCTGCTGGTTGGATGCGTGATGGTAAAATCAGCAAGAAACTGGAGGAAGCCCTGACCTTGGAAAGAGAGAGCTACATGCATTCATGGGCTGCTCCTTTCCAAAGGATGGAGTGACTTTGTTAGCATCTAGCTCGTAAATCAGGGTGCAAGGAGACAGCCTGGCTCCCCGCTCCCCAGCCTCTGACATGTGAAGCCCTTGGCTCAGCAGAAGGGCAGAGTCACATTTCCAGGGAGCACAGACAAGTATTGGCACCAAGCTCCTGGAATAGGATTCATTTCACAGGTCTGTGTCTGAACTAGTCACCCTGGACTGCTTCTATAATCGATAGGTGCTCTGAGGATGTAACTCACCCTGTGCAGGAGTAGATATCTAACAGGGGTCAAATGCATTGCCTCAGAAAGGGCCCGTTTCTCTCTGTGATTACAAGGAGTGCTGAGCCTGCTGCCTCTGCTGCAGCTGCCCACAAAACACTGGTGAGATGTCCCTGCTGTGGCAGAGGTGTCTGGGCACAGCACCCACAGCCTGGTACTGCCACAACATGGGGCCATGGTTCACATGGCTGTGGAGAGCCTCAGCTGCCTCACAGAGACAGCAGCGCCCTGCAGCACAGCTCAATGGCACCCAGGCAACTGCCCTTGGCTGTGGGAATCTTCCCTGGGGGTCCCCTGTGTGGGAGACCCCTGATAAGAGTTCTGTGTAGGGACTGAGAGACGAACTGGATCCTTTTCGGTCTTCAGGTTGCTGTTTATTTTTTATCTTATCAAAAATTCTCCACGCCGCCAGCACCAGGCTTAGCGTGGTGAGGAACACAGCAAAAAAGGTCACAAGAGGTACAGTTTCAAGGTCTTTTAAAGCTATCTTGTCCAATTAACTCTAAAAACGTACTTTATTTCTACTTTTCTACCAATAACTAACTACTTGTCTAACACGCAACACCTGCATTGTGACTTTCCCCAGTCAATCACCCAGTGCCACCCACACTGCAGAAAATGGAGTAGATGGAGAAGAAGGAGAGAAGACAATGCCCAAATTCCTCCATTTTGTCTTCTATCTACCTCCATACTAAAAATCCAAAAGTCTAAATGTTTCACTCTGTGACAAAGCACACCACCACCCATCTCACACACTCACAGACTCCACTCCATCACAAAGTCTTGGAAGTCCCCTCCATGGACAAAGGTCAAAAGCAGTGCTTTCCTGGGGAGCAGGGTCTCTCAGGACAGGCAGGGAAATCTTCCTTGTGCCCTGGGTTCCAACACTTGGCCAAGCTGGCTCCCAGGAAGGCCACAGTGGCTGCTCAGGAGCTGGGATACACATGGGGCCTTGGAGCAGGGTGTCCCTTCAGGGAACCTGCACAGGTAGCCAGTGCATATCCAAGGCATCTTGAAATCCCAGCTGGAACTGGGGCTCTGCTGAAGCAGCAGTAGAACATGCACGAAATAGGATGTCTTGGCTAGGTTGAAGCAAGGTGCACCCTTCCAGCACAAATGGCTTACCTGGCTTAAGAAACAGCCTTGTCTGGAGATGCCAAATGTATGGGCACCAATCTGCTCTGCACTGATCCAGCAGATTGAGGCAGGGCAGAGCTGCTATGCTCATCCAAGGGGTGTGCAGGCAGGCAATGGCTCCAGCCACTCTTGGAAAGGGCCATGGCAGGTATGCAGACACCAACTCACTCCCAGGACCGTATGGATAGCTGTGCCACACTTCCAGTGGTGCTAAAAACCAGCCAAATCTGCATCTTTTGAAAAGACACTTCTTTCTGAAAAGCCATGAAACAGCACTAAAACAAGTGACTCAGAAGCCTGCCACTTTTCAAGTCCCTAGGCATGGTGCAGCTTGACAGCAGCTCCCAGGCAGAGCCAAGCAGATGCATCCACCTTGCTGAGCCCTGGGATCGGGCTGAGGCTTGGGGAGAGCATAAGACCCAGCCATAGCTGTGGGAAGCATTGAGGCAAAAACCCACAGCGTGAGATTCACACCCAGTGTGTGAGATTTGACAGGTCTGCCACTTTGCAGAGCCAGGCTCTGGCCCCTGGCGGATACGATGACAAAAGCACAGATGCTGCCAGACTGTTCGGCCTTGCTGTCGCTGCAATGGCAGTGACACCCGACTCAGAAACTTGGCAGCTGTGGAAGAGAAGTCCTAGTTCCTTGTCCTGCCCACAGGACTGTGGCTCTCCCCCAAAAACATGAGACCATCTGGGTTTCTTGATG
Source organism: Irena cyanogastra (assembly GCA_013397155.1). Taxonomy (NCBI): domain Eukaryota; kingdom Metazoa; phylum Chordata; class Aves; order Passeriformes; family Irenidae; genus Irena; species Irena cyanogastra. Next base: position 238,215 of record VWZV01009127.1, on the reverse strand, counting down.
ATATTTCCAGTCCCAAGAGAAAGAAGAAGCCCCAGGAAATGCTGGTTTTGAAACTCATTTGAAACAAGTTTGCACCTCTCTGGTTGGGAGAATTTAGATCTTTTGGCCACATGTTTGCAGTGCCTGACCCGCCCCACACGCCTGGTCCTACCTGCATCTTTCCCCCCTTCAGAGCCCCCTTTTGCTCAGAATGGGGAAGGGAAACAGTCTGACTTGGCAAACAACTTGCTATGAAAATGATAAATGCAACAGCACATGGAGCTTGTGGTTGAAAAAACCCGTCTGATCAGCAGAACTTTTCTCCCTCAGCATCTAAGGGCAGATTTAGTCTCAAGGCCAAGCTGCCATGTGGTTATAAAATAGAAGCAGGCCTGAAGAACTGATCTAACTTTCTTCAATTGTCTGTGTATCTTTAATCATGTTCACCACTTAAAATGCAGCAGAGCTGGCAGCTGATAATTAGACTGAGCCTGCAGCAGCATGGCCAGTGGCCAGATCACATGGCTCCTTTCATCTGCATATTTATGCATGTAAAGGAGAGGAAAACTTTCATAACATTTTAATAACTAGGTTTTTCTGAAACCATAAATCCAGTCCTCTGGGCTTAGCCTACACTCTCCTTCTGATCTTACATAAGTGGAAGAGGGTGGGGTGTTTTGTTTGCTCTCCCTATTCTTTTCCTGTGCATGAACGTGCACAGCCCAACCTCTCCAGCGTGGGGTCCTCCAGAGGGTGGGAGGGTCAGGCAAGGTAAAACTGCACTTCTGAGGATGAAGGTATAACTTTGATTTGGTTCCTGGCGTGGGAACAACTCCCCTTTCCCAAGATAGCTCATCCACAGACCAGCAGGAATGAAGCTCCTTTGCTAAACAATGGCTCCGAACAAAGAATTCCTGATATCTGTATTTCAAACAGAAGCTACAGTGCGTGTTGGCTGATGCTTTTCTTAGCACATCACCATCAGATTCAGCCCTAGGACAGTGATCTCTCAGATCATGAGCTGAAAAGACGTCAAAACACGGGGAGCTAGTCCCAGTCCCACCTACCCCGGCTCTGTGGGGGTAGGAGCTCTGTTTCCATGCATGCTGCCAGAGACAGCCATGGGTGGTCTGTCTCCCTACAAGAGGTGTCTCCACTCCTCCCATGGACAGATCCCAGCAGTGCCTGACCACTGTCTGCAGCCACTGCCTTATCTCTTGGTGGGAAAGAGTCAGGGCAGCGCTGCGAGGTGCTGTGACAGGGGAGATGCTGCATCCATCTCCTCTGCGAAGGGTGGCAGCTCCCTTGACAGCCTTGGTGACATCCTGCAGGGTCCTTTGCAGTGAGGCTTTGCAGACCATCCTCCCTCTCCCTGGAGGCACCGCTGGCATGTGCACGTGGGCTTTTCCATTAGCATGAAATGACAGCTACTATCAGCACAAAAACAGAAGGTGAGGATGAGAGACTAATCCTTGTGCTTCTGTGTTGTCTTTGTAAGATGGAGGAAGCACTGTTAAAATAACAGATTCACAGTTTTTTTTTCAAAGATGAAGCACTCTGTTAAAATAGAATGGAAAACTATTTAATGAGATGCAGTCCTTAAACACCATTACTTTTTTTAAAGTAAAAGTTAATTATTCTGTGCTGGAAGTAGCTTCTACCAAAGGTCCTCTGGGTGAATCAAACAATATATTCTTGATTTATAAGGATCTTGTTAGAGGTTTTAGTTGTTATTTTCATATAGCAAGAAAGCAAACAAATCAATTTCAATGATTAGGCAATTTCCAGAGTACATCTTGAACTGCTCTTTAGCAGTGCCAGTAAAACTTTGGGGTTTGACACAACTCTGAGGTACAAGTGAATTTAGGCTGGTGCCACTGCTTTGTTTCAGAGGTAATGTTAATTAATATAGTTATGTTACAATAGTTTTGCTAGACTAACTGAAAGAGTCAAGCCCAGAAAAATGCAAACCATAGCATTAACTCCACTGGGAGGGACAATGGTTTGTTTCTTGTGTATTTAAAGAATCAGAACAAACAAACACGGGCAAGATTAATTAGGAGTGGGAGTAAATTACTCCCTCCCCAAGTGAATGAGGAACAGCACTGGACAGGACACAGCAGCAGCGCCAAAATATTTCTTGACATTTTCCACTGGAGGTCCAAGAGAATTTCCTTTGTGCTCCAGTGTTTCCAAGACATTCATAAAGCACCTCTCTGTCTACCCGTTGTGGTGATAAACTTGTGTCCTCAAGTTTCATTATCAAGTTTTTAATCTAAACCTGAACTCTCTGATCTGTCATCTGAAGTAGTGAGGGAATTTGCAGCAGGGTTTTTCCCAGCAAAGAAAAACAATTCGCTTGCTAAAGACACTATGTGGGAAATATAACTCACAAATACAAGAATTTGAAAATTTGGGTGTTTATTTTGTAATTTGGGGAGTTGCTGGTGTTTAATTTAGTTTTGAGGCTATATCTTACATTTCCAGTACTGTAAGCAGGGCAACAGATTTTAGCCAAAAAGTCCACTTGAGACTCCTATTGATTTTGATCAAGTTTGAGGATAAATAATGATAAACGTAACATAATGTCAGAATTTGCATTTTCCTAAGCCTTGTCTAGACTTGGATTTGGAAGGTGTGATGCACCACGTGACATACAATGTAGTTAAGGCAATGTGATTTTAATGCATGGCTTTAAACTTGGTTGTTTTTCAGGAAGTTATTACTACATTGTATTTAGCACTTGCTAATCCAGAAACCATCGATGGAAAATGAAAAGAGAGGTTACAAATCAAAGGCAGGCTGATTTTGTGGTTACACCTTTCAGATGTGGCCTCCTGCTACACACAGGGCTATTTCATCTCTGATAGAAGAGAAATAAGGGCTCCCCAGCCCTATGTGGTACTACTTCCCCTGGGAAGTGGTGGAATCACTGTCTGTGGAAGTGTTAAAAAACATGTGACACTTAGGTTTAGTGGTGGACCTGGCAGTGCTGGGTTAATAATTGGACTCTATGGCCTTAGAGGTTTTCTCCCAACCTTGATGATTCCCTGATTCTGTGATTCTGTGTGTTGGCTGTAAGAGCAAGAGGCAGTGGGGCCATGTGTGGATGCTGAGGGTCTACAAGGGGTTAACAAGTAGGTGTGCTGGGATGGCACACAGGGAGCAGGGGTGTGAGTGAATGACAGGACAGAGTGAGGAGTGTGCAGGCTTCAGGTATAGATTTGAGTTTGGGGGAGAATAGTGGTTGTGGTCCTTGGGAGCAGGTGAGGATAAGGCTGCTGTGGCAGTGGGTGCACTGAAGGGATGTAATTTTGTGCTCAGAAAGTCCAAGCATATGTATTCCTTAAAATACTGTCAGCACGTCCATCTCCTCCACAGCTATGCCAAGAAGCCTTCTCTACAGCAAACCCAGAAGTTTTGCCATCAGGGCTGGCCAGCTAGGCAGGCTGAGGCTCTGGAGGCTCTCAAGCACAAGCCCTTGCCTTGAGCTCTCACACAGAGCCAGGAGCTGAATTCCAAGCAGAGGAGTCTGACAGCTGTTCCCTTCAGCTACCACCCATCCTTGTTACACCCAGACCTGTTTGATGTAATCTGATACGTTTTCCCATTAGCCAAGAACTATAATTCAGGGAAAATCCACCATCCTAAACAAAGTAGATGCTGCACAGGAGGCAGAGGGGCTCATGGTTACCTCTCATAAAATTCTCTTCTGTGAATTTTCCCATCTCCACATTGCTGCTGGTGACACGTTGGCACACTGGGACAATGGAACCAAGGGAAAGATTGCTCCAAGTACAACATGCAGTTAGCAGGAATAGTCCACTCTGAAGTCCTACCAATCCATCATGAGGGGCCATTCTGGATACTGGAGTTACACTTCACTGATTCCTCCAACTGCAGCCCAAACCCAGCTCTTTCAACCCAGCAGGACCAAAGTGTTCTGATTTGTAGCCACAGAGTTCAGTGCTTGGTACACCAATTGATAGGTGCCCTTACAGAAATCAGTGTTAATCCAGATATGTGATTTGGGCCTCCAGCTGACTGTGACAGATTCTTCTTTTCTTTCCCTAAATTAATTTGAATTTTCATCTGAGTGTTGTTTAGAGCATCAAAGTTTGCAGAATATGCCATGTGAAAATAGAAGTGTGACACTCATTGGTACTTGAACCCTGCCTGATGCATCAGGAGTTGATTTTTCATTACTGGGCTCTGTCTCCCTCACTCTGCTTTTCAATCTGTAGTGCAGTCACTGGTCATGTAAATGTCTGTGCAAACACACTGAACATGAGTAATGCAGCATCTGTTGCTATTTACTAAACTGTGGTTTACATCTTTGGAGTATATGGTATATCCTTCATGGATGTGGCTTTAACTCTGTTATTACAATACAGAATTAATTAAGAATATTAAAATCTGTGTCTAAAAATTATATTCCTAACTTTTATCTATGGAGGCAACATTTTCATATCCGTTCTCTCCTCAAGGCAGCATCCTTTGGGCAGATGTGATAGACACATTTAGGTTAATATCATTCCTCCAGCACACATGGTTTCCATCGCAATTGATCCCCTGCTGTTTCCTTCCAAGCACTTTCCTCTGTTACATATTCCACAATGGTGGCTGGAATACTGATCAGTGATAGCAGAGAAAAATTGACTTCAGCAATTGGGAGTTTTAAGGGCAGTAAATGTTTATATCTGAGTTTTTATGTACTGTAGCTACTGAAATACAGTTTTTAGGCATGCACTGAAATTTTCAGTGGCATTGAAAGTTTAAAGTTGCTTGAGCCAGTTATAATTTAGTGAAAGGATACAATGAATAAAAGCTGACTGAGTGAGATGAGGCATAAAGACAGTGCACTAAAAACCAGCCACATGGGCCCAAAAGTTGTATAGAAGATGCTTCTTCCTGTAGCCTCTCCTTAGGCCTGGGAACAGCCTGGGTGCTGCACACAAACCTGGCACAGAAGCTGCACCTGAGCCACTTGTGAGCTGCCTGAAACTTGGGGTCACAAGCTGCTCACTGCAGTCTAGCAGAGAAATAATCCTACATGCTTTTAAACTGGCACAGACATTGGTAAAAGTTTCTCAGCAGACAATCACAGCAAGAAGCTGGGGAAAAGCAGGGTGGGAATTGCTTTTGTCAGTGACTGTGTTTCCTCAAATGAATGCCAAACTACAGCTCTAGATGTGGCAACTCCTAAGACTCTAGCACATGAACAGCATTGGTCATACAGGTATGCTGGCTACTTCTCTGTGCCAGCCAGATGAAAGTGCTTATGAGGGTTCAGGCTCTAGGAATGTGCTTACTCCTTTGCACAGGGTGGTCTAAATGTCCCACAAAAGTCACTTGCTATGGCAACAGCAGATCGAGCACTGTAATTCTTTAAAGCCTAGCTTCCCTTTTTCTTTATTTTTTTATTATTATTATTGCTTGTTAATCACTGTGTGCTCAAAACTTCCAAGACGTGATTAGTGGTCTCTTGTCCCAGGGTGTGACTGCAGGTCTGATGCTGGGAGCTGCATTTATACAAGTGACACTGCCGCTCCCTGCAACTTCTCCATCTGCCGAGGGGCTGCATGTGATTGGCAGCAAGCCTGCAATGAGCACTTGACAGAGGAACCCACCATGTGAAAGAAGCAACACATGACTAAAACACACAGTGTTCTTTTTACCAGGAGAAATTTTTAAGATGGGAAGGTCTTTCTAACGCAAACTGGAACCACTCCAACTTTTGCATTCTGTTTCTTCCTCTCTGAAATGACCCCAGGTTGGCCCTTGCACAGCCTGGCTTTGGGGGAAGTACTTCTGAAGTGTATCTCAGGAGGCTGAGGGATAATGGAATAAACTCCCATCACCTCTTGCTAATGCAGAGCACGGCAGGTGTCTGAACCTGCTCACTGGGTGATGTCAAACAATAGCAGAGCCCTGGCAGGACCTTCCCTTCAACTTCCACAGGACCCGCTGTAATGGAGAGAGGGCTCTGCCCTGTCCATTCAAGAAGCCTTGCTGTCACAAAGGCTGCAGCAATGTTGTCATCACAGGAGCCTTCTTGCCGTGCTAACTAGGAGTTCTCACTAACTGATAGCACTATCGGAGTCCTCCGGCCCCAGAATAAGCAAAGTTACAGTACAGAGAAAGACACCATGCAAAGGCATTGCTGTGGGTTAATTGAGTGTACTAATGAGCTGAAAGGTGTGCTCCTGCCCTAGGAAACGGGGAGACACCATCAAAACCACAGCACACCTCCAGGCAGGAGCTCCAGCGTCTTCAGCCCTGGGGTGCCCCAGCTGCCACAAGGTCTCACACAGAAATGGCTACACGGTTGCTGCCCGTGTCCCACAAGCTGTAATTCCCAGTGTGGGACAAGCAGAAAACCATGTGGCATCATGCAGAGGCTGTAGTGTGGCTGTCCTGCACAAACCCAGGGACCTTCCCTAGGAGGCATGAGGTCAGCAGTGAGTTAGGCTTTCCCGACAGTGCTACAGAAGAGGCCCTGGATAGTCACTGCTTCCAGGGACTCCCAGCAGTGGCACATTGCACTGTCATCTCTTACAGTCTGAAATTATACTAACCCCAGCTATTTTTCAGAGGCACATCTACAGCAAAAGGCATTGCAGGAGGCCCTTGGGACAACACGGTCTCCCCTATGCTCAGAAGCCTGCAAGTACAGCCACAGTGTCCTTCAAGACCTAAGTGTCCCAGGGGGATCAGGAATATTCATACACTGCTTGGAGCACTCACAGGTTGGCCTCAGGAGTGTGTAACAATGCCAGGTGAGCTGAAGGTAGAAAACACTGGTATTTCTTCATTTGGTTACAGTAAAGACTTAGGCAATTAAAGAATAAAAAAACCTTTCACAGCATGCTTAGAATAAAAATTCATTCTTTATCATACAAAGTCACACCTTACATATAAATAATTAGAATGTCTTGCTCTTTCATGGAAAGTAACAGAGAAAAAAACCTTCAAGGTTGATATATGGGAGCTGGTATTAGAAATCACACAGGATCAACCCTAAATCCTGCATCCAAACACACAGATATTTGGATCAAGTGTTGACCTATTCACCACTTCCCTCCCCTGCACTGGAAGGAACTGAATCAGGACCCTCCTTGGAGGACCACCCCCACCATCAACCTCTGGTTATGGATCTCAACCCTGCAACCATCACTGAATTCCAGGCCTTGACATTTGCAGTAGTAAGAAAACCCAGTTTGTAGCTGCAGAAAGAGCTGTTGCCTTTTCCAAAGTGCATTATCCGTAGATTTTTGGAGGTGACTGAAATAACTAAGCCTACCCAAGCTGGATCCCCTGCAGATATTTCTATTTCTTGGCTGACAAGCTGGCCAAAGCAGCAAAGCTAAATATTGCACAGTCTAGCAACATCTGACTAAAACTGAGACCATTTATGTGGAACAGCAGTATGGGAACAGAAAAGAAGCTAGTGGAGCAGCAATGAGAAATTTGAGCTTTGATCAAGGAGACAGCAGCATTTGACTCTATCTGAGCTGGCAGGGAGATCCCATCCCAAAGCAAAATAAAACATGTCATTCTTTCCAGCAGATGAAATTCTCTCCAGCAGTTTGTTCCTCCCAGGATCATTTTATGTGATCTCATTGTCTTTAAAGTCTTTCCCCTGAGGAAGCCGAACGTTTAATATAGACTACAGCGTTAGTATCCGGTATCAAATCAGTCCAGCTACTCTGAAACGAGGCGAGTGGGCGTCCTGGAAAGAAAATAAAAATGCAAGTTTAATGGAGGAGAGAGGTTTGCCTTGACCCATGCTATTTATTGCAAAAGGCACAGGAACACACTGCTTGCTCAATGGAGGGTCACTCTGCCCTGCCATGGATGTGTTTTACACTCCCAGTAAATTCCAGATGCTCAGACTGTGCACAAGGAATGCACCATCAAACCCCAGAGGCTTTTACATCTTGCTTTGCTTTACCAAGCAGCCCTAGGAGAGACCAGCACATTCCCACAGCTCTCATTAACCCAGCTGGCAAACTTAGGCACTTGGCATTTCAGTCACACAGTTCTGGCATCTTTGGCTGCACAGAGGAGCCATGGAACTGGAAGGAAGAAAAATGTTAGGAAGGGAAATGCTAAAGACCCCAGGCATGGTGCAGGATGTCAGGGATCAGCACCCTAGCAAGGCACTGCAGAAAGGGTCCCTGTCCCACATGCTCCTCCTGCATCCTCATCCCGGTTTCAAGCAGGATTCCTTCCAGCCAGGCACTGGAACACAGCACTAACAGCTGCCCCGTGAGGAAGCCAGATGTGCTGTGTTAGGCACAACTCACACAATCCATGGCTGGTGTGAAACTTGGTGGCTCCATTTATGATTTATGAGATTTATGTTGCATCCATGTAAGCGCTCTTATGTATCTAGTTTACCACATGCCAATTGCAAACAAGCCCACAGAAAAGCTGCATTTTTGGTAGTTATAGGGGGTTTTTTTAATATGTCATGTGAGCTGACAAAATGTGATTCTTCAGCACCATTGTGAGTGAAAACACCCATTTACCTCATTTAGTGTTTTACTTCAAGAAACAATTTAGCCCACGCTTGAAGTGTCAGCTAAATGAGAAAATTTAAAATAATTCTGAAAACATGCTAACTGTAAGAGGCTATAATCAGAGCTAATTACAGGGACATTCTGGAAATCCCTTGGCTTGGGGCTTTAGTTTTGATAAAGGGGATAACAACTTTTAAGCTATGATTCTTTTAATTATAGCAATAGTAACCACCTTCTTTTACATGGCTTCTTTCATCTCTAGAAACCCCACAGTTTTGCAAACTATACATACCACAGGGATTGTTTAGCCTAACACCAAAGTGAAGCCATCTCTGCAAGAAATGAGAAAGTGTTTAACAATACCTGGCAGTCCTGAGCAAAATTTGTTGAGGAAAAAAGGTGCAGAGGGAGAACATAACTGCACTTGTGTCTCCTTACAAACACTCAGGGGACTTCTGGATGCCCACAGTGGCAGCCATCCGAGCTTGAGAATAAGGAAGGCAGCTTTTATATGTGCCTGTGGACTCAAGGCACTATGGAGGGAGGCAGCAGCACCACGTGGCAGCACCCTGTCACACTGCCCAGGCTCACCTGTCCACGTCCTGTGCTGGGTGACAATAAAGCTTTGACACTGCAGCTGGGAGTTACAAATGGCAGCGGCTTCCTCGGCGCTGTGGACGGACAGCAGGCAGCCCAGGTGGCTGTAGGAGGGCCAGCACTTGTAGTCCTCTCCTTCCACCGTTCGGAAACCCTTCAGGGAGATGTAGTCTGGGGACAGAAAGAGGGTGTCAAGGGAAACACTCCAAGTGCACTTTCAGACGAGTTACACTGCACACTTAATCAGTGAAACTCTTCAAAGAATTGCAACACTGACAGGCTGAACTGACCTGCCAAGGTGGAGTGAGGTGGAGCTGCAAAGTTAAAAGAAACCCAGACCTTGCCCTCTGGTTCTGCAGTGGAGCACAGGACAGCAATTCCCCCACGGATGTAGGAGAGGGGTCAGAGGTCTCAAGGGTGAAGTGAGAGGTGTGCCATGGCAGGGGTGGGTAAGAGGACAGGCCTGCTGTGCAAAGCCACAGGCTCTCCACATTTTCCCTGGAGAAGCCAACCTCAAAAGTGCCTCTCCTACACCCCAGCCTCAACAGCAGAAGCTCGTCACAGATCCAGCACTAAGCTACATGGGGCACAGACTGACTCACTCATCATGGTGCCACCCACAGAAATAGGAGATTGAGGAACCCCGCTGGGGGAAAGGGAGGCCAGATCCTGCTCCTGACAAGGAGACCTGACAAAAGACATGACAAGCCCGAGCAGGTGTTGTTCAGGCTATTGTTCCCTGACTGCTAAGCGTCTCTCCCCACCTTCCCACACCTCTAGGATGGTGATCATTTTGGCACAGTTGGAAGCCAATAGACAGGTGTTGTTGGAAAATACCAGTAATTCCTGTTAAAGCTGCTGGTCCTTCCATGCAAATGACCAGAAATCTTTGTTCGTAACAGTGCAAATTAGAGTTCTTTCACATGTAAAGAGATTTCCTTCTGCAAGCCACCATCACTCACTACCTCATGTGAATGCTCAGGAAAACCCAAGGCACAGTAACCTAACCGTTGGATTTTTGAAACTTCCTTTTGATCAGCCTCATCTCTACCACTGAATGGGTCCTTTTTAGAGGAATGCACCTCACAAAGGCACATTTATACATCCACAGGTCCAACAGAACGATCTTCTGAGAAAAGGAACTTAGTGGGCACCAAGGCTCCAGGTACCCTGCCACACTCATCTCGGTGCTGTCACCTTTCCACTCTCTATTTCCATAATAACCTGTGGCTCAGCTCAGAAGCCACACAGTCAAATGGGAAGTCTGAATATCAGCCCAGAAAACTGACCTGTTAGTCCAAAGGATAAGGATATCCCAAGACAGGAGCCAGTCAGTTTCCTATCCCAAATGTATTTCCCTTGAAACACTGATGTTCATTATGAGAAGAGGATTTAGAAGCAGTGCAAACACGTGTCCATGCAGATTGTCTGCACTGCTTTTACTTTGCAAAGCAATACAATCATGCATAGCTCCCATGGAAAAAAAAAACAACAAAAGCCTGCTCAAAAAAAAGACACTTCTGGTGCTTTTTCTAGTGACTATAAACTGCCCAAAGGCAGGGGAGATCAGAATTTGACCAGTTACCAAATGCCTCGCTCCCTCAGTAGTTCCTTTACTTAGAGCATTCAAAATCAACTACCTTTTAAAAGAAGAGGTCTTTTCTGAAGATAGAGCCCAGACTTGTACAGATGTAAAACCTTCTCAAAAGCTCTCAGGGTTTCATTTATTCCGTATTGTAAATCCCCTACATTTAAGGAAAAAGATGACAAAGATAAGCAATTCCACGAAATACCATTTAGAGACTTCTAATAAAGAAGTTTACGAATATTAGCTGATACCTGTTGCATTCAGAATATCACTCAAAAGGGGCCGCAAAGCTGGTGGTGCAGAGTGTGGCAAAAGATAGGTGAAAAAATACCTGCAAAAAATCCCACAGGCTGATTAGAATACAGCACCTTCATTTTCCTGGTGATTAAGTTGTCTACATTTTCCCGTGACTTGATTATCCATATGCAACCAGTAAGTCTGCTTTGGTTATAAAGTTATGTTTGAGCACATCTTGGTGCCTCAGATGGTTCCTGTGAGTTGGGCTGAAAGCCTGCTCCTTGCTGCATGAAATCTACCTTGCAAAGCTTCACAAAATAAAGCTTCCCCTCATTCCCCTGGGCCATTTTTGTATACTAAGCAATGTATTTCCCACAAAAAAAAAAAAAAAAAAAAAAAAAAAAGACCTGTATAAAAGAAGACTTGTACAAGATCTTTCTCTTGCCCTGAAAAGGTCTGACCTTCTTATAGCCCCTGAAAAGCCAGATGACTCATTTCCTGACCCTTCCACAAAATTCCTGTCCTAGGAAACAAGTGCACAAGAGACAAGTGCAACGGCAAGGCGGCAATAATCTATGCAGGGATTTACCCTTTAGCACTGAATCCTGGAAATCCAGGCTCCCTTACTAAGTCCTTCTGTGTAAATACCCAACTGCCAAGGCTTCCTTCCAGGATGTGACCTGCCAAGCATCAGTGGTGAGCAAAAGTCCCAGTGTTTTCAGCTGATGACCTACACGAAGTGCTGCAGGAGCCTCAGCCCCTTGCCTGTTACCTGCTCCATTGCTCTTGTATAAGAGCTCCCAGGGAGATTCGGAGATGAAGGGAAGCACCAGCCAGCCTGTCCCAACAAGAGGACTCAAAGCTGGTGGGGTTTTGCAGGTAGCCTGTACTGCCACTGCTTTCAGCAAGCACAGCCCATGGATGTCAAGCACTAGGGCTTGTTTGGCAAACAGCAAATTTACAGGTGCAAGCTCTGGGGCAAACTTTTAGAGGGCACTGGGGAAAGGCAGCAGCAGAAGAAAGATGTCTTCATTCTCACCAGACAACAACTACACTATTTTCCAGCCTTATAAGGAAAATAACTTGCTTCAAAGTGATCCTTAACTCCCCTTTGACAGAGGTGAGGGGAATCACCGCATGGAAGAAGAACAAGGTGTTAGAGGCTACATGGCAGGGCGTGTGCTCAACCACCCCAAATCTTCCCCCATGTAGCTGGACATACCGATATGCATTGAACAGATTCTTCTTTTCATTTATTCCTTCGCATTTCCCAGCTACGGAGCATTTGAGAGGGAAACTTTTGGTAGGGAAGTCGAGTGTGCAGTCATTATCTTCCTTGCAAGACAGCTCCTCAGTGCTGGCATCATCCATGTCTGTCACTTTTAGGTTTCCATCCACCATAACAAACTGCCTTGGCTGGAAATCCAAGAGGGCTATTGAACCCAAGGGGGAATGTGCCAAGTAAAACAGCAGTTTCACAAGACTCAGGCAAATCTGAGAAAGAGAAGATGAATATGCATGGAAAAAAACACATGAAAAACAGCTATTAAATTGGAAGTAGAACAAAGGGGAGGGCATTCAATTAAATTAAAAGAGAAAAAAGGCATACAGAACTTAAAAGGTAATTATATGTATGCTACAAAATTTATTATCAACATTGCCACAGGATTTGACTGGTAAGTAGTTTAGCAACATTTTTTAAAAATGTGTGTACACAAAAAGAGACATTTGCAGTTAGAAGAGCTAGAGGAAAAAGCTGTGAGGAAAACAATAGCAGTCTTCATGTTTCAGGAGCTATATTGATTTGCCAGCTGAAATCAGAAGGGTTTTTCCCAGTCTGGCATAAAACTAATAGATTCCCCTCCCTTCCCCCATGCTGCTCCATACAGACTGAGGCTCCATGGTCATTAATACCAGATTCATGCCTTGCTGCATCACTCAGCAGTATGAATTTGAGCACACAATCATGCTTCTGAATAATTAGTCAAGGCTCACAATGTATTTGTTGCCAGCTTTTTTGCTTTTATGACAGCTTTCTGGCAGCAGGGAAAGGCCAGACAATACCTGACCCAGCAGAAAGCTTGGTAAATTATTTTTAAATGAACTGGAGCTAGAGAAGTGCATTTATACTGCACCAGCACTTTGCTCAAGCAGCTTTTTGCAGCAGTTTTCCTTCAGTATCAGGAGCCCTGGCATCAGACAAAGTGTATCCTCAGCCAGGTGTGCCAGGCAGCCCCACGTCACCCCTCGCCACTGCCGATAGTGATCTGTGCAGGCGCGAGGGTTTTTTCCCTTGGAACAGCTCACACAATCCCTGGTATCTGATGTGGCTCATAACAAGGGAATCCCATATATTTAGACACCTTAATTATGAAACAGGACTAGACAGTGCCAGTGTAAATTCTGAATTAGTGTCTTCTGCAGTCAAGAGATTACTAAAATCTCTAACGCCACCACACCAAACTTTACCACCAGCTAACCCCCGCATCATGGGTTCCTTACAGGAGAGACTTTGGCACGTTCAAGAAGATGAGGTGCTAGGAAAGCTATGTAGAAGCCAGTAGGGAATTGAACAAAGTAAAACTCCTCAAGCCAGGAGAAATGACTGTGGAAGCTCTGACACTATTTTAATTTGTTTAGTGAAGCAATCATAAGAATTCCAGCTTTGCGTCCCACAGCTGAGCGAGCGGTTGCCACACTCACCCTCTGGCTCAGATGGCAAGGCTCCCCTTCAACATTCAGGACCACATGCAGACAGAAATTTTATTTTAGGACTTTTGCTGTGCTTTTATTTTGCCCAAAGCATTTCTTGCTGACACTGACATGCCCTTGCTTTTTTACATGATGCTTTTTTTCCTCCTGGCACCCAAACAGGCAGTATTGAACCCCCAATTGAGGCCTTGAGGCAAACTGTAAAACAAGCTATAACCAAAGTAAGTGCCATGTCACAAGACATTTATATTCCTGGGGAGCATATGGGTCCCTGTACAGGATGCCTAGGAGAAGAGGCAGATCTCACTAGAAGGGCTGCAATCCTAGCACCGACAGCAGGAGGAAAGCAGTTTAGTAGTGATTTTACTACAGGAATTTCTAAAGGGCCAAAGTCAGAAACACCACACAAACACATGGTGAGGGTCAGCTTGCTCAGCTTGTTGCCTAGAACAGGCAACACACAGCAAACCACAGACTCGAGGCATGGTGAGGTGGTTTTCCCAAGTCAGACTGAGGTTGCCGAGGGGCATCCTGACCAAAGTCTTTCTGCATATACACATATATATATATATATATATATATATATATATAAAATATATATATATATGCATAGGCAATATAGAGGCAAAACTATTATCGTGTAATAGAAGGTATTAACCACCGCCCCAGCACCGAGTACGATTTCCTGTCTATCTCCTCCCAGATGAAGTTCTTTTAACACTGCTCTACAGAGAAAAAGCTAACCGTGAGACACCAAGCTAGGGCTGTGTTAATGTGATTTTAAAGGAATGAAAAGGAAACGATTTACAGACAATATGCGGGATCAAACAGAGTGTCAGCAGGAGAATCCCGTTTGTCCCAGCGGTCACCACAGGCTCTTGGCCGGTTTGCCCAGTTTGTGGTCTAAAAGCGACTGATAAAACTCCTTTGCCTTGTTTTCTTACTTTAAATCTTTCCTCCCAGGGAGTCTGCAGGAGCTGAATCATCTCCAGCGGGGATCCCAGCTCCAGCATGGCTGTGACCCGTAGCTCAGCATCTCCGCTGTTGTCATAGCATTGGCCGTGCAGCTGCGGGAGAGCAGAAGCCACGGTCGGGGCGATGTCGCTGCCGATGCCAGCAGATCTCTGCCGCCCGGGGACAGCGTGGGCACCGCGGGCGGACCGGCTCAGCCCCGGCAACAATTCCCTCGCCCCGCCGTGCCGAGGCAGCGCCTCCCGCAGCCCCCCGCCCCGGCGCGCCCGCCGTACCTTGACGATGCCGGGGTGCTGCAGGCGCTGCAGCAGCGTCACCTCCTTGAGCAGCTTGTAGGCGGCCAGGCGGCGGCAGCCGGCCGGCGCCCCGTACCGCTGCACGCACCGCCGCACCTCCCGGCCCGCCCCGTGTACCNCCGCGGGCGCACGGGGCAGCGGCGGCACGGACCGCCCAGAGAGGGCAGGCGGTGGCGGCGCAGCCTTAGTGGGTCTAGAGATGTCCCGCGGCACATCCCCGCAGCACCCCCCCCACACGCTCCAACCACGGCTGTTTACAGCAGAACACGCCGATTTCACGGGCGTGAATTTCGTGAATTTCTAGCCCTGCTAGAGGGTACCGTAGATTACAGCCGAGGGATGTACGACGGTTTAAAATGAGTGAGAACTGGGATATCACGTTTCCCTGCCGCTTGAAACTCTCAGGTTAGGTTTCTAAGATGAGCAAACACTGGCAGTTTCTCTTATTAGAAGGATAAACCCTATTAGGATGAATACACTGCCTAAGCACGGAATTGGAACTTTTTCCAGGAAAAAAAAAAACAAACCAAACCCGTCCTCCAGCAAAGCCAGCCAATGCAGGCAGAAAACATAGATTTATCGTTTGTTTGTGAGGCGATCGGATCGATCGGCGTGGTGACACAGCTCAGGGCTGCCTTCTGTGACACACGTGTACCCGCGCGGGACAGGAGTTACCGACGCGGGTGTGAGAAGCAGGACAGGTCCTGCCGCGGCTCTGCCACTGGTTTTAGACACGTGTCTGCACGGGGCTCTGCTGTGCAGAAAGTCAGTCAGGTTAGCTTAGGGCAAAGGCAGATGTAGTTTGTCTGCTTCTAATTTAGGCAATACGCGGTTAACTCTCCTCACTGAGCAGCCTGAAACACCAGCCAAATGGGTGGATTCACTTTCTTATTTATGTTTATGCTAGCGGGTTAGAAATTAAAATAATGGTCTGCCTCTCCACCTGGTCTGCTTCATTCTGCCCTAATGTTTCCAGTGGCATAACTAGCCACTAGACCCTGCCCAGAAAGGGAGCAGGTGATACATGGTACAGTTGGGGTTGGGGTTGTCACTGACACGGCCGTGCTGAGAGCCTGCAGCTTCTGGCAGGTGACCCACTGGCACACAGTGGGTGGGATTGCACAGGGTGTGCCCCGGCTGTGATCAAGCAGTGGCCCTTCTCAGTCCTGCAGTGCTGCACTGCCCCTGGACACATCTGCTCCATCTTCCCCCTTCCCTGCACAGCAGTGCCCGTACCTCTCTCCTGACTCACTCATTACATACTCTGTGTGCACTGCTCGGGTCACAGCCACAAGTCACCCTGCAAATGAACCTTGGTGAAACATCCCTAAGAAATTCAACTGTAATGTCACGGCCAGTGGGATGGAGATTTTCAGAGATTACAGCAAGTCAGCTATCATGACTGGTGATCCTCAAGGCTATTTTAATAAAAATAATGTATATAAATGATCACTTTTAAATAGCTTCCTTCCCAAAAGACTGCAGAAAGTTTCCCTTTCACTTCTTGTTGGTTCAAAACCACTGGAGCAGCCAATGATACAGAGTAAAGTGCCTCAGCAGAGCACAGTTGTTCAGTAAGAGAGCAGGAGAAATGAACTCTGAACTCAGGTCATTTCCAGATGGCACAGTTTGGGGAGGGAAGGCAAAACAAACAGTCTGCCTACATGTAAAACAATCAAGTGGAAAATCTCAGGACTCCTGTGCCTACCCATGCACAGACGGGTTAGAAGCTGATCCCAGAACAGCTCTTTCAGTAGCTGAATTTCCTTTGTTGCTTTTTAACCTTAATAGCTCTTTAATTACTGTTCTTATTTTCAAATCAACTATACATCTGTGTCGTATTAATGAATATTCATTGTCACTGGAGAGGTATTAAATGCATTTTTACCTGTTTCCAAGGGAATAGACGCCAGCTGTGTACTATTATCTAATTTTAGCCTGTCCTCAGCACTGTAATAGTATCAAGACCTATTACAGAAGACTCACAGATACATTAAAAAAAATAGCAACAAATGATTATTTACTTGCTTTACAGTAGCACCTAAGGATTCCTGCCAAGATCATGGCTGTGCAAGGTTTTTTGCAGACTATGGCACAAGAAGTGGCCTTGCCTGACATAGCTGACACCTGAAATGGGAAACACAGCACAGTGCTGCAGCAGGGATATAGCACTGGAGCATGTGGTCATTTGAGTGTCTTTTAGTTCCTCGGAGGGTTCTGCTTGCTTTATTGCCTTTGATAGCACGTGAGCACTGTGTGGAGCAGATGGGTACGTGTTACAGATATCTGCTTTGTGATTGTGTGGTCTCCAAGTGCAAGTCCACATATGGTTAACCTGTGTGCTTGCACTGGGCCCACCAGTATCTTACACTTTCTTATCTACATTCATTCCTTTATAGGCTATAGATGGAGCAGAAGGCTGTCCACTGTTCAGAAAATATCAGACTCTGCTATAATTTCAATGAGTGTGATTGAATCCCATGCTTCTTAGCTTCTTCTGGCTTCCTGTAAGGGCTGGAATGAGATTTCTCTCATGAAAAATTATCCTGGCACTAATGCTAGCTGGGCTCCTTTCTCAAAATGTATGAGTCCGTACATGAAGTGTAGATGCAAAATTGGGAGTCTCCTGTGTTCCAGAATAACTGGGGTGAGAAAACATCCCATTTTCCCATGCCAACACTGAAACTGTTTGCCTTCTGAAAGGCAGACACCTCTGGCTACAATTTCCCTAGCTGGTTCCCTCCTATCCCAAGAGATCTAGGCAGCAGCATTTCCCTGTTTCTTGTCTATGACACTGATTTAGAAGGGATAGGATCAAGCTCTTGGGTTAGCATAAAAAACCTGGGGAGAAATCCTGGGGGGAAAGTTTTCACTCTGAGCACATACATGAAAGTCCTGGGCATCAGTCCAGAAGAGGGAGGCCAGCAGTTTATAGGTCTGGGAGAGGGATCAAAGAAACCTGCAGCAGCCACTTCAGAATAGGAGGAAGACTTAAGACAGCTCTAATAAAGACTCTTGGGAATACATGCCATCACTGGTGCCCTTGCCTTTGAGGGCAGCAGTTACCTTGACTCCTGGCAGCTGAGCTTCTGGCTGTCTCCAGACAGTTCCTGTCCAGCTGCAAGTGTGAACATCTGAGGCAGGGTGAAAGCCAGAGGAGCTGCTGGAGGGCAGGCACTCACCTGCAGAGTGCAGGGGCAGGAGCTGTCCTGAGCAGCCTGGCTTTGCACTTCCATGTCATCCAGACTCCAGGCATGCAACACTGGCCTGTGTGTGGCCATGCCTGGGTGGCACCCAGGAAAAAATCACCTCATCAGCAATTGTCAGATTTCTCTTTGTATTGCCCAAGAGCCAGGAAAAGGATAAGAAGATAGTTAGATGCAGGTATGATGCCTTCCTACAAGCAAGTGAACTAGGGAGTCAGACCTTGCTCTGCTTTTTTGCCTTACCAGCCAAGAACTCTAGCCAAGGGCTTTGTGCAATAATGATTGCCCTAGAACTGAAATAATGTTTCTCTTCCCCAGCAGGAAGAAAAACTGTCCTTTTCTGTGGTGTCCAAGACAGCTGCAGCTCCCAGGTGTTTTTACAGCCCATGGCAGGCACAGCTGTCTCCCTAGGCACTTCTGGTCTGAGGTTTCTCAACAAGGTTTAGCAAAGCTGATGCCAGCACCCAGTAGGCATATAGGGCACTAGGGAGCAGCTTTCCTGAAACTGCTCAATTTGGGGGGTTTTTTGTTTTGTTTTGTTCTGTTTTGGGGGTTTTTTTTTGTAAGATGAGGGATCACCTGCTGGCTAGAGGTGCAGGATGAAACCATGAGAGCACTGCAGGGCATTTGTGTGGCCCCACAGGCATCATCTCCACCAGTGGTATGAGAGCAGCCTGACTTAAGAGGGGAGCTGTGAAGGCTGAGAGCTGTTGGGTACATCTGCAGTGAGTGCTTGCCATCTGCTGGGAAGCAATCAGCCTGACAGGAGACACTCCTGGATGCAGAAAAAGACAAAGGCCTGGGCCAGTGGTCTCTTAAGAGCTGGATGGCATTTGGGCTTGCATAGAGAGCAGGAAGAGTATTCCCTGAGGAGGGTAAGCACAAAGTAGTCAGGAAGCTCTGGTCTTGGGCACGTGAGGGCTGACAGAACTCACTGCAGGATTTTAACATGCTAACACCCCCCTTGAACCCTCCTTGGAGGTGCTGACCTCATTGCAGAGGTGGCAGAAGGCAGTTAGGTGTTTGTGTAACTAATGAATCTCAACTCATGCATTGGTAGCATTGAGTGGAGCCCTGGTGTGGCAGCATCTCACATTTCCACAGCACAATTTGCCAGTGTCTGTTGAGCTCCCTATAGCACCAAGATACTGTCCTGCCTTTGGCATATTCTCAGGATCCAGCCATTTGTGTGTCACCAGCACAGCCAGCCTGCCTGGCATGGGACATCCTGCTCCCCATTGCATCAGCTCCTGGGAACACACATCCAGCTGAAGAGTCCTCAGCCTTCCCAATGAGATTTTATTAATGGCTAGAAGGATACTATCAGATCTCCAGCACAAGGTCTTGAAGAGCTGGTCTACTGATAGATGGACTAAATCTCATTGGTACCCCAGGTCCAAGTCCTACTACACTATGAGGTGTTGACTGTATTATCAAAAACAGCATCAACCTTCTGGGCCTGCTGTCCCACTGCTGCACTGAATGAGATGGTGCATGACAGAGCAAAGTCAGGTAAAGCTCTGGGATGTTACTCTCCTGGTATGGAAACCACCACAGGAACCTGACAGTGTATAGACTGTGTTCTTGTCCTTTTGATTCAGAAAGATAAGAAACAAAAGTGTCAGCATCAAATGCCTTTAATTCTCTGCATTTCATGATAAAGGAGACCCAAACTCCTATTAGGTATACACATTTCTGGAAGGCAGCACTTTCAAATGATAGTTTTTTCTCCCTAGCAGAGCCGGGCTGCAAGCCTACATGCAGTGAACTATTCAGGCACATCTGCAGAAAGAAGGGGGTGCAGAACCTTCCCTCTCCTGTCTCTGGCTCAAATTGCAGACACATTTCTTCAGTGGCAACACCATTTTTAGCAGCATTTAGTTCAGGCACTTGTTTCCAGCCCTCCTGTACCTACTAGACCATCTGGTCTAAGTGTTACTGTAGCTTTGTGGCAAACAAGATGGGAAAAATGATCCAGGTTAAAATAAACACCGCAAGACTTTCCCCACAAAGAAGAGTGTTTCAGAAGAATAAACACAGGCTGTCTGGAGGGGTAGGAGGAAGCAGGAGAATCCCTTTCTACAGTGTAGACTGGGAATCTATGCTTTGCACAATATCAAAAGAAAAGCAGAAGAGACTGAATAAAAATCAGGCAGTAGCATCAGGAAAAAGTAGTGGCTTTGGACTCTGAGTGTTTTTTCCAGATTGTTCCTATCAATTGTTATTCATATTTGGAGGAGGGATAGAAAACTTGCTTTGACCAAGAGACTATCTCCAAACATCTCTTCCTAAATTCAGCCCAAATCTATGCTCTACTCTTTTCTGATTTCATTGTGTAAGTAAGAAACTCCCAAACAAAGGCTTACTTACACCATGTTGTGTTGTATATAAGCCTAGTGGAAACCATGAGCTGGGATTGGAATGTTTTGGGGGGTGGCACTCCAGGGATACTCCAGGATGTTCTTTTCCAACTCTGGTCAGAATCAAATAGCCCCCCAGGGAAAAGAACAAACTTGGCAATTCCAGGTACACTTCCAGATTGAAGACGCTCAGTAGGGTGACTCTCATAAGGTTTTTTCAGTAAATTATGAGGAAGGTTAGAAATAATTTCAGTCTAGCAATCCTCTAAAGGGGTCTACAAAATCTAACTTTTGATTAGTGTCAAGATCTTCAAAATCAGAAGAAACACTACCAGTAGCATGCCACGCTCCCCTCCCTGAGCAATCATGCCTGGCAGCCTCTTGCAGAGCTCCTCGGCTTTAATTTACATATTACTCCATCTAGTGGCTTTAAGGTTCCAGCCTCTAGGAGTTTAAAACTCTGTCCTGGCACCAGCTGGAATTCAAACCTCTGCAGCAGCTTTGCCATCACCACTTTTACCTCCATCTGTTAAGAAGAAAACAGAAGTCAGTGACAGCAAATACAGCTTGGACTGCAGCTACTTAAAGTTAGTCTACTATCTTATACTGCTTTGTCAATACAGATTTTAAAGTTAAATGTTACTCTGTTAATGCAGCTGGTTGAGCTGGGGCAGGAAACCTGAGACTTCCTGGATTTGAAGACAACTGACAGCACTAAGATCAGTCTTTCTGTTTATGTGTTAAACCCATTTTGGAAGTCAGACTGTGAAACTAAAGCACTCTGAGCACTGGTGCTTAGATGAGCTCACAGCACAGACCCAAAGTGCTGGCCTCTGGCTGTCTCTGGCTGTCATGGCATGTCCCTGCCATGCTCACACACATTAAATTTTTCCATGTGTCTGTCCATATAGCTTCCTCCTCACCTTCTCTGTGCCAGTTCTGGCTTGTGTCCTCCTCCAGCTGATGTTTTCCCTGCCTTGATTCTGTCAGTGGCAGCCACAAGATGATCCCCAAGGCCCCCTGCACAAACCCCTGTGTGCTTGACTTTGGCTGGCAAAGGAATGTTGGCTGTGATTCCCATTAAGGGGTTTGGATTCAAGCAGGCTGACCCAGGACAGTCTGGAGGGAGTGCAGCCTCCTGCTCCTCCCTGCAGATACCTTGGCTGCATGGATGTCTGCTCTTGTGAGAGCATTTGAGAGACATGCCTGTCATGGGCATGGGGGAGATCTTCCTTCTGAGGAGAAGAGGGTCAGTGCAAAGGGCATCAGTGTGGCCTCTGGTGGCCACCATCACCCATGGTCAGCACACCCTGAGCTGGCCTAGTGTTTGCTAACCAAGAGTTGTTCCAGGCCTCTACTCACCTGTGCAAACACCTGCCCGATGCAGGATCGGGGTCCCAGAGAGAATGGAAAATAGCAGTAATATGGCCTGCAAAGAAAAATGCTCAAAATTGTCACTCTGACAACTTGGCTGTAAAGAAACAAGCAAATACTTCAACACAGCAGCAAGGAAATGGTCTAAATACCCCCTCACCGATCTGACTTGTTAAAGCAGTCTCCAAATTAACTCTTTTTTCCCTTCAGAGCAGCAACACAGCTCAGCAGCACATTTTCTTGTCATCTCTCTTTACTATATGGCTCAGCTGCCAGATCTGTTTTGATGCATGCCAGCCTTATTTCAAAGCTGAATGTCAAGTACACTCTAATGCTCTTCACTCTGTCATGAGGATGTCACAATCTGCCCAATTATTGCTCCTTTGGGCAGCTTTGAACCATGTGAGTGAGGGGTGTTTGGTTTAGGAGACCAGACTAACTCCAGGCTGAAGGAAGACTCCTGACTCACGAAGGAGCTGGTGCTGACCTCTGCATCTGTTCAGTCACTCACTGGTCCCTTCTACTGCACTCCTGACCACTGACTAGACTTAGACTGCCTGCCCACATGGCTGAACAGCATCTTCTTTCCCTCAGGCCCTTCTCCCCTGTCTAATATGGAGACATTTCAAGTCCCCTGGGACCAGGGCTGTCACGCATTAAATGTTTGCATTGTACTAAGGCAAATATTCAACCTGGTTTGGGCCCAAAGCTTTGACCTCAATATAAACATTTAATAACAATAATATTGGGCTTTTTTTTGTAAGGTAACATGTGGTCTAAAGAATTCTTGAACAAAAGCTGTGCATTATTGCTCTCTATATACATTTGGATGATTTAGTGCTACTCATACGGGAATGGGAAAATAGTTTTATTCTATTTTTCTTTCCCTTAAAATCTCTTCCTGTAATGGTTTCTTAATACATATTTAATAACATGGAAGTAAAAAGAAGCTCACTTAGGTGCATCTTTGCTGAATCGATCTGGATCAAAAGTAAGTGGATCCTTGAAAAACTTTTCCATTCTTCCCATTACGTAAGTGTTGAGCTGGCAAGAAAGAGTTTATTTTTGTTAGTCAGGAGCAACACACTGAAAATGCATCTTTGCTGTCAGAGGTATAAAACTATAAATGCCTTCCACTCCCCAGTCCCAGCTGGGAGTCTTAATTCATACCCCAGTTTTGGTCAAAATTTTAGAGAAGCTTGTAGAAATATGACTAGGAAGATTTTGGCCCTCTCATCCACAGGTCCATTACATTTGGATTAACTGGGGCAGCTAAAAGCTGCTGATGGTGGATGGGACTCACAAAGATCGTGGTGTTTGCAGGAATTCTGATGCCATTGATGACCTGGTCCTTCTCCAGCCTGCGGAGCGTCCCCGAGACAGGTGGGTACAGCCGCAGTGACTCCTTCAAAACCTGTGTCAGCAAAAAGCACAAGAGGTCTGTTCATACACTGTAGGAAGCAGAAATGAAATTAATTACCTCCCTGTGGCCTTTCACTGTAGCTAAATGGGAGATTTTGACTTTTGAAACGGGTGCTGGTCTATCTGCCTTGGACTCCTGTAGGCAAAATATATGGCTAAGTCAGCTCCTTCAGGTCTGATTCTTTCTTACAGCTGGTAAAATAGAGAGAAAAAGATACAAAACCCAGAAGAGATGCTGGAACAGATCTAACACCTCAAGTCAGATGAACAACTAAGTGAAAAGGTATTAGGAAGCCAACTCAGAGGGAATATCTAAGAGTGAAGTCTCCTGCCCCTGATGAGCTGTTCTGGCCACTGGCTGCCATGAGAGTGGGTGATTGCTCCCACCTCCTTCCCACTCTCAGCTCTTGCCTTTGTCCTGCTTCTGCTGCTTGAGGAGCTGAATCAGGTCAGAGCCCCAAAAAGACAAAAAACAACCTGGCAAAGGAAAACGAATAGGGAATGTTGAGAAAAAAATGGAACAAGACCATTTCTTTTGGTGTCAGTGAGCTGTAAGAATGGCTTATTGCATCAAAGTGAAACCTAATTAACAGTGCACATGAGCATCGCACTGAAAATGCAATTAACAGTGTGCATGCACGAGTGGACTAATGAAAAAGAAACCTGGACAAAAGGATTCAGAATGGCCTGAACAACAGGAGAGGAGTCCCATAGTCTCTGATACTCCCGTGATGGACTGGCTCTGACCAAGGGTGACTGATTTTGATTGTACAGATCCAAGATTGAGCTGTTAAATAAATTGTCTGCTTTGAGAAGCTCTCATGTGATCTGTCTTAAAACTGAAAGGCTTAGATACCTCATCGTAATTGGAGTGGTATAATTGTGATGGTGTTTGGAGAAGCCTAAGGAAGCCTGCTGATTTCTGTAATCACACAGAATTGCCTTTTCTTTAGGAGAAATAGACCTATGAAATCTATCTGCTATCAAAGCACAGTATTTTGTGGGATGGGATATGCCAAATGGTAAAACACTGTTGCTCACCTCAGCAGGGCAGTTTAAAACAGAAAGGATCATGGTGGACTACTAAAATCACACGGCAATTTATGCAGAACAGCTGCCAGGACTGTGATTCAGCCTCTCCTGAGGGGCACTGGTGTCCCCCATCTTGTGAAAAAGGGAAATGCAACACAAACACTGGCTAATAGCCAACCCTGGCTTTGCAGTTCATTACCAACCAGCACTTCTATACACAAGATCTCTTTTAGGACCAAACTCTTTCCTCCACCACCCCCAAGTGACTAAAGAGAGTTTCAAGACTGAATAATGAAAAACTGACATTAGAAAACCCAGCCATTATTTTTGGCTATCCTCAAATCCCACTTTATTGCATATGGTAAGATCATAGCTGGAAATGCTTTAACAATAATCAAACAAAAACAGAGCAGTGAATTAGGAAAGTGTGTGGGATTCACACACAGGTTGGGCTCAAATTTGCACACTTTTCTTAAAATTACTATTGTAATTTTACTATTGTTTCACCTTAAACAGATACGGATTATGCAACTCTACTCTAGCTTCCAGACTGGTAATTAAGGAAAGCAGTAAAGGAATCTGTAAATTTGAGGAGCATCTTCCCAATAAGGCTGGACTGCTGCAAACGTGTCAGGCTACCTGCTTGCTGACTCTCTGGGGACAAACACTATCAGGATAAAATATTAGTATAGTTTTTAAAATTTAAAAAGTGTGGGGCTCCTCCATGACATGTCAGAGATGCTACCAACAGCTCTGCCTGGTACCTTACCTCACTCCTACAGTACCTGTGATAAGTAGGTGAGCTTGCCAAGATCCTCATAGTCAACGTCTCTCTTGGCACCAAGAACCTCATCCACTTCAGCCTGAGCCCTGCAGTTCAATTAAAACTTGTTAGATGCAGATGCCTGTTTCTTGCTAGGCAAGTTGACAAATTACATTATTTTACTTTCCAGACACTGAGTTGGACTTAGACACCCATTCTCATGCCAACCAATTCCCATCCAGGCTTCCTGAACTTGTACCTCATATCAGGATGAGGCAATACAAGGCAGCTGAATCAGGTGGCATTTGGGACCTGTATGTATAAAGGCTTTGAAAAAAATCACCTAGGTGAAACTGAAATAATCCATCGTAAGGTTTTTATTTTTATACATTTTGAATATATTGGTACTAGGAAACTTTATTTTGGAAGGGAGGCTAGAATTTATTGATCCTATCTTTTTAATAACCCTTACAATTAAGTTCACCTTGAAATTAACATCAAGCTGAGTCTGAAAATTGGAGCACACATACCTTTCCAGTATTTCAGGATGCTGACCTAGTGCCATTACTGTAAATGTCATCTGATTGGCAGTGGTTTCATGACCTAATGATAACAAAAACCAGTTTAAAAGTTAGTATGAAATAATAACATGATACAAAGATAGTCTACTAGGGTGACTGTGAATAGGAAGCTTTAAACATCAAACCCCAAATGTTTTATTTTAAATATGCTAGAAAATAAAGGAAATAATAAAAGGTATGCAAAGTCTACAGAAAGAGATTTCAACGATTACAAGAAAAGCTGGCCCATCTTGCCCAAGTCAAAGCTGCAGTGGTTGCATGCAGCACCTACTGGTCATGAGCTCCCTAACAGGAGGGCCAGTGAGGTCCAGGATTTGCCTTGTCACATTATGGGACACACAGTTCTGCCAAAAAGGAAGAATTTACTGGGTTTGAGGGAAAGCAGAGCTTCTTATCATCTTTCTTTGAAAGGTCTGCTTTACGTGTCAGGATGACCCTGCTTGAGCAGGGAGTTTGGACCAGAAGACCCTTCCAACCTTACCCCCTTCGTGACTCTCTGATGTGGACACTTTTCCCTTTCTTTCATGCCTAGACATATGTAGTATTTTAAAGCATTACAGAAAACTGACTTCTGCAAAGATGTCTGCTGCAGTAACATCTTTTTTGCTGAAGAACAGCATTTTGACCTCACCTTCTTATGAACCTAAATCATCTTGATCTGCAAAATCTGCAAAAAAAAAAAACAACTATCTCACATAATTACTCAGCCCATACATTTTCTGATTGGCTTGACAGTGCCTTCTCCTACTTAGGCAAGAATGGCATTTAATCATGTGGGTGAGGTGATGCAAAGACACAATGAACATGTAAAAGATGGTTTTGGTGAGGTTTAGAGTGATCTGGGTGGAAGGGCCAGAACCCCATAAGGAATAGCCTTGCACCCCAGCGGGCAGTGGAAAGACAGAGGCTGGAAAAAAGAGTGGGAAGCCAGTGGTAGGAAAACACCAGCCTGGCATTATTTGCTGCGTTGGTATCACTGAAAGAGGACAATGTATCATTTGCCTATGAGAAAATTAAGAGTTCTCTTCAGACCTCACCCAGCTGGTCCTATGCCAGTGTAATACTTGGTCTTCCAACCAAGAGACTCCTGGTTACAGCAGCATCACATGAAGTAATGATGTTAATCATGATGTTAATTATTATTAAAAAGCATGTTAATCATGATCTTGTAGACAGCTCAAGAATGAATACAGCTTCCCACATGACATATCCAAGCATTAAAATAGCTACCAACCTGCAACAAAGAAAGTGATAAAGTTATCCAGAATGTTTTCATCATCTCTAGTCTCCTCCAAAGCTGCCAAAACAGGAAAACAAATGGAATTAGAAAATGCCCCTGTGCTCCGGCTGGACCAGCCAGAATGCTCTGCCCTGTTTGGCACATATTGGCTGAGGTGGCATCGAGAGAGGATGATGAGTGAGCATTTCAGTGGTGATTTGTGACCAATATTTGACCCAACACAAAGAAACAGAGAATTTTCAAAGCAACTCTCACTATCTTCAGTGTGAAAACAACTTAAAGGGAAGATCCAAGTTCAGATCCCCAAAACAATCCTCCCTGAATTTCACAGCAAAACATACCACAGAGAAATTCAGTCAAACAGCAAGGTGTCTCTTACCATCTCCTTTCAGTATCTGCGTAAGAATATCCATTGTGGCTTCTTTCCCATTCTGGATGGCTTCTCTCCTCTGGCCAATGCACTCCTTCCCCACACGTCTCAACAGCCTCACACTCTCCCTGGCCTCCTTTACCAGCTTCTGCTTCCCTGGCATGAACTGAATACAGAATTTCTTTTGTCATTTTATTCCTTTTGCTGGTAAAAAAAATAATGTGTTATTTTACAACTGAGCACCTTGTTTTCCACTAAATGACACTTGTCACAAAAACATTTGCTCTCCATGCAACAAACTGAATGCCCGCAGGATGAAGGGTTTGGGCTGAAATAAGAAATATTTCAATCTGTGCATGCTGATGTCGTGTCTCATCAGAGCTGATGTTTTGGGCACTGTGAGCAGAATTCATCACCTCTCCATGAGGTCAAAGAAGCTGCAGCATGCAAGGCAGAATCTCACCCCTGGTCTCAAAAAGGAAAATAGGAGCTCTAAAAGCCTGAACTACAGCTTACATGAGACACTGGAATAATTCTTCACTTAAATATTTTGTATTACATCCATCATTTCCTAGCAGATGAATTTGGGTTGAAAATACAATTTTTTCACAGCAAGAATGCTCAAATTTCTTCCACCGTGAGTGAAGGCTGCCATCCTTGGACAAATGGCAAAATTCTCAATTTTTAATGGGTATGAGAGTATAATACCATATCAGAAGGAGACACATGCAGGGGGGAACAAAAGAAAAAAAAGGAAGCATTAAATATTAATGCTAATTTCACGATTTTTTTAAAGCAGTAATGAACTTTATCTTGATGCCCATTGGAGGGAAAGATCTACTGTATCTCTGACATATATGGACCTTGCACAGCTCCATGAACTCAGGCAGGAGCAGCTGAATGTGAGGAGAGGGGACTGAAGTGAGGAGAGTACAGACCCTTATGAAGGGGTCGCGTGCCTTGCTCAGTCCCTCCATAATCTTAGTCACAGCGTTGGGTAAAGGCGTCTGGTCATCACTCAGTGCATTTAATTCCAAGCCAAAGGCTACCTGAGAAGCAGGAGAAAAAAAGGCAACTTGCTGGGGTGGGGGTGAAAGAGCAGGATAGCCTCACAGCACCTCCTTTTCCCCTAAAAATATCTCAGGCTAGATCCTATCCTGCAGGAGGTTGCGAGGGGAGGGCAATATCGACATTATGTCTTCTCCTTATTTGGGTGGATTAATAATTTACTGCTATTCTCCATCCCTCCCAAGCTGGCTTGCACAGAAAGGGAAAAGGCAGCATAAGGCAGACTTCATGCTGACATGCAATGGCAATAATACAACCTCCAACCATGAAAGAGCCCTGGTGTGTCCCTGTTGGCATGGAGGGGTGGGAGGCATGAGGCTGAAAGGACTTTTGCAAGGCCATCCTGCAGGCCACACCTAGACTATGCAAACCCTTCCCTAACTGCCCTTTCCCATGGCTCAGCCTGAATGGAAGTGGCACTATTAGTCCTGCAGGCACTGCTGGGTAAAGGTCTTTCTCCCTGCCTCCAGCTCCTGATGCCATCCTGCCGCTGGGAGGCATTACTTCCATTCCTTCCTGCCAGTTGAGAGGAAACAAAAAAGGGAGAGCTGGTACCTTTCCAATGATATCCATAGTCACCCGGTTCATCATCAACAGCATGCTAAACTCTGCTTTTCCATCTGCCTTTTCCTCTAGCTTCTCCATCAACTCCTCTGCTTTTTCATTAAAAGTTTCCATCAGACCAATCAGGTAGCTGAACAATCAACAAAGATGAGTAACGGAGGCTCTGGAGAGGACATCTTTGCTCAGACAAAATAACCTTTGTTATTTTCCATAGAAAATTGTAATGTTTTTTAAAATTTATAATTAATTTGCCTTAATACATTAAAAAGCAAACATATAGAATGAGCTACATTCTTCTTACATCAGTCCTGCTCTGCCCTGCCATGAAATTAACATCTGTCATGGCAAAGGACAGTGGCCTGGGCCTTTTGCATACAGACTTTATCTTTGGACCCTACATACAGAGCATCAAGGTGCACAAGGAAACTAGACCAACCCTCTGCCTTATCTTTTCCAACAGGATAAGGCAGCCATAACCATGCTCCAGGATGCACAACCTTGGGACCTTTCTGCCATTGCTGAGTTCATAGGAGTGTCACTGCTCCATGGGAAGTCTAGTCAAATTATACTTACCATGGGAATGGAGTGCTGGATTCTAAGTCAAATATGATTTCAGCACTGAATGTTGGGGTCTTTTTCATCCAAATATCAAATACTGGCAGGGACAAGCATGACAATACAGTAAAAGTAACAGCTAGATGATCCCAGAAGTATTTGCCTTACCTTCGGCTGAAAGCTGGATCCATTATCCTCCGCTGCTTATGCCAATTCTCATGGTTGCAAACAGTTACCAAGCCATTCCCTAGAAACCTAGCACATAGGAAAACAAGGAAAGGAACAGTTTTACGCAAGGGAGCCTGCTGAACCCCGTGTAGTCACAAATGTAAGTCTCTTACATCTACTTTATTTCATTTTTCCCATGTATAGGGATCACCTTTGAGTATGCAACCACCATCACTGTGGACAACAACTGAACCACAGATTTTTTTCCTCCAGGTAGGTGTGGACTGCTGAGTCCAAAAAGACGCTGGTTCATTACAGCTGTCATGAAAATAACTAATACAATAACTGGATTATTATATTTTTAAAAGCTTCAGACTAACAAAGAAAAATTCCCTTT
Source organism: Irena cyanogastra (assembly GCA_013397155.1). Lineage (NCBI taxonomy): Eukaryota > Metazoa > Chordata > Aves > Passeriformes > Irenidae > Irena > Irena cyanogastra. The sequence goes on along the minus strand of VWZV01009127.1, from coordinate 208,209 downwards.
TTTGGAATTGAATTTAGTAGTTGCAAACTGCTTATGGAGTGCTCTAAAAGTTTGATAATGGTCTTAAGCAGAGAAGTTTGGTAAGTTTGATAATGGTCTTAAGCAGACTGCTCTGAGACTAACTGGACATCCCCAGGGGGGGAAAAAGGATACAAGATCAAGGTAAAACAAAATCCAACATATCTTCTTCCCTGACTGGGAAGACATTTGACTTGACATATAGTTTAACAGGCACATGCTGCTTATGTGTGTCCGGAATTAGAAATTAATCCCCACACTAAGGTAAATGGTCTGAGTCCAAATGACATGCCTGTGATATTACTAATCTTGCACTTATTTTCAGATCACAGTGGCTTTAGATGGGTTTTGCCTACCTCTCACCAAATAGGCTGAAGAGACTACCATACACCATCGGATCCTTTGGGTACTGTGGTGACATCAAGAACTCCTAAAATCAAACCTCAGGTCAGTGAATACTGATTGCAATCCGTTTCCCAGACAAAACACAAAATTTCACTCACACACATTCACTCTCTTCTTCTGCAGCAATAGTCTAAAGAGTAGATTAATTATTTGGTGTGCCCTGATTCCCCAGTTCCTGTGCTGCTAGCTTGCTTTGCATCCTTCTAGCACTTTTTTGCCCAACGATCTGAAATCATTCTGTTGTAATTGCAAAGATTTAGAGAAATTTGGTCTCTCGTGCCCCATTCATTTAAGATACTAAGCTCTTGCAAAGAGCCTGCTTTCCACAAATGAAAATGTTTGCTATACGGGCTGTTTAAATAAAAGTAACAAAATAAATTAACTGACCAAGGAAAAATAAAACAGGACAGTCTGGAGAGCAAAGCACCTCATCCTCCAAACCCAGCCAGAGCCAAGCAGAGATTGGCTGCTGTGTGATGATCAGGCACCAGCTCACCCGTTATGGAGGGGTGACCCGATCCCCACCATTGATTTGGTTTTATTTTCCAGTACCTTCACTCCTTCAGGACTCACAATCAATACTGAGACTCTGTGAAAGCCATTAATTCGTACAACAGGTCCATATTTCTCTGCCCTGTAAGAAGATAAAATTTAAAAAAGAGAATTATGTCACAAACTACCAACATGTAACAGCTCAGATCTAATAACCTTGAAGGACCAGAGCACATTGCAGTGGGAACTACCGCAGTCCCCAGCCAATAAAGCCATTAAGAGAATCACAGGACAGAATAAACAAGGTTGGAAGAGACCTTCAAGATCATCTGATCCGACTGTCAACCCATCACCACTGTAATCACCCCTAAACCATATCCCCAAGTGCCACATACAGATGTCTCTTGAACATTTCCAGGAAGTTACTCCACCACTATCCTTATTCCAATGGCTAACCATTCTCTCAGTGAAAAAGTTTTTTCTAGTATCTAATCTGATCTGAAAGATCAATGCTCTCTCTCTAGCTCCTTTGCCAACCTTCTCAATTATGCTAATCATGTAATTCTGTAAAGGTCTTTGTGCCTTGATTTCTCCATATGTGCTACAGGACTACCCCGTTCAATGTTATTGATGTGCCTCAACTTACCACTCCAGGAGGAGATCTGGCGTGAACTCCCGTTTCCTCACCATTCTCCATATGGCTGGCAGGTGTCCAAATAAAAAGCTGCAGAATATGAAGGTTAAGAGCGTTGTGAGGATGCTAGTATAGGGTTTTGTATGGATTGCAATCTTTGTTGCTCATGTTTTCCTCGCAAGGGAAGATGAAAATAACTCTGAGCTGTGCCAATGCCCAGCCCTCACCAAAGTGGCAAACTGGGGACCAAAGACAGGCTGGTGCTCGCATGCAGCCAGGAACACCAGCACAGAGATGAAGGATGAGATCTTTTTCTTATGCTGTATTGTAGGAGATGTTTGGGTCTGGATGGGAGCCCCCATGAACTGCTTTGCTCTTTGCCTGTCTGAGTGAATCATGACTGCAGCTATTACACTGCTGTATGTGAAAGAGACATCTGCATTAAATACTCTTTAATACATGCTCATCACTGGTAAGTGTAACTTCATTTCTGTCAATGGATTTCTGTTAAGGGAAATTAGGAACCATCTCCTTCTGTCCAAAACTGCATCATTTCAAATACTGAGGAGGATAATTTCTGGTTAATATGGAAATTGAAGAAATTAATAAAAAATGTTAACTCTACAAATACAATAGCTGCATTAAAAACTTAGAGATCAATTCTTTCTTTCAACGGTGAGTGGTGAATTCCCACTGGCTTTGCATAAATTTGAGGGAAGATTTGGCCAAGCTCCTCTCTAAATGAAGCAAGCTGCACTCAAGATCTGTTTTCCATCTGAGAGACAGATAGCCATGTTATCATCCTTTTCAGTATAAATAAGCTATGGAGAAAAACAGGCTCTTATTTTATTACTGTTGGAACTGGGAGGTACTTAAAATAACAAGAACTCAACAAAGTTACTCAACATCTACAGAAACTTTTAATCCTCCACTTGTTTGGCTCCTCCTTTGTAACTGTATTCCAAAAAGATGCAAAAGCCCCAAACACAACACAACTCCTTTGTTAGCTCTGGAAACTGCTCTATCTGCAGCACAGGAAACAAAGTCCCACTCGGGGCTCCTCTGGTGGGCCACCACTCCATGGTGTTACTTCACACCTCAAAATGAACCTAAGGATGAGCAGGTTCAGGTATGACAAGACAATTCTCCCTCTAGTCTGGGTATCCGACCCTGATTACACAAGCAGGCTGAAGCCTGGAGGTGGGCAGGAGAGAGTGGTGTCCCTGTAAGGCCGTGTATGAGTGCTGGGGTCTCTTCCCATGGCGTGTTACAGAGGGCATGTGCACCTACAGGTGACCCCTAGGGGGAAGCTCACACCCTCACACCACACTCCTGCAGGAGCCATGACTCCCGACAGTGCTGCCACTGCCTTGCTCGCAGCTTTCTCATCGCCCCTTATCACTTATGACATTTTTATTTATTTTTGGCAGAAACTAAACACCTGGTTTATGAAAGAGAGCACGGAAGGTGCCTGGTGGAGTTAGTGTCAAGGTGCCTCCCGGGGCAGTGTGGAAGGGCTGGCGGCGCTGCTCCCTCCTGCGCGGCTGACGCTGCTCTCAGGTCCCTCTTCAGGGTCAAGAGCAAACGCACAGCTCGTGTGGGCGACTCTAAAGCGCCCCTTCGTGCCGCTGCGGCCACTCGGGAGATGTAGGCCAGGACATGCAGCCCGGGCCAGGCAGGCCGTGCTGCTGAGCAGGCTCGGGATCCTCGGCGATGCCGGGCGGTGCCAGCGCTTCCCGGGAAGCGGGCACACACGAGCGCCGTGCCCAGCCTGCGCGACCCCTCGCCGCTGCCCTTGCCCTTGCCCGGCCCATGGACACCGGCCGGAGGGTTTATTCCTGCTCCGACGCTCCAGCCTGGCAGGGAGCGCTCTGCGGAGACACCGAGCCAGGCCGCCGCCGCCTCGCCTGCCCGGCCGGCCCTTACCTCTCCCGCGGGGCGCCGGGGATGTAGTCGTACTTGGCGTGGATGTACTGCACGTAGCAGCAGTACAGGACGAAGGCCAGGAGGGACAGGGCCAGCAGGAGCCCCCCCGCCGCCCACAGCACCTCCATCCCCGCCGGCTGGCAGCGCTCCCCCCGCGCCGGGCAAAGGGCGGCCGGGCCGGGGCGGAGCGGGCCGGGAGAATCCCCGGCTGCGGGCGGGCACGGCCCCGCTTAAAGAGCCCGGCGGCGGCGGCGGCCTGCACTGGAGCGCGGTGCTGCTCGAACACACCCTCACGGCGTGTGCCGATGGGTATGTCCGTGGATATGGGCCAGAGGAGGGCACCAAGATGCTCACAGGGCTGGAGCACTTTTCCTATGAAGACAGGCTGAGACAGTCGGAGCTGTTCAGCCCGCAGAATAAGAGGAGAATAAGGCAGAGGCTTTTTGTTGACTTCTAACTGTTTAAATTAGAAGAGACAAAGGAAATGCACTGTTGATGCCTGTAGGAATCAGTAGGTGAAGGTTTTTAGAGCAGTCTGCTTTGGGCACCATGTTATACAACATGCTGGTTTCTCATTCAGACACAGGAGTGAGAGCTGATACTGTTTTATTCAAAACGAGCAATCTAACACTCATTTGCACAAATTGCATAAGGATGGCAGGACACAAGACACCAAGCCATAAAATGGTGGAAATTAATTTCTGATGAATGAGAAATAGTGCATGGGGAAGACAAAATATGTGTATACATATCCATATACATGCAAGCCAGTTATAAATATTTAGTGATTGTACTTATTCAGGAATTTCACCTTAATGCTCAGTACAAATCAAAGAAGCAAGCAGAGCATTGATTGTGATTAGAAATGGGAGAGTGAGTAAAACAAGATGCCTGAATGTACTGGTAGACAGAGATCTGGATAAAGCCAGGGCACACCCACCATGTGAGAATACCCCATGCACTTTTCCTACCAGCTCAGCAGAGGAGTGCAGACAGAACAGGTTAAGCCTCAAGCTGGAAAAAGGATGAGTGAGGGAGGTTATGACAGGTGTCAGGAAAATCACCGGTGGTTTGGAGATAAATAGGGACAAATGGAGTCATTACTTCTCATAATTCAAGAACAAGGAGGTACCCACTGAAATGATCCAGCAGCAGGTGTAAAAGAGCATTTTTCACAGCAAATTGCTAAACAGGTGAACTTATGGTGACAAGCTGTTGTGGGAGTAAGTAAGTAAGTAAGTTGGCTCACAAGGAGCCGGGGAAAGTGATGGACCAGGAACCATCACTGGCCTCAGCAGGACCTCTGCACTCTGGGGATTTCTGACAGGAACAGCAAGGCCCCAAATTGCTCAAGAAGGTATACAAACCATCTACTGCATCCTCCTTTCTTCTCATCCTGCCCTTAGTCCAGCAGCCTTTCAATCACTGCAACAACCTCCATAAACCCTCCCCTTCTTCCTTCCTTCCTTCCTTCCTTCCTTCCTTCCTTCCTTCCTTCCTTCCTTC
>VWZV01009127.1:152950-203048 GCA_013397155.1 Irena cyanogastra | reverse complement strand
CCTTCCTTCCTTCCTTCCTTCCTTCTCAGAGCCTTGCTAGGTCACTCCACCAAGGCCACAGCAGGCTGTGCCCACTCCATCCTTTTAAAGGTTGCTTGTCTTGCATACAGGGTGACTGACACTCCTCTCCACCTTTTCCACAGCTCTGAGTGCGGCAGGAGAAGCAGAAGCAGGATCCCTGCAGCCCCACTATGCCCAAAGGAAAACAAGCACAGCACCTGCCAATCAGACAGGACAGACCCATTATACACTCCTTTCTCTGCACAGGCTTTGCTCAACCATCTGGAGGTAACATACCAAGCTACCTGGAATGTTATCATGTGCATTTTTCACATCTAGGTTGCTGCCTTGTTTGGCAGCACCATAGGAGGGGTTTTCATCCCATTTCCAATGGAGTGTGTTTTCCCTGCACCCCTCCCTCAGCAGCTCCCATATGATCATGCCTCTCTGCAGAAGAAGGAAGAAGATGTAACTCATGAAACCCTCTGTTTTTGTCCATCCAATGCATCAATCATCTGCCAGGCACCTCCAAGAGTCAGCTCACTTCAGTTTCCAAGTGGGAACTGACTGTGCTAGAAGGCAACAATCTGCAGGTTTTCCTTGTTTTCTTATTTGGCTTTCTGTTACATCCAGTGTTAAGACTGATTTTTCTTGAACTGGTAGTTCCTTCTTTGGCTCAAAACAATTGCCTTACAACCATTAATTATTTTCCCCTCTGTTTAGAGTACATATTCTCAGACCATCATTATTATTGAATTATTGTTTTCATTTATCTTAATTGAAACTACTTTTTTTTCCTGTTAAGGCTGTGGTTTTAAAATTGCCTGTTTCCAGAAACTACCATTCCTTCCCACAGGTCAGGCAATGCATATAATAATATCATGGTATAAGTATCCATCACTAGGAAAGATATAGCTGATAGCAAGAACAGCATCACCCAGAGAAAGTTTAAAAACTAAAGCTAGCTGATGAAACCATGTTTTTAAAGACATTCAACAAACTTCCTGATGAAACATTGATTTCTTGAGTTTCATCAATGTTTTTTCAGCATACTTCAAGAATAGATTGTAACTATTGTAAGGTGTTCTTTCATTTGGAATCAGTCTCAGAATAATTCCTGTGAAAAATTCCTGCTTGTACCTTGTTTTTGAACAGCTAACTGGGAGGTGATAAAATATTTTGTATTTTGTACATTTTGATGGGAAAGAGAGGCTATGTGATACAGTTCTAATCCCTGAGTAAATCAGGTATGCTGTCACAATTAGGCTTCTCAAGCAAATATAATTATCAACTGATAACTCCCCTAAGTACTCAAAATACAGATAAACTGCAGAAGTTGTCTTATTTTTCATGCTTTAAAGATGAACTTCAATAGAAGCTTTTGTTTGTGTTCCAACAAACTTTAATGCAACCCTTTGTTTGTAGTCTAACGTGTTTCTACACCCTGGAGCGAAGGACATGATCCCAAGACACTCTGGTGTTTATGGTTTGCCCGGGAGCCGCACGCCGCGCTGGGAGGAAGGAGCAAGGCTGGGCTGGGCTGGGCTGGGCTGGGCTGGGCTGGGCTGGGCTGAGCCTCCCCGCGTGTCCCCTCGCTGCTGGGGACTGAGCTGCCACCGCGTGGACATTCTGCCAACCTGCACATTCCCGCAAACGCAGGAGCAGGAGAGATCTGGGAGCCGAGCAGAAGAGCGGAGCACTGGCAACTGTTAACAGGTGAAGTTACAAGGTGAATTTGAAAAGCTGGTGAGACATAGGGTTGAACTCCTGCTCTCTTTTTCTTGGCTTTGCATGGCTATCCAGGTTTGAAAACATTCTGTTCTCTCTCTGCAGGTGCAGCTTTGTTTAAGTTGTGAGAACAGCAAGGAGAAGGCACAGCATAGGCAGCTCTTGTGCTGGGAAATGCCTTCAGCAGCACACAAATAGCCAGAGGGCTGGGCGTCGTGGCTGCTCAGAATTTACCACGGCAGATGTTGACGGGAAAACTCTAATAACAACTTAATAATGATAAGTGAGCTGATCTAAAACCAGACCTCTAGCCACAGATTACGCTGGATATAGGAGTCAAAACAAAATCTGCAGTGGGTTAGGTGTTACTTACCCAGCATTGCCAAATGCAGACCTTTGCAGTGATTTTCACCCTGAGTCAGTTGTCCCCCAGCCCTTATATACTGAGGTCCTGGTCATTCTCAGGCAATAAAAATTTCCAGCATGGAGTGGACAAGTAAATGGCAAGATGTTAGTAATAACAGAAGCAGTCTAAGGGTTTAATGATTGCCAACAGCTAATGCCTCTGAGGAAAAAACGACTTGATGTGATACTTGTTCAACTGACCTGAAAACGACAGTTTTTTGGTTTTTTGGTTTTTTTTTCTAAAAATAGCATCCTCATTTACCACATTATTGTAAAGGAATGATTGCCATTTCCATCATAGCTGCTTTTCTGACAATGTTGAAACTTTGCTCGAGGCAGCTCTATATCTGCACCTGTGCCCCAGACATGAGAACCTTGGAAAAGACATGTCCAAGGCAGCAAGGTATGAACATACATCAAATGGGTTCCATGTTTTGTTGGTTTACAGAGGAAAAAAACTATGTTTTCTTAAAGCTTAAATTTGAAATACAGTTAGTAGTTGTCAAAAGATGTTTCAATCTCTTTTCACATAGAAAAATGTGTGTTTATGTCTCAAAGTATCTAAGGGGGCCAATGCATCTCACATGCCAGGCTGACCTTTAGAGAGGACTACTGGCATGTTTCCAAGACGAAGTCAGACTTGGATATTGATACTTGTGACTGTTTTTCTCCTCTGTGTTTCTGAATTTCTGTGTTGACACACCCAAGCAGCGACAGGCTGAGCTGTCCTACAGAGGGATGGATTTGTGCTGTCCCCCCACAGCTGTATCAATGATAACTGTGAGAGAAGCGGCAGGCTGAGCTGGGCACAGCCCTGGCAGTGGTTTGCTGGGTTTGGGCCCTGGGGCAGGGCAGGCAGTCCAGCAGGCAGCTGCTGTTCTCCCTTGGCCAAGCCCAATGTAAAGGTCTGACTGGTGAGAGGCTGATAGGGGAGACAAGGACAAGAGAAACACGATGGCAGCACATGAAGCTGGGACCCCAGGCTCACTTTTGCACCCTGTGCCAGTGTCACCCACAGTGCCACCACTGAGCTTTCTAAGCTTGAGTCATGTGCTTCAGCACAATTTGAGTACAGATCTCTGTGCTTATTAATGTCATACATGGGCCTCATGCTGTTCCTACCCTGCAGCCTGACCTGGGCAGAACCAAAATTCCCCTGACATGGAGGATATCCTCATGGCATGCTCTAGCCATGGCTCAGCTCCCAGGAGGGTTTTGCCAGCATTTGAGTGAGAACTCCTGATGCAACACCCTACCTATTTCACTATCCCTCCACTGCTTGGGCAGAAAGCTCTAAAGATTATTCTGAGGTATGTTGGGAAGATTTATCTATTGGATTTCTTGGAAAGAGCATGGTTAGTTCAAATGAAGATAATGTCTATATATTGCAGACTGCAACACAGTGTGGCAGTACTCAGGCTGGATGCTGGGCACCAGCCCAATGTAAGTGAAAAATCCTGGGCTCTAGGCAGAGCTACTCTGCCTTGGAGGTTGAGAAAAAGACATGGAAAGGCTGCCCTTAGAGATACGCTGGGTCCTCTATTTGATGCAGCTATGCTAACTTAAGGAAAGATATATAAGGAAAAATGCAGATGCTCCAGTCTCAGTCATAGAGTTTGAATCAGGAGACAAGGCAATAAACCATATTGCTACTAGACAGAAGTTTGGGACTGCCACATGAGGAGGTCTGGTTGTACTGTGGGCTGTTTTAAGATTTAGATTTAAGATTTATCCTGAATTAGCATCCAGGAAGTATACTGTCATGTTCAAGTGTAGCAGCAGGGCTTATTAGTTTATCTAATGTTTAATTGATGTGACATCTGGCTATATAAAAATGATATCAGTAAGAATCCTATTAAACAACAGATGAGATAGCAGTATTTAAATGCATGTGTACTTGTGTGCTTTACATAGTACAAGCTCGTAATTTAAATACCAGTGAACTAGACTGACAGATACCAAGATTCAGAACAGATATATTTTAAGGGACCACAATGGTCAGTGGGCTCTAGGCAGCATCACAGCAGCATACTGAGGTGGCAGGCACAGACATGCACACACGTGTGCTGAGTTGGCTCGATCCTATCTGAACACCTTCTCCACTCTGTGTAGGTTGGGAGAAGGGATAAGAGGAACAAAAAACCCTGTACTTACAAGTTTTCTCTTTTTCTCTGCTAATAAATATTTCCCCGTGGAGCTGGCAGCACCCACAAACACCTCAGCAGCAAACACAGGGGTGGAGGGCTCTGTGCCAGCACAGCCAGGCACAGCTCGCTCTCACCCACAGCCGCTCCCTGGGGCTGGCTCCCTGTGCCTCTGGCTGCCACCAGAGCCTGTGTGTCACCCTGCCTGCCAGCCAGGGCTGGTGGAAATCCCCACCAGCAAGATCCAAGATGTACGTGGCCTCTGCTTGTTCTCAGGATGTTCAAACAGACTAAAGCAGGTGCAGGGTAACTAACAGTTAAATTAGAAAAAGAATACTTAATAGTTAGAAAATGATGGTGAAATTCCTGCCTAATTCGTCTGTGGCAGACATCCTGGAATCACCTCAATTCCTTTAGGGTAACTTTTATTGTGCTGGGGTTTTTTTCTACCCAGAAGTTTTGAAGTATAACTATGACCAAGATTCTCCTTAAAATCTCCCAGACAGTGGGAACTGAAGTTTAGCCAAGGAGCCAAAAGAAGTGGAAGAGGAATTTGGAAAAAGAAAGATTGTATCTCCACCTTCTATTTTCTTCCAGCCCTCTAGTCCCACCAGCTCAATAGGTTCCAACTCTTTTAACAGAAGAATTTACAAAGGACTCTCCTGTTCCTTGAACATTTTGATGTGTCTGAAGTGAATTTCTGCATTGAAACAAATAAGTTTGCAACTTCACTGCAATGGGAAAGGCCTGAAAACAGTCTGGTGTGTGATGGCATTCTTAGATTTTCAAACAAAATGAGAGTAGTACTTCTCCAAAGGCACTTTATACATCTGTTCTTCCTTTATACTTCATAAGGAGTAGGGGGAATTACTTTTTTTTTTGGATCATCTGGTTTTGTGTATTGAAGGTGTTCTTTAATACCAAAAACAATTTAATGAGAATTTATCAGAAAGTTCAGGAAAAATATTTAAAACAGATTGATTTACCCTATACATGTTTTAGGTTTAAGAAGATACTGTCAGCTTGAAATTGGGTTAAAATAAATATTCACAGTAAGATCTTTAGATACAAGGTTTTGCTTGTGAACTTTTCTAGACACACTGGTCACATTTTACATTAAAAGTTTTTTAGTTTGGGGTTGTTTTTTTTTTTTTTTGTCTTTCTCATGTTCTTGTGTGAGCAGGAAGACAAAACCTATCCTGATTACACCAGGGAAAACAAATAACCAGGCCAAATGCTTTCAGAAGACAACATGTGTCTCCCATCATCACTCAGGTGAAAAACACATTTCAGACAAAATAGGGTTGCCTTTGTCTGCTTTTTTTTTTAATATCCTCTAAAAAGGGGTAAATATTGCTGGATTATTGCCCCAGTGCATTACCTCTTGTCTAGTCATTCACACCTGTGAAAAACTGAATGGAAAAACACGTGCATTCATGAAGTTTGGGAAAGTGGAGAAACATGTACAAAGTATCTTCAGAGCTAAACCAGATAATGATCCTGTGCATCTAAAAAGGGACAGATTTTCCATCCTGTTCATGTAAAAAGGGTTAGATTTTCTTTTCACTTAGGCTAATGTAAGCTGCAGAAATATTTTCCATACAGTACACTATGATTTCTTCTAAATAATATGATTTTGCTTATCCTTGATGACCAATAGGTTTATACCAATAAAAAGCATTACGGAAAAATAATTTTCCTTTAAACTAGTGAGTGGAAGGTTAAAAAAATATATATATATTTGTAATTTGCAAAGAAAGGCACAGATTTAGAGAGGGACATCCTCAGAAACCTCAGCTCAGAGCTGCAGGTGGCAAAGCAAGGCAAACAATGCAAATGCTTCCATAAGAGTGAAACACGGTCATATGGGAATTTATTTTTTGGCAAAACATTGTGATGCACAGCTGAAGAATGCTGTATTTTGAAATGGGAAAGGGCAACAGGATGCATCTCTTTTCTGCTCTATAAAGGCTGATGCTTGGGGATTTCTTCCTACAAAGAAACCCATAGAAATGCAGCCCCTGCCCACAACATACTCAATTCAGTGCTTCATTTAACTTTTTATTTCCTCCTCTGAGGCAAATGCATGGAGACGAACACGAGGAAAACGTAAGATTACTTTGAACAGATGCAGCATCCTCAAGGCAGGGCACACCCTCCTCAATACCGCAGCTGGTTTAGAGGGCTGGGCAAGAGAAGGATGCGCTCCAAGTGCCTCAGCTGCCCTCCCCGGCTCTTCAGTCACCAGTCTGTCACCTCCTCCCGGCTGCACTCCACACCAGCATCCTCCTCGTGCGAGCAGTTGTGCGTGCCGACAGCGGCGTGGGAGCACTCCAGCAGCGTCCTCTCCTGCCCGGAGCACTGCACATCATCCAGGAGAACGCGGAGGGAGCTCCCTTCCCCAAACTCTGCCTTCTTGGCGGCCCGCACCGCGTAGGGGAAGCCGAGCTGGCGGCACACCACGGCGGCGGCAGGCAGGCTCCAGCCGTCGTCGCACACCGTGCCCCACTCGCCGTCGATGAAAACCTCCACCCTGCCGCGGCCGCGGCCCCGCCGGCCCTGCCGCATCAGCCGCACGGCGCCATTGCCGGGGGGCTTCTTCTTCCTGCGCTGCCCCCTCTCCTCCGGCCCCTTCCCCGGCCGGGCGGCTCTGCCGCCGGGCGCTGCCGTGCTGGGTGTCCTGATTCCGGTCCCTGGAGGCGCTGGGGCTTGGCCTCCCCTGTCCACTGCCGGCGTGCGGGGGGTTTGGGGGTCTGGGACGCCTCCCCACGGGGCCTCGGTCGTGGTCTTCGGCCGGGGATGCGGTGTTGGTGTTTTCATAATAAACTCTGTTGGGGGAAAAGCCAGAAAACCGTGAGTCTGTCACTCTCCGGGCAATGCTTGAAGACAACTCTACGAAACCAGTGCTGTTTTTTTACTTATTTATAACTAATTTCTTGGAATTTGCCTACTAGAGCCTGTTGAGAAGCAACAACACTCTTAGCGAGCCACTATTTCCTCAGTGAAAAACGTCGCTGCTGTTAGTTAGCAGAGAGGACTGCAGGGCTGAATGCCAACACTGAGCCTCTCCCAAAAAGGAAGCTCCAAGAAGTTTCCCGGCAAATGTCAGCCTGGCCCTTAAAGGGTAGGTGCTTGAGTTTCACAGTCAGGAGAGGAGCTCTTCACCAGATCCTGGCAAAGAGCTGCCAAAAGCATTTTACAGTCAGGCACTATTTCTGCTCTTCTCTTCATTACTAAGGATTGGATCATTACCAGAGGAGAGCGTGGCCTCCCCACTGGGCCAGATGCTTTATTCAGAAGAGCTGAAATTGGGAACACTCAAAATCAATTCTCTCTGGCAACTGGAATGTGCAAGAGGAAAAGAGTTGCCAGGACAACACATAAAACAGGATTTGGGGTTGGGTTTGTTCTTCCTTATGAAAAAAAAAATAAATAAAAGAGCCTTGAACTCTGAAGAGATTGAAGTTCTTCGCTGTCACAGTTTCCAGGTGTTACTGGATTTGCTTATTCACATGTGCTTTATTTTTAGCTTAAAAACAAGTTTTAGTTTGCCAGAAGGAAGCAATTCAGAATTTCACGGAATAACATTCAACAGAGCTGGGACAGTGTCACAGACATTTACAAAGACATCATGACTTTGAATTATAGCCCAGATTTATGCATTCTCATTCGTCATTTGCCTTGTAGTACAGAGAGGAGGAAAAATATCACTGTCTTATTTGTGCTTAGTATCTATTGTTCCCAAAAGACAAACCTTCACAGTGGTCCATGTTTTTCCAAATAATGCTCCTTGAAAAGGAATTGTGTTCATGACCTGAAAATATTTCCTTCCTTTGAAAGCTGTGGTTCTCAAGGCAAGAAACAGATTTGAAAGCCTTACCTGTGCACAGCTCATTTGCTGGCACCTGGTCTGGCAAAGCACTTGGAAACCCTGGGACTGATTGAAGACTGTGTAGGACTGTGAAAGCTAATGGTCACCTGGGAGTGCTTTTCACCTCACTGGATCAAACTGTCATTATATAATACTCTCTACTAAACTATTTATTAAATACACTTCCAAAAAATGCACTCATAGCTAATACAAGGCACATGCACTGGTGATTCTGTTACACTCAGACTAAATATTAACCGAAACAATAAATATTTACAGCTACACATCCTTGTTTGCATGCTTCTGAATCAAAATGGCCGTGCTTATTTTTCACCAAAAAGAGAGTGTAGGTCTTGACACACTAGGTAGAATCTCTCCCACCATTTCTAAGTTCTAATTTATGACAAAAACTACCTTGCAAACAAGCCCAAAAGATTTAGTTATATTTATACCTTCAAAACCTGAACTTTGGACTTGAATAGAGAAAAATGCATAAGCAGAAACAGACAAAAATGGTTGAACAACGTTACTAATATTTGGAAGCTGCCTGCACAGCAGAAAAGGAGAACATCTCTGAAGATACTGAGTGCTCAGGCATGTCAGCAGTCAATAATTAGCCTCAGAGTTTGTTCCACCTTAAAGACTCAGCGGTGTTGCAAGGTGCTGAGTGCCCTCATTATTCCCGGAAGCCAAAGCTGTAGGAACTGTTAGTGACTCAAATGCAATGTAATGTGATTAATGTAATTAAAAATTAAATAAAAGTATCCTGACTTTGGAGTTCCTGCAGTACCATTAGCTTTGTGATGAATTTCATGGACTATGCTGAGTTGGAAGGGAATTTGTTGGGGTGCTGCCTAGGTACTTATATGTGTAAATTAAATGCACAGGGGGAAAGAACAGTGATACTGCCTAGTCTACTTTTGAGATCCTAATATTGTGTTTAGGTTTTTGTACCTCACATAAATAGTACTTGGCTTGCTGCAGATTCAGCTCCACCACTGACTACTCCAGCTTTTGCAGTACAATACTTCATGCAGCATGAAGCAATCAAAAGGCCTTGGAGGGTTTGGGCAAGCCAAAAGTTCACCTCAGTGCATGATCACTGATTCTTTTGGGAGCATTTCTCATCCCATATATTCTCACATTCAACTAACAATGACTCAGCTCTCATCTTGCTCAATGAGCTACTTCCCAACCCTTTACCCATCATATCCTCTCACCACCTGAAGCTACTGCAAAAAATCATTTGTCACTGAAAAGCACCATTGAGCACAGGTTCTCTGGACAGGAACCAGCTACAGGGAAACCAAGTTGGTGGTAATGAAATGTGTACAATGTAGCATGAAAAACGGAAAATGAACAGGGTCAGAAACTACAAAGCAAATTTCATGTGGCCAGGAAAGGGGAAATACTGTATTACTTATTTGAACTAACTCTTCAGATCCAAAACATCTGGAAAGATTTAATTTTGAGGATACCCTGAAGAGTGAAGTTCTGAGTAGTCTCCACACATCTGGACAGATAGTGCAAGTCTGGAGTTTGTATCTACTGCCAGCTAACACAAACCAGTAATAAACAGCAAGAGTTACACTCACTCTCCTTCGGCACAAACGGGATGCGCTTGCTTTTGACTTTCACTGGCGATGGCTCAACTTGGCATTTTCCTGGTGGTGCTGTCCTTGAAAGAAAGGGACACATACACTGCACAATTAATTCCTTTCCTCTGGCATTGCAACACCTTGCTTCCCATTGTTTTTCTAAGAACGTAAGTCTTATTGGGAAAAAAAAAAAGTCTGTTTAAAAGATGAAACTAATCTCTTACAGTACAAAACATAACTAAAGAATCACAGATCACCATTGATGAAAGTCCAAATATTCACAAGGCAGTGGAGTCCTCTGTCTGTGTTTTCAGTTGCCACTATTGAAGCCATTAAGGAAATAAAACATTGGCAGGTTCAAGCACTACAGAAAGAGACTAATAAAAATGAAAATAAAAATTACAAAACTAGACAGTATATGGTGAACATCTGACCCAAAGGCCATGTCTATGCAAGATTTCAGGCTGTTTTCACTGAAGCAAAATAAGACACTATTATTCATACAGAAAGCCCAAACAAATGTTGTGCCAAAAATGCATTAGTTTCAGAAAAGTACTCTAAGTGTCTCCTCAGAGGCTTTGTCTTAGTATGGTGCTTTATTTTGACACAATTTGTTTGCCATAAAGATGTGTCTCACTTCTGGGAAGTCACATCTAGTTCATCACCACTTTTTCACATGACAGCCGTCTTGGTAATCCTCAGACTTCTTCAGAGGTTTTAAAGTTGGTTCAAAAATGCATGATGTTTGCATTTGGAGGGTATAACTCCTGGGAAATTAGGATTGTTTGCATTTGCATTTCTGTGGAAGACGGAGAGCTTCTCTCTCAACTGTCTGTACAAGGATGTTCCCTACTTTTATGAATTTTCCAATGACTTTTTTTGGTACTCTGAACATGAAATAAACCTTTTTTAAAATTTAAACTTACAGCTTGTCTTTGACTTCTTTATTTTTGCAAAGGTTGCGTAATACCAGCTTCTTAATACATGGTTTACAGGAACTCTTCCATTGCATTAGATAATGGAAAATGCTCCTGACAGAGGAGAGTTGGAGGAAATGCATGACAGATCTGGGGGCTTTTTGATTTTGGGGACTGGTTTCAACATAAAAGTAGACAAGTGGTTTGGTTCAAAATTCTCAGATAGCTAAAGCTGTAAATTTAATCCATTAAAAAAAAAAAGCTACAAAAATCTCGTTCTTCATTTCTGGCTGAAAGTAGCTTGGTGTTTAGCCAATAATAGTAACAGTTTAAAAACAGGAAGATGGAAAAAACAGCTGTAACTCTTCCCATAAAACACAGCTATTCCCTGCCTTGCCCAGTCTCAGATACAGGCACATGGAATCCAGGAGGTGTAATGATGGTGCTTTTTTCTTGTCCAATCCACATTGCTCTGTGAAACACTAAGAAGAATATACTTTTTGATATTCATGTCTGGTTTGCCCAAGAAAGCACTGCAGGTCATGCTGGTCCAGCTTTGGCTGCAGTGGTCTGGGGGTACAGGGCTCTTGTGGGAGATGAAAAAAGGGATGGAGAGAAACTCAGAAAAAACACCTTGAGAAAAAATGCCTCCTTTTCTTTTGCAGGAATCTAGAGAAACTTTGCCCAAGAAAGACAAGCCACCCATAAAATACTCCTTTAGCATTCAGGAAATCTCCAAACTCACATAACACCAACAGGCCCCATAAAAATTTGGCACCAGGCAGTGTAGACCCCCACGACTGCAGCAGCAAAGCAGACCCACAATGGGTTGCTCCAGATGTTCCTTGATTGACTTCCCCAGAAGAGCCCAGCATGGGCAAAGAGTTAATTAGTCAGCCAACATGACTCATCCCACCCACACCATCACACATCCCACCCACATCATCACACATCCCACCCACATCATCACACATCCCATCCACACCATCACACACACAACGTCACACATCCCACCCACACCATCACACATCCCACCCACACCATCACACATCCCACCCACACCACTCACCAGGACTCACTGCACCATCACCAGGCCTTGCAACAAGAACATCTCATACCTGGAGGTGTCCACCACTTTGTACACCACTCCATGGGCAGCTGTGGCACTTGGTACACCAGTAGACAGGAAGTACAATTCCCCTGGTTAAAAAAAAAAAAACAAACAAGAGACACACCCATGAAAACTGTCCAAGGAGTTTCTGTCCTTTACAGCACAAAGGCATTAACTCTGCATCACAGGTCTCACGGCTCATCTGCAGTTCATTGGCATAAAATACTCTTAGTGAGTGGCAGCTTTTACAAACTGTCATGAATTGCTATTTGGACAAACTTCTACTGCAGGTTCACCTGCCCAGACCTTCCTTGTCATTTCACTACGATCTGTGTCCTTTGACTTCTCTAATGTAAAACAGTCAAACCCTGAATTACTTTTTTTGAAATGAAAGGAAATTAATAAAGTTCACTGTCTTCTGCTCATTTGGATGAAGCACTACTTTGGGGTGAATTACATGAAAATAAGATATTGTTTTTGCTTTCTCTAGCACACTCACAGAGTGAGACATGTCTCACACAAAAGGCATTTGATTCATCACAGCTCTGTCAGGTCACACGTGCAGGGCTCAACCTTCAACCAAACAATGGCCATCACCATTTATTTGACTTAATTTTTCTTAACTGCATTTCTATCCTCCTTCTTCTGTTGTGCAGGGGAGACTGGGATAAACAGTCCTTCTGGCACTCTTTTGAGAGCTCAAGTGCTTGAGCAGTGCAACAAAAAGATCAGAGAGAAAAAAAATATTTGCAATATTAAAAAAAAAGAGAGAGAAAATAGAAGAAGTGGCAATATAGACTTGCTTAGTGAATAAGGCAGATTTTTTTGTGGTGTTCTATAAGAAATCCAGGGGAAAGAGGGGAAGGAACAGCGAGGTCAGTGTGAGCAAAGGAATGTGTAGGCAGCTGGTGGTAGCTGAGGCTGAGCCTCCATCCTCCTGCCTGCTCTCCTGTGCTGCCCTGGCCTGAGCTCCTCCAGATAATCCCAAGGCAGAAACCTTTGGCTACCCCTGGCTGGCTTCTTCCTCCTTCTGGTGAGCTTCATTAATGACAGGCCAGAGGCAGTCTTGGTCCAAAAGGGGATGGGAAACACCTGGCTCTGAGTTTTGTGGTGATGTGTGTTTTACATCCTGCCCCTCTCTCCTGGAAGTTATCAGGCAGGAGTTTGGATGCTCAGGCCATGAAACACACAGGCTACACACATGTGACCCACAGACACGGTGCCTGGAGTGTCTCTGACCTGTTCTGCTGGACAGGGATGGGGCTGATGGCTTTATAATGGCTGTGCAATGAGCCAAAAATAGAGATCTCCCCACGACATACCCACACCCACTGCACCAGGTAGATTAACATTCATCAGAGCAACAACTCCAAAACTTAAATGCTTCTGTGAAAAAACCCTGTTAAAATAAACTGTGTGGCAAACTTGTAAAAAATGAGATTCCCAGCACACAAAAAAGGTGCAAGAGAACTGTTCACAGCAGATAAAGCAACCTCATTACACTGTTATCAACAGATTTATTTTCATTACTATAAAGCAAACTACCTCTGAAAAGAGACTCCAGCCCAAATCTCCACTCAGCTCTACTGTACTTATGCAAAGCACAGTGTAGGGCAAAAAGGTGGCAGCATTTCACCCCTGCTTTGTCCAGGCTCTGTTGACAAGCACAGGATGAGGGAGATCATCCTCATGTGCATGAGCAAGGCCTGCAATCAACAGCTTGATATTGCACTTGGCACAAAGCTGATTTGAACTAAGTTATTTGATTTTAGGTTAAGATACCCTTCTCACTACAGCACTGTGAAATAGCTCTAAATTCCATGAATATTAACCATTAAAGAAATTGGAATTTGACTCTAAAAAAAAGTCAAACTTTCAAGCTAATACTTAACTTGGAGGATTTGCATTCACATGATAAAATTTGCATTTTTATGATTTGAGCAACATCCAAACTTGACATAATCTGCATGAAAAACCAGATGTTTAAAAGCTGGGGCATTCTGGAAGCAGGTGCTTGTGATCACGAGCCAAGACCTCCCTGGAGCAGGGCAGAGCATGACTCCTGCATTGCTGGAGTGCACATCAAGTGCACATTGTAGGGCTCATCCTCTGCCCACCCCCAGCCAGGGGCTGCATGGGCTGCACATTCTGCAACACCCTTGTACAAACAGTGGGAGACACCACCAGCTTTCACCCCAGGACTTTATTTCCTCCTCTTCAAATCACAGCAGCTGCCTTCTAGAAAGTGAAATGTCTGCAGCCATGAAAACACAGCAAAGCTCTACTGAGACTGTATCCTTCAGTCCTGTGCAAGGCAAAATCCCAGCTGTCCCATAATAAAATATGGACTTAAAGACTCTTTTGCTGATGCCTCACTTAAGACATAACATAGGCTTTTGTTCTGCTTCATCTTGAGAGATATAACTACCCCAGCCCAGGGTGAGCAGATATATAATTGCCATCCATGGCATCTGCTTCCCTGTATCCATCAATAATGCCCACAGCCTTCTTGACTAGACAAGAAGATAGACTTGCTCTCCCTTGGGTATCAGCTTCTCAGGCTCCCAGGGCCTGCATTCCCCACGGCATGGCACTGTGAAGAATGAGGTTTCTTTTCTAAGTTTGTTTTATTCTACTTGTCCCCCTCTGCTCCCTATTCTCCAGAGGGGAGGGCAGCAGCATGTCCAGCACACTAGACTCAGTCCCAAGGCAACTGACTCTCCATCTCCCACTGCAGGCACTGCATGGCACTCAGAATTAACACTGTAACTTTGGTTTGATATTTGGGAGATGCTGGGAATCTGGCATTTTAAAGGCTCGTGCTATGTCTCCCCACTACCCCCTGCCCTCTCTGATCCCTTCTCTGTTTTATTCCAAAGAGAAACCAGAAACATGCCATTCAGTGTGATATAAAGTTAAAAGGTTACCTGCTTCATCTTCAGCAAAGGAGATGATGTATTGATAATAGTTATTGATAAGCCCAGGGAACATGCACGTTTGTCCTGTCCCCATGCAGATTTCATTGTACTGCCACTCTCCAGTGGCGTGATCCTCCTTCAAAGACATCAGGCGTCTGCAAAGCAAAAGAACACGTCTACAACCTGACCCAGATGATTTATGAATATTAGCATGAACACCTGAAAGGATATTTAATGCTTCCTACCTACACTAGCTGCAATAGGAACTGCAGCTTCTCTGAGGAGTGAAGGATTGTTAATATCAACCCAAATGCATTATACACCCTGCAACCCCTTGTCTTCAAGGGCAACACAAGCACATGAAAAAACAAGAGGTGAGGGTTGAACGGCTATCAGGCTATTTTGGGGTGGATTTTGGCTAGGGGCACAACTTTGTGAGTGCCCTAAGTGTTTACTTACCCACTCATAAAATCACCAAATATGTACAGGCCATTCAGGTTTGGAGACTCGCAGCCTCGATAGACGTAGCCTCCTGTAACGGATTTCCCCATTTTGTGTGGATATGCGTAAATTGGAAGCACATCATCTGTAGGGCAGAAAAGATCTGTGACTTGTTTTGCCCATGCTGCAGAATAGCACTTTATCTAGATTGTTCTGAGACTGGCAAAGTACAATCAGGTTCCTTGGTGCATCTTCTGCCTAAATGAATTGCCAAAGGAGCTGTATTTAGTTTGATTTTCATCTTTTCAGAATCACATTGGATTGCCCTGCCCCTCGCCAAGACACCTCAGCACTCTCCTGAGCCCTTCTCCTCCCACTCCAATCCATCTCTGCTAGTGCCACTTCTGGCACATTTCTACAGAGCTTGTCTGGTTTAGCTACAAATTCACAGGTTACTCCTAGAGTCACTGCACCCATGCAGGAAATGCTTGCCCAATGCAGCTTTGTTTAGGTGGTAAAAGGAAAAAAAGAGATGGGTGACTCCAGACTGCAGGCACTGATGAAAAGATATGTCAGATGTCAGCACAAATAGCTTCTGTTCCTCTGAGATGGAGAAGCAACTTGAAAGGGCCATCAAATATTTATGGGATGGCACAGGCATGAATGATGTAGTCCTGGCATATTCATTGTGAAATATAAGTTAAAATGTAAGACAAATGTAAAATGGAGAGCAATGTCCTGATTTTGAGAGTCTCCATTAGATGCTTCCTCCCCTTCCTTTTGAAACTCCTGGCTCACAGGTACCTCATGGAACCCTTTCCCTCTCAGCCTCACAGCCTTTCTCCCTGCCCATGTAGCCAATGCTGCAAGTAGCAAACCCAGCAGCTTTGCCAGCAAGGAATTTGCACAGGGGAATTTCCTCTAAAGAACGTATTTTCTACACTTCAGCTGTACTTATCATTCTAAAGGGGCTGTGACATTTCACTGTTCTAACAAAGGGTCTCTAAAGTCATCAAAAATTGCTCTGAATCCCTGGAGACCTCAGTAAAGTGTCTGCCATGAATGCTCTTGTGGGTACTGTCACACAGGAGAGCAATAAATGAGCTCTCTGAACAACTGCTTCAGCAAAGGGAGTGCAAAATATCTGCTCCCTGCTCTTGACATTTTTATAAAAAAATACTTAATCACTCTTGTACTTATAGTGAAGCTAATAAAAGGAAGGAATTTAAACTGAGTTAATATTAGGAAGAAAATTAAACAACAACACATAGCACATGGAAGAGAAAAGAATCAGAATCTCAGTTAATGTAAATCAGTTGCAGCCCACTCCACTGTCTCTCTGAATCTCTGAGAAGAGGTTCCAGCACAAGACATGGTCCACATCAATTCAATATGTTCTGACTTCACGTGCTCACTGGAATTTAGCCAGCCAGCAAATACCTTCAATCCAGTTTCAAACAGTTAAAGAAATGAAAATAAAATGAGGTTTTCCTTTGTGGCATAGCTAAAATAAATGAAAATACACCATACATTCAGTTACCTGCGAAGCAGGCAGTGTGCATAAGGGTTGATCAGTCAATGTTTTTCTCTGCTTTTTTAAAATAAGGGTGAGTTATGGAGAAATATAGAATTCCTCCAAATTTTTCTTGCTCCTGCACAAAAGCTTATTTTATGTGGCAAAGACAAAATTGTCCCTCTAAACCACAGAATCACTAAGTAATTTCACCAACAACACCAATCACCTAGAAAAACAACAGTTAGCATGTTTCACTTTCCTCCTAACTCAGAAATGGTAACATTTGTGCTTTCAGTATTTACACCCAAGCCAGTTCCCTTCTAGAGGGACAGTACTGGTTTACATCTCAAAAAGGTGTGTTTACCACCAAGCAGCCAGGCTTCGAAGGCAGGAATTAAAAACGACAGCACATCTATTTACCCAGGGAAGAATTGGTGCAAAGCTTTTTATCGTAACAGCTGAACCCTTCCCTCGCCCTCCAGCCGTAATTTTTCCCTTTCTCCACGATGTCGACTTCTTCGTATTTGTTCTGCCCCACATCTCCACAGAAGAGGCGCCCCTTCCCCTCCCTGGTGTCGGGGTCCCCCCTGTCGAAGGAGCAGCGCCACATGTTTCTCACTCCGTAGGCGTAGACCTCGGGGCGCGCCGCGGGGTCGCTGACGAAGGGGTTGTCGGGGGGGATGCGGTACAGCGGCCCGCGGTCGTTGCTGTCCACGTCGATCCGCAGCACCTTGCCCAGCAGGGCTGATCTGTGTCGGGAGGAGAAATGAAAAAGATAAGGATTTAAGACTAGACCTCGGCAAAAAATCGGGAGGAAGTTGGAAAGTCTAGGTTTTTGTTCTTTCTGTTTTAGAAAAGACAAGTTTTTGAATATCTCTGAAAAAAGAGCCTTTTCAAGATAATTGCATTTGCCCCCAAACAGCCTTCAGGCGGCTGGCACTGATTTCCCACACCCTGGAGCTGCCATAGGGATGGATCCCCTCTTACTTGTTCTGGGCATTTCCAAAGGTGCCAAAAGGATCCCCAGCCATGCCTCCATCTCCAGTGAAGATATAGAGATACCCATCATCGCCAAAGAGCAGCTCTCCTCCATTATGGTTGGAAGCAGGTTCTTCTATTTCAAGGATTATCCTAAGCGAAAACAGGGAGAAAGCAACTACCTACTGCACAAGCATTATGCAAAGGGCAGAGCAATATCACGACAATGTAGTTCTTGACAGATGGAAGCAGCTACAGATTGGTTTTGATACAAATTCCTCCATATCCATGTTACTAAATTTTTCTTGGGCATAGCTGATTTTCTAACCTTAAATAGTTTCAACATATTTTCCAGATTACAGAAACACCAAATTGTGTAATGTGGAAAGTCTGGGAAATGACATGGCAAAATATATTTTAATTGCTTAAACTTTTCCTCTGATTCTTTCTTACTCCTTGTTAATCTTATTTTTTATTTTTCTTTATAATTTATTAAAGAAAAGGCATCTGAGCTTATAACCAATTGGAAATTGTAAGAGAAAGGACTCCAGTCCATCTGTGCATCTGTACAGCTTTTGGCACAATCCTGCCAGGCACTTTCAAGGCAAACATAAAACTTCTCAAACATTAAGGAATAGTTAAATTGTTAAAGAGAGAAGAATCCTTAAGTGATAATTACACATTCAGGACCTTATGAGTTTAAAGAGCATGTAAAAGCAGCCCCACCAACAAACTGAATTTACTAAAGGTTATTCAAAGAAGTACCAACAAAATTTACCTTAATTTTAACCCCAAACTCTCTATTTTATTTGTTTATTTTATGTTCCTGGAATCCCTTCCATAGCATGAAAGGGGAAAATACATGAATTATAATTTTATAGAATGGTAAAGTCACAAATACATGCAATGGAGGTTCCCAGGTATAACAACTGAAGTTTATTATTTCCAGCTTCTAAAAAAGTCCAGATTTCATGCTGGCAGCGCATCTTAATAGCAAATTATAACATTTAATTACACCACCACATTTTTAGACAGTTTTTTTCCCTTCTGAAATGTTGATGGCTATTGTGAGTTGTGGAAAGGTAAATGTCAGCACCTCTGTGATAAGTTAACTGTGCAAGAGTGCACAGGTTCCAGCTGACAGAAGGAGTGAGGGAGGATCCTGTATGGACACAAAGGTGAATCTTCCTCAGCCTCCCAAAGAAGATGGAAAAAACCAAAATTCATTGAGAAACCTGTGAGGATAAACAGACACATGCATTTGTGCCAAGGCAGTGCACACCACATCTCAGCCTGAGCTCCCTCTTGGGCAGCAGCTCCAGATGAAGTCAGTGGGACCTGAGCCTACACAAGCACAATAGGACCACAATTTTGTTTTCTTAAGCTTTTGCTGGACTAACCATAAGCTAAGTAAGCACAGGAATTGTTACAAACATAGAGCCTGAGGATTCTTAAACAAGACAGCTCATGGGCTGTTGGTATCTGCAGGTTTCTGATTTGCTTTCCTGAGTGCCACGTTGTAATTCCCCTTACCTGTCATCTACAGTGCTGTTTGCACTGGATTGCTATAATTTCTTTATAAACCAGTATCCCCTCTCTATCATCAGGCTATGTGCACGTTTGAGCTAGAATCATCCACAGCTGGGTGTTTGGAAAGCCCCTAATAAAATCCAAACAATTATGCAAAAATCTTAGAACTAGTAATATCCAAGTGTCTCTTAAAACAGTGGTTCTATACCATAGTTCTGCAATAGGTTATAAATCTATGAGCCTGATTCCACAAACAAGTCTCTCATCATCTGTGCATATTAGTGTGGAACAACTGCAAGACCAGACTCAAATAAATGACATTTCCAATTACAATGCACTCAGTAATAATATAGTGACTTGTGTTTTATTTAATTTGATACTAAATTTGTAATATCAAAGGCTTGAGTTGTTATTCAGATAAAGAAATATGGGACCAAATCCATCTTTGGTCTGGTATCACTTAGTTTGTTTATATTAATTTTGGAAACCTCTGGTTTTGGAATGAATTTCACTCATGCTTTGCAGAAGTCTGTTTTAAAGGGTAATCATGAAAGTACAAAACAAACAAATAAACCTCCAAGCCCCACCCAAAAAAACCCCCAAAACACTAAATAAAAATAATGCTTAATCCACATTTAGTTAAATCCTCTGACATGCCAGAACTGAGAACTGTACATGTTTTATCCCTGAACACTTGCAGTTCATCCATGGTGGACACACACTTTCTGCACCTCAGTACACTAGACACGGACCTGGACTAACATGCTAGCACTCTGGAATGCAAAAACATCAACCTAAATAAGTCTCCTTCATTAATGGTCTTTAAAAATGCACAAGTTGCCCTCTAAGATCTTAAATTCATTTGCCAGAGAAACATGTACAATACCTTTCAGAACCATGGTCCAAGGTGTTCATGTCAGTAGGGGAAATTCTGAACTCGCTGATTCGGATTCTCTCTTCAAAACGAACTTCAACCGAATAGTAGACGTACACTTTACCATTAAATTTGAATTTAGGATGGAAGACAATACACAGAAACCCTCTCTCGTCTCCTTCCCACGGCGAGGTTAGCACAGCCTCGCTGATGTTCAGAAACGGCTTTTCGAGCCTGGATCCGTCGGGGAGGTAGGTCCACACCAGGCCGACCTGCTCTGCGATGAAGAACCTGTGGGTGCCGTCGCTGGCGTGCACCATGGCTACGGGATTGCGCAGCCCGTTGGCCACCTCCACCAGGCAGAGCTGGAGACAGCCCTCCGCGTCAGCCGTGACCAGCCCCAGGTTCTGGTTCAGGTTCTGGTTGGCCAGCAGGTGTGGGAAGCAGTAGTCGGTGTCCTCCAGGGACAGGTAGCGGCAGAACTTTGCCATGTTGTTCTCCAGGGCAGCTAACTGTGGGTCTGCAGAGAGAGAGCGGAAAATGGAGCGGCAGCTCTGCCACACCTGCCTGCAGTAGTCCTGGCACAGTCCTGGTAT
Source organism: Irena cyanogastra (assembly GCA_013397155.1). Taxonomy (NCBI): domain Eukaryota; kingdom Metazoa; phylum Chordata; class Aves; order Passeriformes; family Irenidae; genus Irena; species Irena cyanogastra. The sequence continues at coordinate 182,421 of VWZV01009127.1, read as the reverse complement.
CGTCCGCACGGGGGTGGAGGGATCTTCGGCATCGTACAAGTGAGCTGCATATGGAGAGCATTCCTGGAGGGAGGGAGGGAGGGAGGGAGGGAGGGACAAAAAAGCTTCAAGTCATTTATCGGACCAGATTTGAAACAGCTGAGCAGTGATACTAATTGGAGATATTTCATTTTAATTACAAGATATGTTGTGGCTTATTCTGAAGATACGTTAACAGAGGGAAAGATCTTAGAAAGGGGGTTTGTCTCAGCACTCATGGAAATTATCTTCAGTATTCCTGGTGAAAGCTGACTTCCTCAAGCTGTTACTCATTTATTCTAACCACAGAGCTTTTAAAAAAAACCTGCAATGATGCCTGTGTTGCTACATCACCCTAGCAGACTGTACTGGGGAAAAAGAGACTTTTCTCCCTTGGATACTCTGACTTTATCTATGAAATAATAAGATCCATCACAGAACAGAAGTGAAAAGGAAGAATTAGCTGAGAAGATTCAGGCCCTGCATTTCCACACTGATGATAGAATGGGAAAGGCCATCAGGGCCAAAGACTGGGACATTCATACCTCATCATCTGATAATCCAGGCATGGACCTCAAACATGGATGTGATTTACAGCTTGGAAGGAGTGGGATGTGAAAGTGGAGGAGGAAAGGAGGACACCATCCTTGCTTGGGTCCAGCTGCCTTTGCTGGTGGACCTTCGCCTACAGATATTTTTTATCCCCAGCCAGGAGTGGTGAAAGGCATCTCATGATCATGACAGGGGTCACCAAGTTCTGCAAGGGATGCTGAGGTTACAGGATTTCAGACCCTGAGCACAAAATGGCCATAATCCAGGCAAGGTCCACTGGCAGCAGCTGCAGCTCAACCCTTGGTCATGGAAGGTGCAGCCTTGGAAATCTGCTGAAGGACTGGATCAAGTTCACACAGCTCACTGTGATCTCCATGATGAGAACTCCTACACACACATTTTCCTTATGAAAAAGCTGTGATCCAGTAAAACTGTCTGTAAGTTGCAAACTGACCAAAGTGACTCAGTTCTGTTTTGCAAGGGTTTTTGCTTGTAATAAACACAATATTTTCCATTTATAATACATCTTCCCAACAAGCATCTCAAAAGTGCTCTTCAAATAATGCAACATGACTTTATGGAGGCTCAATTGTTTTCAAAGTTATATTTCAATAAATACCTGAGGCAAAAAAGGTCAGAAGAGAAACTACTTAAATAAATTCTGTATTTTTAAATTGCTATCTGGCATTGCTCTTCTTTTACTAAGCAAAACCAGCTTAATCAGAAAAAAATAGGGAGCTGTTTCTAGATCTATAGGGAGATATTTCTTAATGCAGATTACAACACTATTCAATAGCTGAAAAGATAACATCTGAGATGCTGAACTGTTTAAATTAGCTGATAAGCATACACAATATTTAATTTTTATTATATTTTCCATTACATACCATAATAAACTGAGAGGCCATATAACAGATCATTAGTGTACAATAAGCTTTCCTCCTGGAATGTCAAGCCATTCATTGCAAAATGAAGGTTATTATGCTTTCAAATGAGCAGCAATTAATGTGGTAAAAAGAAGATTGCTTGTGACACAAAACACCGAAATTACACAGGCAGATTGGGTAACACACTTGGCTTGGTTACACGAGGTGTGCCAGGGACAGAAAAAGACAGAGCGTTTGTCAATTCACTTGTAATGACTGAAAAATTTGCCTTAGAAAACAAATTGAAATGAGAGAAAGGGAATTTGAGGGAAGGCTGGGTGGGAGCTCAATCTGTTGCTGCCTATGGAGGTTTCCCATTCAGGGAGAGGAGGCCCCACTTGAGTATTCAGGTGTACCTCGTTCTGTGAAAGCCTCTTTCAAAGCAAGCAGTGTTCTTATGCTTTATAAAGCAATGCCCTGGCTCCAGCATCAGAATCAAAATAGCCCAGAGATATGGATTCCCTGTCTCTATCATTGCAGGCTGTTCACCACAGCCTCAGGTGTGTCTGAATAGAAGTCGTGGGCAACTTCTTCCCTCCTTACAATTTCCTGGTGGCACACAGCTAATTACAGCAGCATTACACTGGCAGTGATACTCAGAGATCTATCACTAGCCTGAAAGCACCTAAGCATGTCCTAGGGTATTTTCAAGATATGTGAAATATTTTCCAAATTTTATTCTGGAAGAGATGGAGCCTCATGCCTTATGCTGAATTCCTCTGCTTCTGAAGCAAATGTTGTGGTCCTTTAGCCTTCACATCATCCTGTCATGTTCACATAACTCAAAATACCAAGAAGCTCTGCCCTTAGTCAGAGCCCAGGATCAATATTAGATTGAAATTGTCATTTCCAAACGATGCTGTCTGCTCATTAATTTTAAACTATGATGTGGTCCAAAGACCAAGGAAACTAATGGGCAGATGATCAGTTACTTCAGTAGGGCTGGAACAAGTTTGTACTACGAAAATAACTCATCAGAAAACAAAACAAGTCACATTAAGGCAGGCTAGCCAAATGCATCCTATCTGTTCCAGGAATTCAGTGGCAGCTCCTTATCTGGGGAATTCCAACAGTCTGAATCTGATGGAACACCCACACCAGACAATGTCTTATTTACTGCTGCTGTCAGCCTGGAGGAAGCAACAGGACTCCTCAGAAAAGCGTTTAACTTTCACATTATCCCTGACATTCCTTGACCACCTCCATCTGGAAACTCAAGCCTTTAAGCAAGATGTTCCCCAAGAAGTAGAGTGAGGCATCTGCTCTTGCAGTTTGGTGGAGAAGAGAAGGCTCCAAGGTAACCTTATGGCACCTTCCACAAGAGACCTGGAGAGAGAGGTTTTACAAGGCAGTGTAGTGACAGGACAAGAGGTAATGGCTTTAAACTGAAGGAGGGTTAACATAGATTAGATTGAAGAAAGAAGTTGTTCACAATGAGGGTGGTGAAATATTATAACAGGTTGCCAAGAGAGGTGATAGAAGCTCCATCCCTGGAAACATTCAAGGACAGGTTGAGCAACCTGATCTAGTTGAAACTGTCTCTGCTCATTGCAGGGGAGGTTGGACTAGGTCCTTTCCAAATCAAACTATTCTATTATTCTATGAATTCAAGAGAAGGCAGGAATCCACAAGTACAAACTGAGACACTTGTCAAAATAATTTAATCACATTTGAGAGAAATCATGAATTGTGAGCAGAAGGAGACAGAAGTGTGCTAAGTCACAGAAACATACTTATTAATTCAGGTCTAGGATATAAATCGTATATACAATGAATGAATAGAAGCAGAATGTTCCAGAGTGTTTGCAATGACTGAACTTTCAGGATGTGCTTGTGCAGCCAGAGGCAGTGGTTTGTAGCCACGTCTGGGCTGGTGATGCACTGAGCTCATCAGAACATTGCAGTGAATCATTGCTCCCACACTGAAGTATTTCTCTGCTTCTGAAGAGATTTTCAATGCTTGGCTTTCCAACAAACACAGGAGACTTAGTTATCACTTCCAGAAGCAGGAGTGCTTAGCACACATTGCTAACCGGTTGTGTCCTATCTGCAAATGGACTCTTAGACACTGCTTGTTTCAGAAATATATTCAAATGTTTTTTGCTTCCAGTACAATGTGAGATGAAATAGAAGTCAGTTCTCTAGAACCTGGTGTGGAAAAGTGTTGTCTTTCTCTTCATGCTTTAAGGAACCCAAGAGGTGCCAGCAGAATGCTAAGAGCAGGATTTCTGAAAAGCCATTTTGATCCCATCTGAGCACAGCAGACAAGACTCCACTGTCTGAATTAATTAAAGGTTTACACTTGCACAGTGCTGAGCTGCCACTGCTCTGTCTCAGGGGCATTTTCATACATGCGAGGCCTCCACTGATGACAGGGTGAGATACTTTGCTCTGTGCAGACTGTGATGATTCCATTATCATATCTAGCCCCAGAACATCAGCTCTGAGTGGAAATTCCCCCCTGTGCAGGATGGCCACCACAGAGGCCACATCCACAGGCATTACTCTGCACCCATCACCAGGACTATTAGCACCCGGCACATGCTAAAAGTGCTGTAATCCAATAGAAGAAAAAGCACCTGACTCCATCAACTGGTCATAACAAGGAGCAAGATTTGTGCAGGCAGGTGCCCTGTGGGTTTCTTCACCAGACCCAGTATCATAACCCTGGGAGGGTGAGGAGAGTCTGCAAACTGTAACTATACCTATCTCAGAGGCTGCTGTTCCTAATCTAAAGAAGAGCAACAACCCTGTTCCTCTTTTAGACAACTGCCAAAGGACAAAAAGTCCACTGGGATACTTGATGACGGACAGTCACTCCTTCCAGTGCCTGGGAACACATGCCTAGGCTGCTGTGCAATCCCTGATGCACCGATGCGTGGGCTGACGTACCCACGCCTGTGCCCCGGTGCTAACGCCATGGCTGATGCACCTGTGGGTGGGTGCTCCGGTCTGGGCTTGGGAATCCACGGCATGCCTCACACTCCCCTGGACCGTCCAAAGTTCCTGTGCCCGGACCAGTGCATGGGATCAATGCACCCATGGGACCAACGCACCCCTGTCTGGGCCAAAGCATCCGTTCCCGGGCTCGGTGCAGCCCTGCAGGAGTAGGTGCGCACACACCTGGGCCAAAGCGCTGCGACGGGGCAGAAGCATCCATGCGTACACCAGAGCTCGGTGCAGGGGCTGAACACCCCTGTGTGGCTGAGCCCTGCGCGGCGGGATCCCCCCAGTACAGCAGGAGCTCCGGGGGTGCCGGAGGTCTCACCTGGCAGAGCAGGTCCTGCAGGTGCCCGGCGCAGGCCGCGTAGGTGCGCTCGTCCAGGCGGGCGCTGAGGCGGTAGAAGCGCTGGAGCAGGGCGCGGTCGCGGCGCGGGTCGCAGCAGCCGAACTCGGCGTAGCGGCGGCAGAAGGCGAGGCCCCGCGGCGGCCGGAACGGCGGCTTGAAGTCCAGGCACTGCGGGTGCGGCCGCGCNCGCTCCGCCCGCGGGCCGGAGCGCGGGGAGCGGCCGCCCGGGGCTGTCAGCGCCCGCGCCGCTCTCAGCGCGCTCGGGGTCGCGGCGCCCTCGCCGCACGCGCGTGTTCCCGTGGTGGCCTTGGACGGGAGATTTCCTTTTGATTCCGCCCAGAGCGCAACCGGGCAGGTACTTGGCTGGACAGCCGGCACAGGGTGTCATACAGCACCAGAGTGGATCGTACTGGGAGCTAATTCCTTGGAACGACTCCTCAGGTGATGTCTGCTGGACTTGGATCTGTCGCTGAGGCTTTTGTGTTACCCAAACAAGCCAGAAAAATAGCACTGGGAGTTTATGTGGCTGATGGACATGTTTAATAACGAGAAAACCCAACTTCAATACAACTAGTGCTTCTGCATCCTTTGTCAATCTCATCCTGGGCTGAGACTGATTAGGTTTAGCTTTCAGGCTGGAAAGAAGAGATCTGGTGTAGTCTTCACACCGTATGGCCCTAGGCAGCCCAGGTGACGTACTCAGCTCTGTGAAGCACTCACAATGGTGCTTCCTTGCCCAAATAAGATAAACTGGTGAGGACACTTTCCTTACCCTGAAGTTCTTCATGGCACACCGCAGGAAAATAGTTACTCCACATACAAATCATATAGCCACATCATATGTGGTGTTATCAGCTAGTAAGGTCTAGTCCCATGCAGATGGCACTTTTTTGCTGTTAAACACAGCTAGCCAGTGTATTGTGTGTTTTAACACACTGACTGCCCCTCAAAGACAAAGAATGGACTTCATGCTGATATATTATTTCTGGCTCCTACTTTGAGACCAAGAACTACTGTACAGTGCATGTGGACTATAAAATCACTGCGTGGCTTGGAATATCCTGTCAGGAGACCATATGTGTTACACATTGAATACGAGTTTATTTTCTCTCCATATGCTTATGTAACTGCTGTTTAGGTCACTCAAAACTCTCCAAATGTGCAGGCAACCAGAATACCTGATGATCTCACTTGAGAATTCTCTGCCCTTTTATTTTTGGTCACTTAAAACCACTTTTTTTTCACAGGTAACCTTTGCAAGTTCTTTGGAAAGCATAAGATGAAGTTACTGCCCCTGAAAAGTTTGCAAGCCATGCAAAAAATGAGTATGCAGTTATGCAACTCTATATTGCATAAAAAACCTGATGTAAAGACATCTCCCTCTTCATCCCAGCTAATCCTTTATTCCTGTGGTTAACACTGGCTGTTGTTTCAGTGTTTATAGTGATTATTAGACGCTGTTAATTAACACTGAAACAATGCTTAATATATAAAGAATGGATTGCAGTAGCCAAACATATTCTGGATAATGAGATTTATCCTATAGCCTCTTGATTTGCTATTGGAGTTTTTGATTAGTTTGGCATCCATGAAATGTTTCAGAAATGAAAGGAAAATTAAATGCTGTGCATATTTAGCAGTGAGTTGTAGAACAAGAAATACAGACTTGTTCTGCTCATCACTGTGAAACAGCATAAAATACCTTTTGGAAGTCCCCTTTGTGCATTTACAATGCAGCCCCACACCAGAGCTATCACTGTTTTGCTCTTTCAGGCAGGGCAATTATTTGGTTGCCCCTCAGGCTGGGGACTGCACAGCAATTCATGGGCAAGGCACTGCTGAAGCAGAGGCTGGAGCTGCCTTGTCTTATTTTACAGCTTGTTGTTAGCTGAGTTTTGAGGCTTCCCAGGCCACAGGTAGGAGCTCATGGGCTGCATTTGAGGGATCTGTGGTGTGGTGGATAGAGAACACAGCTCTGGCTTTTCTTCCCAGTTCTGCCTGGAGACTTCCTATTCCCAAGATACTGTGTTTCTGTCTGGATCCTCCCATTCATAAAATGAGGGCAGTCAATGCTCATCCAACTCATGGCAATCTCTCAAGGTGTAATTTATTGATATTTTTAATCACCTTTTTTATTTTTTATGAGTTCTCTGCTGAGCCATTGCTAGAGACTAAACTCAGAAGGGGAAATGTTACCCTTGACCTGACATGCTAAATTTAAAGTTGCCCGTGTTCCTACCCAAAGGCAATAACATGCATCTGTGTAGCAGTCACAGAATGGGGATGAAGTTTGATTTAAGCAGGATTCTCTAAGATCATATGGTAGTTTAAGAATTTGGTACTCAGAAGGTTTTGTATTAAAATGATTCATTTTTAATTTGGTTAATTTGAATATTCATTCTTGTGCCTAATGGCCTGAATCAATTAATTGAATATTTTGTGCTGTATATCAGCCATTGGAAACAAGTCCTTTTATTTTGTTTATTTTTTGGTGGCTTTTTAATTGATATCTTTTGTTAAGATATTGGATTGCTCCTATTCCCGCTGAAGTTCATTAAAGTTTTTGACTTTAATTAATTCTCAAAAATAGAATTTTTATTGATGGATGAAATTGAAGAAGCCAGGTGTGAAAATGCAGTATTTGCTTGAAAACAACACAACATTAAGGCACAGAAAAACTACATTTAAAAAATGTTGCTTGTTTTGGTGTATGAAACCTGAAATCGTTCGAGTGACCATTGAAGCAACTGATAATTGTAGGTACCCTGCAGCTCAAAAAACTTCCTTGTGTACCTCAAACTGAGCTCCTTGAATGTGCAGCATCCAGATTTTTTCACATTTTCTGCCTACATTAGAATTTGTTAGTGTTCATGGCACTGAATGAATGTGGGCACATGGATTAAAAACGTAAACAAATTGCGTTTGATCAAATTACCAGTATTAGACCTCGTGTCTGGAAATCCATCCTTAAGGGGAGCTTAATGCTCTGAGCTTTAATAGCCAAAGGACACACTGCTCATAGCCAAGTCAGCTGTGAACACCATCCCTAAAACTTAACAGTCAGGAATTAAATATAGGGCTATAGCTCTTCTCAAAGGAAATTAGGCTTTGCTTCCTCAGTGCTCATCTGATCACAAAACCCTTCTGCTCCTCATTTGTCTTCTTGGTGTTTTATTTTCCTTACTGCTGGAGATACTGAGGACAGATTGTTATTATGAGAATAAAATGAAGGAAAATGTGTGTGTGTGTGCCTGTACACACAAACCCACAATGAGAGTGAGGTAACACCTAAACAGAACAGAACCCATGCTAGGCGGTCTGTGATCCACTGGCATGGAGACTGCTCATTCACACAGCTCTTACTATTCTACACAAACAATTGAAAAAATACATTAAACCTTAGGAAAGATGAAAGAATACTTTTATAGCACACTTAAAAGCAAACGGACGTCTTCTATTCAAGGTGATTTTCCAGGGAACACAAGTAGCTGAAGTCACACTGGCTGTGACAGGCCTACCAATGCATTTTGATATTGAGAAAGTATTTAATACAAGAAACCAGGGAAGCCAACCCAGAGCAGGCAGCATGGTGTGCTGTATCAGGAATGGTGTCAGAGGGTTCGATAAGCGGAAATCCCACTGCGTCCTGACGCGCTGGGGTGACTCAGATGTGGATGAAACAAACTGCTGCAGCATCAAAGACCCAATTTCTCCTTCTAATGGAACGGTGTGAGTCCATCACATCCTTTACTCGTGCTGTGATGAAGCACCTTCAGCAGCAGCCTTTGGAGCACATTTCTGGGCTCTGTGTCGTGTGTCATGGCAGATTTTTGTACAAAGCAGTGAGGCAGCCCTGCAGAGGATGTAAATCAGCAGAGCTCAACCATAGTGTATAATATCCAGGATTCCCACACAGGTGACACATTGCTAAATGCTTTTCCTGTCCTTCTTATGCTCATTTTATGCACAGGCAGGATGAAAATATCACAGTTTTACAGCATTCAGATAATTGCTTTTTTTGCTCTCAACCTGCTACCATAGAAATTTTAATGTCAGAACCCTCAAGAGACCATATGGGCAGTAAATATTCCTTATGTGTTTCAGGTGGAGAAAGAACATATTTTCTTATCAGTTCACACAAAAGCAGATCATGCAGAAATGATTTTTAAAAATTACTACTATTTTCCCTGCGGTAACAGCAATAGAACAATAAGTAACAACCCTTGAATGGGTTCTCTCTGTTTTATAGTACATGGATCTTTTTGCCTTTTTGGTCACAAGAGAAATAAAGACATTAAAATGTATATTTCTTTTCAGAAAGCGTTGTATTGATTTTATGTAACATCTGAATGCTTTGTCTTGTAACTTAACATATAACCATATAATTTGTAACAAGAAATAGACCAAAAGACTTGCTCAGTGAATTGTACAAATGAGCCTTTCCTCATCAGTGATCCAAGGCATAATAAAATACCCTGCTTTTTCATTTCCCTCTGTGAGGTGAAAAAGCTCACTTACAGAAGCTAGTATATTCCACTGAAAGAAAAGGTGATTAATCATAGCTTGAGCTCATACTCAAAAGGAAAAATCCCATTTGGATCCAGGCATTTGTCCCAGGATCATTCAGTTCCATCTCTAGTTTGGAGAGAATAAGGTTTTTTTTTATTAAGAACCACAAAAATGTTACTTTGTCAGAAGAAAGCTAGCAGCAGCCAATGTTGCTATTACACCACCCCTGTTGAAGGACAAAAAGCTAATAAACAGGTTGTTCAGATATTTTCTAATAGTTGAAAATACAAGTCATAGCCAATAAAAGCCAGCTGAAACTTGAAAGATTCTTCCCCAAAGTAATCAGGTTATGCAGCAAAAAATGGATGCTGGTCTAAACCCAGAGATATTACAAATTTAGTATTTCTGAAATCTTTCTGAGAAATGAGATGTATAACACTGACAGCTCAACCAAGCCCTCAGACATGTATCTCATAAAAGACATACCTAGAGGCTAAACAAATTTTCAGGAAGGACAAAATAGGAAAGAAAAAAAGGAAATTGCAAAAGTTCATGTGGGTATTCTATTGGGCTCTTTCCTGGAGGAACAGGGATCATGGCTGTGCAGACCATGCATACTGTAGGATACCTGGAAAATCCTGAACCAATCTTGCAACTCCTGGGTAGTTACAACCCTTGCATGTCTGCCCCAGCACCAGCAGCCCTCTGGTAACCACACTGCCACTGGTTTCCAATCAAATCCAGTGTCTTCATGAAATACTCAAAGAACAACTTTCTCTGATAAGGGAATATGCAAATTTTCAGTTTGTTTACAGTTGTATTGCATTTAAGGGCCAAGATGACCATGCTTCTCCATCACTGACTTGGTGCCTTTTCTTTCACATTTTCTGGGCAAGGTTGAGAAGAAACACGTGATCATTTCCCTCCCCAAGCTGAGGAGCTTTGCCCCCAGAACTGCTGTGAGGTATCTGCCACTGTGCGGTACTTTCAAGCACCTCTCTTGGTAACAGCAAATGCTGCAGTGGTCTGGGAACATTGCAACTAAAACCTGCTCTAGGTGCAGTACCTGGAAACCTGAGGGAAATTCTAAGCAGGCTCTAATTGCTTCCCTTTCTGTTGCTGTTCTGCCCTGCAGAAAAGGCTGTAGTGGAGCAACAGTACTGCAGACTACCAAATTCTCTCACAGCCTGATTCTGGAGGAAGTTCATGATGACCTTTTACAAATTCAAGTGGGTTAGGTGCCTGCCTGCCACTGGCGTCCACACAGTCTCAGTGTCTGATGTGCTTCAACATCTTTGGCATTTCCACTGTCTAGATGTGCCTCTAGACTTTTGAAATTCCAGCTCTAAACTCCTATTGACCTAAATCATGGAATTAATTCCTAAGTTTTGAAAGAATGGCATTTTCAGACACTTAGAGTTATTTTGCCATAAGCAAAATGTCTCATAGTCTGTATATCAGTTATGATTTATGAGTCAACCTGACATAGTTCAAAATGCTCTAAAGCAGATGTGGCACTTTAAAAGCTTTGCAGAAACATAGCTGTGAAAGCCAAAAAGGCACAACTGCATCGACAGGCACAAACTCTAGGTGTTGTGCAGAATTTTTATTTTTGCAAAGTTTTTTGAGATCTACTGGAAATAACTGCGAATTAGAGCTGTATTTATTTTATGTTTAATTCATGAGCAATGGTATCTGTTGCTGTCAGAGTACATGGGTTTAAAGGAATTTCTACTCTTGGCTCTTCCCTGGCCTCAGTGTTGGCTGCAGCATTTTCAGTGGGGACCTGATGGGTGTCAGGAGCTGTCAGCTTTGGCTGCTGCAGGCAGGAAGGAGCAAAGCTCAGGAGCAAAGGGGTTTTCCCTGTCAGTGACCTGTCACAAGCCCTGAACAGGTCATACCTGGGAAATGATGGTCTGATTGCCTCCCACAGCCCCAGCAGTCAAGCAAGGGAGAGGTCAGATAAGGAGGTCTTGAACTAACTACAGCTAATATATGTCAAAATTAACAGCCTGATTTTCACACAGAGATAACTGGGAGGTCACTGGAGATCACACAGCATTGCTATTTCTGGATGCCCTTGGGGCATCCTGCAGTAACCCAAGCTAGACTGAGCAGAGCCCTGTTCACTGTATCAACATCTGGGTCAGGAGCAGAAGGAAATCCCCTCTGAGCAAGCATCAGCAGTGAAAAAAACATCCCTGCTGCTGGTGCTTCGGCTACTCATCAACTGAGGAGGATCTCGTGCTGTTTCTAAATTCTGACTCTGTTTTATGCAAACCAGTGAGTGCTCCATGAAATAACCATCATTTATCCCTTGACTGAGAGCATCTTCTCAGGGCCTCTCAGCTCTTTACTGCTCCTAAATGCTGAATTGGGAAGCAGAGAAGGTGGCCTTTCAGAGTCACTCAAAGCCCAGGGAAGGCATTGAGGTGCTCCAGGATGGCTTGCCTCTGACTCTACTGGAGGAGAGGGCTGAGCTCTTGGGATAATGCAAATCTTGTAGCTGCTCTGAGCTTTCATGCATGAAGTTCTGCCAGGATAAAACCTCTTCTGTCAACAGATTCTCAGTTAAATTGTGGTGTCCAACGCACAGCCTGCTACCATATGGATATTTCCTGTATCTGACATGGCAGAGATAATGAGATGGATCTGGGTTAAGGATTAGTATTTTTCTCTATTCTTTATGTGACCTGTGTATGCTGGTTTGGTCTCTAGTGGATCCAAATCCAGGTTTTCACCTCGGAATCTTTGTTTCAAATCCAGTTCAGTAACACCTAAGAGCTGTTACCATACAAATAGCTGCCATGTGAGCTGTAACCAATGGCATCTTTATTAGCCTCTATCAGCTTGCTTGGGAAACTGGCTTGTTCACAGCACTGTCCTCACAAGGGAATGCCCACACTTAGCCTTCTTCCCCTCCATGCCTCTTCATCCAAGCATTCAGCATTGCCAGATTTCTTATATGTAAGCTCCAAGAGAAAATGTCCTGAATATCTCAACTAAGGTCCCCTCTATGAGGCAAAGCATTGCCTGCACTGATGCTTCATGTGGCACGACTCCATCTCCTGGTAACCAGGGGGAAATAACGCCATCTGCTATTTGGGTCCCAGGATTTCTTGGCTTTTTGCTGTTACATGGAGTGTGTGTGTCCCCTGGCTGTGCCAGTGACATCCTGAAGGTGTAAATGGAAGCTGACCACAGGGTCTGGATGCCTCCAGTGTGAGACCCTCCACGGTCAGGCCAGCTTGATGTGGCCAAATATCTCTTTGCTGCAACTACTGTACAGTAATTAGGAGTATTTAGCCCATAACTGTACAGATCTCACCTTTGATGCTCTAAGGAGGGTTGAGCCCACCCAGCAGGAAGCAGGTAGCCTGGATGCTGAAGACTTGGATTTAATTCCCCTATGATGAGACCACCATGAATTAAAGATGTTCAGGATACCCGAGGCAGGAGGTTATAGTACATTAGAGTAATTTCAGTGCTTATTCTCTTCTTTCCCCTGTTTCCATCAACAAAAAGGGGAGATAGGTCTTTTATACTTCACAGTACTCTAATATTGTACCAATTCTCTTTTCATCTTCTCAAATAAAAACTTATTCATTTTGGACAAGAACATCTTATAAGACTTTAAAATATATATAATAGACGCAAATACTGATAATCATAAAAACGGAGAAACTGTAGAGAAGTGGTAACTGATGCAGCAGTTCACTACAATGATGTGAAAGGTTCCTAGAAATGGAAAAATTCCTCCTTCACAGTGATGACTCTTGCCCTTTAAAAAACAGCCAGATGAGACTTTCTACCCACAGGGCTCTCCTGCAGTGACAGCTACATTAACCTTTGCTGACAAGCACTTCTCTTTGCTTGTAAAATCAGCTTAGCGAGTGCAAAATTCTTCCAGACTTTAAAATGGTTACTATCAAATGGAGATACGCTCCATGCAAAACAAAACATCCTCATGCCTTGCAATTACTCCTATGTTTTTTTGCTTGGAGATCACTGGGTGGGCTGATACAGGATGATGTCTGGGCATCTGTCTGCTTTGGCTAATATTGCAGAAGAGATGTGAACGTAGGAAAGGACACTGAGGTTTTTGCTGCATTTCTCTCCCTGGGCATTTTTCCGTGCTTATCACCAGATTGTCTGGGCAGTGAGCAACAAAGCAGAGGAGCAGTAACGTATGCTTGGGCTATCTGTCTGTTGCTATCAGAGAAATGCTTCAAAACTGCAGAAGAAGCCAGCCCGCTGCCTCCTGCACGCAGGCACATGAACGCATGCTCCCTCCCTGACGTCCTATTTGCCCCTGTTAATTTCACATCCTTCTGGATTATACATCTGAGCTCTCCTATATATGCAAGAAACTCCTTCCATGGAAAGGGAATTCCTCTGGGCTTGGGCAAAAGGAGGGCCTGCCAGTCTCCTCCTACCCTGTGGCAACACCAAGCCTTTGAAACTGGGTCACGCGAGCTCTGCCACCTCGTCAGGGTTGAGCTTTCCTATCACCTGGGGCCATTTCAAAGCCTTCATGGCCCCATGGATTGAATTGAAACCATGCAAAAAATACAGTTTTGGTGCACTCAGCAGTTCTGTGATATTTCTATGACATTTGTAATTGCTGAGAAGAAATCTCCAGGACTAGGACTTCGGCATAAAATGCAAGCCAGGCTCCCAGTCTAGTGCCACATTGTCACAAATCTGTCACGCCCTGGATATCAGCAAGGTACAGGAATCCAGTACATCGCTGAAAAGATTAAAAAAGCTTGGAGCAGAAAGGAATAGAATTGAAAGGTAATATATTAGAATAGAAATATAAATAAAATATAAATAGACTATAAGGATTAAAATTTTATAAAAATGCTTGAAATTAGTATTTTTTTATCTGGATACTTTTGCAGTGTAAACCCAATGTATTCTTACACTGTCTTTCCTCCTACTTGAAGGTACACTGCCAAACTATGACATTTATTGCAAAACTCCTACTGAGCTCTAAGATGCAAACCTTGCTTTCAAGCCTGTCTTTTCACTGTATTTGGTGGGGCTGGAATTGCCCAGGTCAAATAATTGACTGTTGAAACCTTAAAATAAAATATTACATTAAGTGTCAGAAGGAGCAACCTTCTGCTGCAAAAGCAGTGTGACAGTACTTTGCTGCAAACCCAGATGCATATCAAGTGAAGTCACTTTTCTAATAGGTCCCAAATCAAGTCACTCTTATTATTTGCATTATTCTGGGATGTTAGATTAGAGATATCTTTTTAAAGATGCAAAGTTAACTGGCAAATCAGACCAAGAATGCTGAATTTCTAAGAAGCTAATTGCGTGTACTTAGTATTATCAAGTTAAATTTTGGAACTGACCTCGTCTGCTATGTGATAAGATTTAATTGTGTCATATGGTTCATTAAGGAAGAGGTCCAGGAAGTCTTGCTGAAACTAAACTGAGTGAAGTATGTTTATGGAAATTTGTTTACTGGCATTTAGAGGAGAAATTATTTTCTGTGTCCTCTATACTCACTTGAAGGACTGCCAACACCTTGTTTAACACAGGTATAATTCCATTATTTTGACACCAAACAAGAAACAAATTCCAATATAAGTACAGATGTGAGCAATCAGACCTGTTTTCTGCAGATCACAGAGGCACAATCTTCAGCCATGTAAGTCAAAGGCAGCACAGTCTTTGACTTCATTTGGGCCAGGATTTTAGCCAGGATACTTTGTCATCCAAGCTTCCATGTGAAAAGTTTTAAAATAACCCACTAAAAAAGGAAAACATCATGGATAATGCAGTCAGGGTGTATCACTCAAATGGAGTTTAGAGACAGCTCAAAAGCCAGAGCTCTAAAACACAGCACAGTTGTTTGGATGGTGAGGTCCTTGGGGCTGAAAGCAATTTTTTGGCTTCCTTTCTTGGGGCACTGAGATGCTGCTTTCATTGATGGACTACAGATAATTATTACAAATTATTCCAGTGAATGGAATTAGTGAGACATTAAAGTTGTGCATATTTTTTTTCCCCCGCTACCTCTGCCCATTGAGCAACTTAGCTTTATGGCTGGTGGTGGTCAGCTACAGGCTCCAAGGCTTCTTCCTAACCAGAGTATCCCTTTGCTGAGGAAAAGAGATCATGTAGAAGTCATGTGCCACCCATGTGCCTGCTGGGTACTCCTTCACTCCTCTCAATGTTCTGCTGACACAGGGTCCCAAACCTCCTGGCTGCTCTGTGCCCATCTTTTTCAGACTTCCACACCTTCTTTATTTGCACCTAAATTGCTATGAATAATAAAGCAGCAGTTCAATTTCTTAGCTTTAACAGATGCATCTGACTCCTCTTCTGTTTCACAGTTTCAGCTATGAATAAAACTAATCAAGGCATGTGAAAAAGCCTTGGGGTCGGAACAGTTTAGAAAAGGGTCACTAATAATCTAAAACTGTGGTCAGAATGTCTGGATTTTAAAGTCTGAAAGAGCCTTGGGAAGGGAAGACAACTTTTTCCTGCTCTTAAATTCACATGTAGAAATGTTTCCAGTTTAATATCTGCAACTCTTTTGACTTAAACGATCCACAGTTTCCGGAAACAGACTAACAAATCCTGACATTGGTATTTGGGAAGTGGTGTGATTATTATTCCAGTCTGATCCAAGATCTAAAAGAATTTCTAATTTATCATATCAAGGTTTCCTGATGAGTAGCCATGAGGGAGATTTCAAAGGTCAGGAGAAATGAAATGCAGATTTAAATTCAAATTAATCAGAGGCAGACTCCAAACTGGCTTACACGTACATGGATAAACATTCACCACGGACTATATATCACTCCAAAACATGGAAATGCAATCTAGAATTGAATTTCAGAGCACTGAACAGAATGTAAGCCACAGGAAAAAAGCTGTGACTGAAGGTGAAAATCACACAGCAGAGACTGGGGAGCGACAGAGCAGGGAAGTGGGTGGACATGACCCCTGAGTCTGCCTGGCCAGTCCTTGTCACACTCTGGGGCAGGGAAAAGCTGCTCCGATTTATCCCATTGTTAGCCTCAAGATGGTTTTCCATTATTGGATCCCTGACTTGCTACTTTTCTGGGATTTGTCATTTTTCCAGAGTGGGAAGACACCCTTAAGGACCTGCTGCCACAACTTCTGGAATGGCTGAGCTGTGTCACAGAGACCACAATGCTGACCAGGTCTGAGGCTTAGAGATTTTATGTGACAGCTGTTGAATGTCTGAAAGTTTTGGTCAAAAGTTTGTCGGGCATATAGAAGCTCTAGTAGATGTGTTTGCTTTATTTAATCCATATATTTGCCCATTAAATAATTCAGAAGGTGTTGTATTAAACAGACTTCAGAGAAAAGTGATGGGAGTGCATTTGCTGAAGCAAGAGCTTGTATAATGAGACATTTCATAAAAGAAGCTGGACTTTTAAAGTCAGAATGGATTAAGGGCATGAATTCATGTGTCCCATGAGAACTTATTATAAACTCGAAGGACATTCAGAGACCTTCAGCAAGAAGCAGCTCTCACACTTGAGTTTAATTTTAGTACCACTGCACTTGTAAATAATTGTTTTTTATAGTTCTTTCAGTTTGAATAAGAATCTTATCTGATCACCCTATTAGCAGTATGGGGGTTTGTAAAAAATGAGGAATGTATTCGGGATGATTTTGTGCATTTCTGAACACAAAAAAAATTGTATCTATAAAAATTGCATCTTTCTTTTAAGGCTACAAAAAAAAGAGAATTTAAATTACACCTTTTAAATTATACACTTTGAAAAAAGTCAAATGAGTTTTTCCCTGTTTGTGGCATTGCTATAACACAATCAGTTGAACACTGATAACTACTCATCATATTCATGGCTGATTTCATATTCTCATACAGTAATAATCATATCATGATCATGCTAACGACTGTGTTGCCAAAGCTACAGGAAAATGATAACCTGCCTGAAAGTATCACCTTCAGAAGCAGTGTAAAAGGAAGAAACCCAAACTGAAACTTTCCCATTGGTCCCCAGTCGCAGGTGAGAGTCTTTTTGCCCACACCTGGCTGTGGACACAGCCAGAGCAGTGAGGATGAGGGAGATGGGATCTCCTGCTGCCAGCCCCTCGGGCTGGTCTGTCCTTTAAGATTTTTTTCTCTTTCAGAGCCTATTTTGCAAAGCAAGGTTCAGTGTGGCTCTCCCCCAGTGCCTCAGGTAACACAGATACTCTCTTCCCATCCTATTCTGTTTCCCTTTCCCCCCTCATTTTCACAGAGACTTCAGCTTTCTTTTGGCCCACACAGTTACAGGGAAATCACCCTTCCTAGTGGTAATTAAGCATAATCAGTGACTTAGAAACAAGAGAACAAGAGTCCTGCACTTAATTTTCATGAAGAATTGAAAAAAAAAAAAGAAAGACTTTATAAATGGTCACTCTACTTTAATTCCCCTTCGATTTTTCTGTAGCAGAAATAAGTTCTCTCCCCTGTTTATTTTAAAAGTGCTTTTGAGCTGTTCAACATTATTCCTGCTTTGGACATGAGCTACCACTGTTACAGGTATGTGATAGAACAGAACATTTCAGTTTGAAGGGACCCACAATGACCACTTAGTCCATCTAGGCTGCTCCTACATGATGGACTGCTTTTGCTCAGCTCGGGCAGGACCTTTATGTCTCACCCATCAGCTGTTCCTGCTGCCAGGGAGGCACTTTCCTGAGGTTCTTCAGCAAGGTTTGGCCTCTGGCATGTGACAGGTGAAAGACAGTGACTGATCTGAGGCCTGGATCTCATTTGGTGATTCTGCTAATGAAGTAGCATGTGGACAGGCACCAGCTTTCATTAGTTGTCCATTTTCTTCCCTGCAGCCACTGCTGGGTTTTAGGCTCACAGCAAGAGTTATGCAGGATTGTAGGATGGAGTCTGAGAAGAGGAAATATTAAGCTCACTCAGGCACCAGATTGCCTTCTCATCACAAGTTTTGTACTAAATAATGATATAATTAGTTACCATAATGATTTTTATTTTAAAAATATATGATATCATTTATCAACTGCAAACTAATTTCACTCTTTCTGTCTTATGAATTTAAGATTCATGTAAGACTGATCATGCTCTAAGTGAAAGCAAGTCCTATTTTTACTTAGCCAAGAGAATATTTGCAACATGTTAAAGCCATAGTTGCATTTCTTACTGTTCCAAGCCTTTTGCATTTCAGTTGTCAAATGCAAATACATAACAGTTGCACTTCTGAGATTTTTAAAGTTCTGGTGTTGCACTGGGTTCTTTTTTTTTTTTTTAATTAAATTATAAGCCTAAGATTTAAAGCAGTTTAATGATGTGATAAAAAAAAATATCTCCTTAGTTTGCATTGTCTTTGTTTGGCTGCTGTAGATACAGATCTGCCATCTCTTGCCTTGCACAGGTCTCTGAAGGGCAGGGACAATTTCCCTAAGATTTAAGAAGAAGAGTAGAGTCTTTTAGCGCTACCACAGTAAAGAGCAGGAGTGTGTGAAGTTATTGAAACAACAAAGCTTGGTATCTCTAAAGGTTACCCCTTGTGTTTACCCCAGGGGCAGTGAAGGGAAGGGGCAGCACAGCATAAGATGTTTTTCCCCATCAGCACCCCCCTCTCCTGGCTGGGACCATATTTCCAAGCTCATTCTGGGGACTAAGTAATCCATGTCTGGGTACCCAGGGAGGGATGAGGCCCTGTCAGGGATCAGGCTGATAATTGGTTTCTCTTTGAGGTGCTGAGATGGGGACACCTGTTAATGAGAAAGTTGACCAAGGACACCAGCCCAATTGACATCAGCTATTTAGCAGCTGTCAGGCAGTGGTGACTCCCAGTCACTCCTGTCTGGGCTGGGTTTGAAGCAGTAACCCAGAGACAAAGGCCTCCTATCTCATTACCACCTCTCCCTCGAGCCAGCCCACTCTTTTCCAGCAGATGTCTATCGCATTAGTGTCAAAATCTTGTGTTTGAAGGAAGGAGTTTGCAAAGGTACATCTGTCCAGCACCTAACAGCTCCCTCCTGCACCCAGAAAGTTCTGTCTCAGGCTGCCAGCTGACAGGGAGCTACTGCAGGGTCTATCCCACCCTGGGCTCCTACACTCCCACATCCCTTTGCCTCTCAGTGCCCAGTGTACTTCCAAACTAAAAGTCTTTATTACATTCTTATTGAGAGCACTGTGTGTGGCCTCTTAAAATAGCTGGGGGACAAAGGAAAGGGCACCCAATTATAGACAGGTATAAAATCTTTTCAAGTTAGCTGAGCTGCTCCCACTTATCCCTAAGAGAAGATTCAGCTCACCCAGTGAAAATAAAATGAGTAGGCTTACCTGCTTAACATACCTGATAAGTACAGGGGCTGTAAAATAATCTTCCTCTAAGGACATACATGAAAATATCAGCAGCCAAACACGTTTGGCCTCAATTTATCGAGAGTCTGATCCAAATAGTATTCAGTAGTGAGCACTAACCAAACTGTATTTACAAACTCCAAAACAACATGCTTCTGGGATAGAAATGGCAATAAAACGTTACCTGAAGACACTACATGCAGAAACAACTCCTGCATCTTCATCTTTCCCTTCCCCCTGCTCTCAGCCTGGCAACGCTGAGCTCTGCCTACGGAAACGAGCAACTCCTGCTCTGGTAGGAATGCTGCTTCCAGCAGGGCTGCTGCTCCATGGTGGGCAGGGTCCCCTCCCAAGCCCCATGGCAGCTTTTCCAGTCTGTCAGGTCAGGTAAGTGAAGTGAAGAACAAAAGCATTGCTGTGTGCAGGAAGGGGAATGGATGGCAGCAGTGACCCATGGCTCCCACAGCCCACCTTGCCCCAGCCCCCAGCAGTAAGGAGAGACCTTGGCTCAAGGTTTAAAGCAGGGTAAGGGCTGCTGATGTTGGTGGTGAGGTCTAAGTAGGAAGAGACCTGGCATGTCCCTCAAATCCTCTGCATATCAGTATTACTATTACTATTACTGTTACTATTACTATTGTTGTTATTGTTGTTATTTTTATTATGACGCAGTTTGTACGACAGTCACGTCTGTGGTCCCTAGCTGCAGACTCCAGGCCATGCAGGGTAACAGTGACTGCAGAAAGGCTTCCTCTCTGATCAGCAGATCTCTCAAGGATGCCAGACTTGCATCTAGGAATTCTTCGCTCTGGATAATCTGTGCAAGGGCAGCAACAGCAATCCTTCTGTACAGTAAACCATGCAAGATGATGACCTGCTCAGTGATCAGGGGATAGGAAAGGGAGGAGGAGCTCTTTTACCATCACAGATCTCACACAGATGCAGTTCTGGGAGTGGTGATGGCAGCAGGCAGGCTTGAGGGGCTGAGCCAGGTGACCAAAGGGGCCCTCCACGTGCGGGAGGATCAGGAGACTGATCACTGCTCCCTGCTCCCTAGGCACTGTGATGGCTCCTGGGGGATACTTGTATTGCTCCCTGAGGAGTTAGGTCTAACCCAGACACATTGCCTGCCAAAGAAGCTTCCACCTCTTTTTTTTCCTCTCTCTCTTTTCATTACTTGCACAGTGTTTATGTGGAAATATGCCTTCCAGTTCAGGTAGCATGAAAATTTCCTTTCTCACAGCCTCTTTCCTCACTGTTCTCTGCAGGTGCCTCAGCTGCAAACAAAGCAGAATCACCATGTATAGCAGTAACTACTCTTCCTCTTGGTACAGAGAAATTCACTATGTGGGGCTATGCCTAGTCCAGAGACAGACTTACTGAAAGAAGCAGAGTTAAGGCAAAGCTTTGGAAGCTTTATGGGCGGGCTGAACACAGCCTTCTGCTGGTGGCAATGCGTGCTGCTCCCTCATTGCACTACATCATTTCCCACCACTTTTACTCCTGAGCCTCCAGAAGGCCAGCCCAGGATCAGAGAGCCAGTCCAGAGGGCTCAGCTGGAAGCACCAGGAGGGCTGCCCAGTGCACTGCACATTGTAACAGGCAGGCAAGCAGACCAGAGTATTCTCATCAGCAGGACTGGTGCTCATGGGTGACGCTGTTGGTGATCCCAGCGATAAGGCTGACCTAAAGGACAGGGGTCAAGCTGCAGGGAGCACATGGGCGTGATAAATGTGCTTTGATTCGCTCTGTTCAGCTGGAACTTTGGTTTCCAGAGTTGTCAATTCTGGAAACTTTCCCGAGCGTTACATTCACTTCTAATGAAGGCAAAGCAGGGAGCACAACAAATAAGCTCAAATGTGCAAGCAGAACGGATCAATTAAGCCTGGTACATCCTGCATGCTATCAAAATCAATGTACATCATGGCTGAAAAGTAGTATCTACAAAACAAAGCTCGAGTTGTGCCCAAAATGTAAATCCTTGAGTTTGTTTGCTCTGGAAATGAAGAGACTAAAAATAAGATTATAAATATGTGGATCTTTGCTGCTCTGGCTGCTCGGCGCTAGAATGGTTCCTGTGTCTGACGGATTATCTCCGCGCCACTAAAAACGATCAGAGCCCTAAGGCAATTAATTCCCCACTTTCGGAGTTTTACTTCTGCGGCGACAACGACTGCCACGGACAATAAGGCGGCCGCCGAGAGGGGCGGGTTTGGAGCGGGGGTAAACCACCGCCGGCGGATAACGAGCGGTGAACACAAAGGCACGGCAACCTGATGCTGCAGGGAAAAGCCCAGGCCAGACCAGCGTTGCTGTGACCCACTGAGCCGTGGGAAAGACTTCATCACACTGGTGACAGAGGGCAGGAAGTATAATAACAGCCAGCGCCGTGCTGGGAAAGGTGCCTCACCTCACCTTGGCAATCTGATCACCCCACAGCACCGCGACTTCCCCCCGGGCTCCCGGGGTGGAGAGTGGTGTCCTGCCTCCTCTTTATACTCACATGGCATCCCTGCTGGCAGTGGTGACCCTGCCTGGCAGCGGCAGCAGATGTGGGCAGAATGCAGAGAGGCAACAGAGTCACCTGCCTCCAGGACCTGCCACGGTCACCCAGGCCAGGAAGGGGATTTCAGCCACGCCAAAAGGTGTGTGGACTGAGATCACCTGTCAGGAGGTCTAAAATGACACTGCCTTCCTGCTTGGTTCACATCTACAGAGCACATCTTGCAGTCCCCAGCCCCACACCACGGAGCTGGCAGTGTTCTCAAGGCATCTCCTGCCCAGCACCCAGCCTGAAATATCAGATCCAGCAAGGGTCACCAGTCCAAACCATGGCCTGAGAAAAATAGAGTAGAAAAGAGATCTGCAGCCTCCAGGGGATTTTTTGCTTTGACACACGCAAGGAGAGACAAGCTGGAAGTGCTACTTCTATATCAGAAGTGGAAGTGTGATTTCCTGGAGGGCTTTCCCTCACTCAATTCAGTGTGATGGTAAGGGTCTTTTGGAAAAACATGAGTTTGGCTTCAATCCAAAACATCCTCAGAATTCCCAGATCCCCATGAACCAGCAGCATAAACACCTGATCTCCAGCCTTTGGAATTAATAGTTTTGAAAGGCAGTTCCTATAAGGAACAGAAAGTGATCCTGGAGACCTGTGACAGCAACTTGGAGTCTGCAACATTTCTGCACAGGATAAGCCCAAGGGGAAGGGCACTTTTTGTTGTCCCTTTTTCCAATCCAGGCCAAATTTTATTTCATTCCATTTCAAACACCACACAAGGCAAAGGTAATGGGCAACGTGTCAAATCACAAAGAAATCCCCATGTTTTGTGTATCACCTCACTTCATGTAACACTGTTTCAGTTCTTCCTTGGAAAGACTGAGAATGGATTTTGTGTAAGAAACAAATTTGTGGAATATTAATTTTTGTGTAGCATGTACTAAAACTGGATGTTGTCACTAAAGCCACTGTTCCTTTAAGTTGCACTGCTTGACACTATGAATTATTCAGATATGTCTATGATATATAGAAGTGGTGTCAGCATTTTAGGGCATGACTCTCCTCTCTTATCTGCTATAAAATCCCAGTGGCATCACTGAGCTATAAAAGGCAAAATTAGGTCCTCAGCAGCACTGTTGTCTTGCAAGCAGAAAATACTCTTTAACACTGAGTGAAAAGGTACCAACGGGCCTTGCTTATAGTATAAAACCAGATATTTGTAACTCCCTGGTGCATCCATACATCGAAAAGGTCATTTATTCATTTGGGAATGAGAAATCAGAGTGTGATGAAGATGGGGCATAGTGTAACATTGCCTATTTTCTCTGTTGCAGAATTACTCAGGGTGCATCGACCTCATGCTGCTAATACCAATGGCTCATCTGCCTGAATGGCGAGGTGTCTGTGCTGCAGGCAGCAGAGCTGAGCCCGAGCACAGGGCTGTGCCAGGGAAAAGGAGCGTGGATGTGGAGTGGAGGAGCCCAGAACAGCCTCAGGGCTGCTGCATCCCCAGGACAAACACTGCTCAGGGCTAACCTGTCGAGCTCAGAGGCTGATTGGGCTACAACCACTTGCCATGAAACTGAACAGTCCCTGGGAACACTGCTGATAATTTTTCTATCCTTGCATTGATTTTTTTTCCCCTGTTTTTAAGCCAATGATGTCAAAGATAATTCAGTTGAAACGGTTATAAATTCATTGTCAAGAATGGAAGAGCATTTACTCTGCCTCCCCAAAACTGAGGGGTTGTTAGAGCTGTAAGAGAAACAAGGATAGAGGTGGCAAGAGAAAAAAAAAATGCATGTGATGTGAATATACTCTTGGCAAAGCCAGGGTTTAAATCACCAGTGGCTTAAATGATAGAGGTCTAAATTCCTGGAGTTTCCTGTGCCTTGCCAGTGGGTGGGTGCTGCACATTCAGGAAAGATGCAACTATAAACCAGAAAGTGCTTTTGTCTGGCAAAATAACCTCCTGCAAGTTCCTCAGCCTTCAGGAACCAAGTTCTGCCCCCATACATGCAGAGTCCCCCCATGCTGTGAGCTCTGTATGCAGCTCAGGGCAGAATTTGTCCTCAGGGATGCACCCTGAAGTCAGGGCAAGTGAGGGCTGCAGTTTAGTGATGCCATGGCAGATGTAAATTCTCACCTTCCATTTCTCCCATCTTTTTGTTGCAGCACTTGTGTAGGTATTTACAAAAGGGGTATTTATAAAAGGCAAAGACATAACAAGCATCTCTGGCCTTCTTCCCATGTTAGATAGGATGGTAAATATTTTTTTGAAAGGATGTAAACCTTAATGCCGCTGGGAAGAAGCCAACAGATATCACATGGCAGAGAGGAGGAAACTCACCCTATGGGCAGGTTTTTCACAGTATTCCCATCAGCACCTGGTATTTGCCACTGGCAGAGACAATACAGAGGCCAGCACTTTGATCCAGTCTGCCTGTCTCTCTATTCCTGCTACTGATTGATTTCTTACCTATTGAGAATAAGTTCTGTCAAATTATTTTCCTGACACACACTTGGATCCAAAATCTCAATGTCTCTCCTCTTCATGTAGATGATGGTGGAGGATGTGACAGCTCCCCAGCACATGGTTTCAGCTCACAGGCATGTGGCAACCCTGATGATTCAAATCTTGTAAGTGGAATTAGGAGATTTTTCTTAATACTTTAAAAAACTACTCTGATACTGTATGTAGCCTTCTGACTGCACAACGAAGTTGGATCCCCACTGTACACTAAATTAGCAGTGAAACTTCTGCTCTAGTTACATATGTGCTTTGGACATGTCAATCACCTGCAGCTCCCAGGCAGGAGCAGCATTGACTATTCTTTCTCAGGAGTTAGCTCCCAGTCCTTTCCCAATGTACAGATTAGGGATGAGGGGAAAAGCCTCCATATTTAGTGTTGCACAAAATGGTCATAAACTTACATGAAAATGAAGTGACAGTGAACACTGTGGGTGAGGGGATTTTTATGGGCCTTTTCTTTTTGGCTCAAACACACTGCGTATGTCTAGTCTGCAGCTGCACTGCAAGAGATCTGACTTGGTACTGCTCCATCAGCCCTGTGAGGGTGCTGCACAGGGCAGATCTGGTCCCAACATGTGAATGTGCACCTCTTGGGTGAACACAGAACACTTTGGAATGGACTGGAACACAGCATTTAAGGCACATCTTGAGAACACACACCTTCCATGCTTCCCTTCAGGGAACAGCTCTTCATCTCCACTGGTCTTCAGTTTGGATGCTGCTCTTTGTAGCAATGTTTAAAGGCTACTGCTTATGCCTTTTGGAGGACTTGCTTTTCTGGTAAGGCAAAGAGTTTGCTGGTCACAACCATAACCTTTCTTGGAATACCCTGAAGTCCTTTAAATGAGTTACTGTGTTGGAGAGTTTTACTAGCAGTTTCAGGGCACAAAATAAAAAGGCTTTGTGGACACAAGATGAAATCCTCCAGCAAAACATACTATTTTCATAAGGAGAGAGAATAAACTGGATGGCCCAGTTATATTGCCACAAGCCAGCATTTAGGAGTGCTGCATAATCTTCCAAGAGACTGCGTTTTCCTCATTGCTCAGCCAGACGGGCAAATGGAGGCACAAAGGCTTTTCACAGGATGGTTCAGCTGATCTGGGAAAAGAAGGAAGAATGACACAAGATGGTTCTTCAGGTTGTTGCTACTCGGAAAAGTGTTCTGGCTGAAAATACTGCTTAATGAGGCTGGAAGTGAGGAGCCTATCTTGAGAGCAGAGTTTGGAGCATTGCTCATTTTTTGTTATTGCACAGCTTTGTCTCACAAAAGAGAGCTCCCATTGTTGCAGTCTGGGTGCTGGATTTCAAAACATTAATCAAGGATTAGGCTTTGGTGCTGATTTATGGGAAAACACCAGTGCCACAGAGGATATATCCCATGTAAATGATTAATGGATATATGTTCTTTGAGATTGGTCCTCTGTGCATATAAACTGGAACACAGTCTGGATGCATGGGCAGCAGTGTGCATTTCTCAGAAAACCAAGGTCTGGTGGCGTCTCACTGGGATTAATCCTGCCCCTCTGCCCACTCCCACACCCATGAGCGACCTTTGGAAGGGCCACCCCTCTCGGGGGAAGGGAGGGCAGCGGCAGCGTAGCTCTGAGCTGTGGTGGTGTCTTCTGTAATACTGACGTATCCCTGTAGAGGGAATGCTTTATTAAGACTTCAATGAGGCTGTGTTCTATCAGGGACCAAATTCATTTTTTGCATCACCTGCTGAGTTCAGGAGTTAACATCAAGAGCATTTTTACCCAGTAGGTTGCTGGTAGTTGTTTTGTTGGGATTTTTGCTACAATTCTTATTTTGCTACAATTCGCTTTAAAATTTCATCCCTGACTGAACAGGGTGGAAATGCCCATCTGATTCAATGCAAGGGATAGGCTTTGATGCTGTCTTACATGAGCATCAAAAGCTTAAGATAACATGCATATTAAAAGTGTTTTTCACTGGCAGCTCGCAGAAGCCCCATGGCCAGATGTAACAAGAGGGAACCCATAGTGTGTTGTTTATCATCTCCTTCTACACTTCATCTAAATTGCACGAGGAAATCACAATTCCTTCTGAACAACACTGGGTTTTTCACTAAAACTAAAACTATGAACCCATAAAAAATACCCCAATATTATGTATTATTCGTGTTGATTAAAGTATGCTTTGCAACACTGGGTTTGTTATTGACTATAAAACTGTGCACTGACTTTGTCCTTTCCCTCCAAGCTATCAATGTATTTAAAAACTTGTTTACACCCAGCCCTTGGTTCCACTGTGCCCATAGATCACCTGGGCCACAGACACTTTCTGATACCTGTGCTCTAGCACTGCTGCCTTGCCTTTCCAAAATGAAGGGATTTTCCTCTACAGCACTGCAAGGTCCACCTTGAAGGGAAGATGAGGGAGCAGTACAGGTGTTGATGCATAGTGTCCTCTTTATTCAGGTCACAGTCACTCAGACCATTTGCCATCTGGACACCTGGCAGCTTCAATGCCATCTCCTGAGCACACAGGCCTCTGGATGCCCAAGCACAGCAAGCCACCATCCCTCAACAGCCACCTGGGCACCAGGATGGCAGCACTGACAGCAAACCCCTTGTGGATGGCATCAGGGTGGATCTGTGGTGTTAACATTTCCAAACGCACAGACATACCCACTGTGTACTGAGAGCAATTCTTAATCATCACAGGGACTTCCTCTGTGGATATTAATAATCTCCTCACTTCCTCTGAGGAGCCCCCCTGTCTGCTGAGCTCAGTTTCTGCAGAAACATCAATAATGCTCAAACTTTGAAAGGTTTCACCTAGGAAAGACAGCTTTTCTTGGGAAAGTGCTGAAGCAAACATCAGGTGAGCCCAGCAATAAACTGCCCAGGCCAGGCACTGCCACGGTGTCGCTTCACCTGTGCTCTAGACAGAGCTGCCAGAGGCTTCTCTCTCTTTTTGACTTTAGTCAATGATGAACAGCTCTGCAACATCCCTGTGCTCTGCTGCTCCTTCCCCCAGCCACTGGCCAAGGACCTGCTAGTCAGATCAGCACTTGGGAGGGTCTGGGAGAAGCACTTTCCTCTTCCTGTGGGGAAGGATATGATTAAAACCTTGTAAATAAAAGGCTTGGCTCAAAACATGCCTGGGTGCCTTCTGGACACAACGCAGCCATGAGCTGTGGCTCAGGGTGGTGAAAGCAGGGGGTGGGACACAGTGCAATGCCATGCCACGCTGGCCATGGAGCAGTGACCTCTTGGCACAGACACCTGCTGGTTTCCATGTCCTAAGGGCTAACTGAGGTGGCAACCTCAGGAAAGCCTGACCAGCCACAGCCAGGACTGCCACCAAGGTGGAACCCAGGTCAGAGCACAGCTCTGGTCCTGAATGGTGCCTGTTTTACCTGCTCAGAGCCATCCCCCCCGAATGGAGCTAACAGGCTGTACGATGTGATTCCCTCCTCTCTAGGGAACTACCCTGCTGTGGCTCTGTGCTAGGGGAGAGCTCTCCTCTTCACATCTTCAGGGCTGTGCTGTGTGCTACCAAGAACCCACCTGCAAATCCCACAAGAAGTGAACCAGTGTCCGTGCTCTGTCCTAAGCTCCTCTTACCCTTTTGATAACAATGGGATAAAAAGCTTCCTTAGGAGGAAAGGGACAGCAGTACCCATGGAGGGGATGAGCTCCTCCAGAAGCAGGGAGGGTCTGCTGTTTTGCTTTAGTAGGGAACATGCAGTTGTCTAGTTTGCCAAGGGTATATCTGGGCTCAGAAACCCAGCAGCATAGACTTGTGCAGAAAATCAGGAAGAAACTGCAGCTTTACTGAGACTGAGAAAGATAACATCAAAAGGCAGAAGTTGCAATCCTCCATCCCTCTCTGTTCCAATGTTCCCTCCGTGCACAGGCCATATGCTCTGCATCCCACGCTCTGGCATCGGATTTGATGTCTCTTTATAGCTGGAGGGTGTCTTGACCAGCTTTCCAGTGTGGTCAGAAACCTGATGTTGCACTGGATTAACCCTGGAGTCAAACCATTTACTCAGGTTCCTAAGGAACACAAAGCTGGAAATTCTCTGGGGCTTTTTAAGGATACTTGTGCTGTGTCCTGGTGTACCTTTCGTTCTAATGGCCAAAAGGCAGCCCACAGAGAGATATCATAGCCCAAAGAAAAGTGCATTAGACTGAAACTCAGGGAATGTGATGCAAAGATATAGGAAATCTGCCCACATGTTGCCTAGGAAATTCACTTTATGAACTTTCCATGCCCTCTACTAGGTTCTGTCCGATGTGTGCAGAAGTTGAGGCTGGCACACCAGCCTCCTGACAGCAAGGACGACCAGAACCTGTGACGATTTCACCGGGGAATAAGCGTTATCTGCGACTTCAGGGCCGTTTCCTCCCGCACAACTGGTGTCTAAAGGAATATGCCGTTCCCAGGAGCAGAGAGGCGGCAGGGATGCTGGAGCCAGCTCTCTCAACCTGCCGGAGCAGGAGGGACGCGCGGACAAAGGCGGCCTCTCCAGAGGGAGCGGGGTAGAGAGGCGCAGGGCAGGAGCCCGGTGACAAAGCCCTTGGAGGGGGCGGCAGCAGCGGAGATGCTCCGGGCGATCTCGCTCCGCTCCCAGCCCAAGGCGGCCGCCCGTGGCTCCGGGTCCCTCCCCGCGCCTGGGCAGAGCGGGACCGGGGCCATTTCGGCGCCGCTTCCCCGGGCCGCCCGGCAGGCGCGTTTTCCTGCCTGTCCAACCCCACCCTTTCCCAGGATGGTGCTCTCTCCGGTACCTTTTTTTTTAAGAAAACCCGGAGAAACCCATCTAAAAA
>VWZV01009127.1:0-152663 GCA_013397155.1 Irena cyanogastra | reverse complement strand
TTTATTTCATTCCCCCCCTCCCCCCCTTTGGTTTGTGTTTTCTTTTTGTTATTATTATTATTATTATGGGGTCTGTGGGAGAGCAGAATTTCCAGTCCGGCGTTGCTCTTCTTCCTTGTCCAATGCTCAACGGAGAACTATAATATTTCTTCCCCGAGATGCTGCAGTGATTTTTAGTTATAGGAAATCAGGCGAACAAAATCATCCGAATAACCCGAACCATTTGTTACCCTGTGAGAGCAAACGCAGCCTAGGCAGAGATGATGGCAAAAAATTCCTTGGAAGGGTCTAAAGAAGACCTGAGCAAAATTTCGGAAGAGGAGATGCTGAGATGGAGTAAGGAAGAGCTGGTGAAAAGACTGAGGAAAGTGGAGAATGAAAAGATGAACTTAATGGTGGAACACGGCAACTTGATGAAAGACGTGAACCGGCGGCTGCAGCTCCACCTGCACGAGATCCGCGGGCTGAAGGAGGTGAACCAGAAGTTGCAGGACGACAACCAGGAGCTGCGGGAGCTCTGCTGCTTCTTGGACGACGACCGGCAAAAAGGCAAGAAGCTGTCAAGGGAATGGCAGCGCTTCGGGAGGCACACGGCCAGCGTGATGTGGAAGGAGGTGGGCATATACCAGCAGAAGCTGAAGGACCTGGAGGCGAGGCAGGAGACCCTCCTGCGGGAGAACGTGGAGCTGAAGGAGATGGTGCTGATGCTGGACGAGGAGCGGAGCGGGGCCGGCTCGCGGAGCTCCATCGACAGTCAGGCCAGCCTGACCAACCTGAACGGCGGCTCGGCCACCAGGGACGTGGGGGACGGGAGCAGCACCTCCAGCACGGGCAGCGCGGGCAGCCCCGACCACCATCACCACCACCTTCACCACCACAAGGCCGGCGACAGCAAGGCCGGGGCCATGCGGAGGTCTATGGATGACCTGTCCGCGCCCCTTCACCACCGGAGCATCCCCAACGGCCTCAATGGTGAGCCCCTGCCTGCCTGCCCTCCCTGCCCTGCCCTGCCCCGCCCCGCCCCGCTGGCCCCGCGCCACCGCCCCCGGCCTGTCCGGTCCCGCTTGGCGGTGGGGTGAGGGACTCCGGGGGAGGGGGGTCCTGGCCGTTCCCAACCCTGCCCATCCTTGGTGACCTCTTTGGCAGAGCAGCCCCGGGAGCCGGGGAGGGGCACCCGTGTGCGGGGTGTGTGTTATCGGTGTGTTGAGTGTGTTATCGATGTCCTGGGCTGAGGGTTGGAGCCTCTTTTATCTCCAGCAGGGTTGGTGTTGGGTTTTGTTTGTTTCTTTTGGGTTTCTTTTTTGACAAAAAACAGCCTGAGTTTTCAGGGTTAAATAACCACTGATCGTGTTCCCACTCTTCCTTCTCTTTCTCTCCCCCTTGAAATATTTTGGTTTGTGTTTGGCTTGTTTGTTTGCTAGTTTGATAAGATTGATAAAGATGGGATGAGATTTGGGAAGCATCTGATGAAGTGCAGCTTTGTCCCACAGAGCATCACCTGTTTGCTCCACAGGCGTTCAGGGCAGGCTGGCTGTGAAATGCTCAGCAGTTTTGGAGAGGGGCGACTCGGCTGTCCCCTGTCTCCACTTCAGAAAGAGGAGTTTTGTTTGTAGAGAAGAGATTGCTCTCGAAGGGACGCTGTACTCACGGTTTTGTTCAGGCTAGTCACTGAAGTTAGAAACAAGCTCCACAACGAAATCGTGCCAAGCCTCCTCTGACAGTTCATATTCAAGCAAAGTTTCTCCTGTTGTCTAGTAGTGATCAGACATTAAAATAACATTGGAAAGTCTTTAAAATTTAGATTAAAAAAAAATCTTTTAAAACCAACAAGACCAACATGACTTCTAGAAGGAGTAGTGTGGTCAAGAGGGTTCAGTAGGAACCAAACCAAGCAGCAATCTAAAAACTTATGTATGTCTTATATACAAGACTGCTTTTAATGTTCTTAATCTTCTTTTCCAATCAGAGAGGGCTATTTTCTTTGTGGGGTGTCCTTCTCCCCCTCTAAGCACGCAGAGGAGGATGGAGCCCCAGAGGTTGGCTCTGATTGATGTCAGCAGTGGATGTGTTTACCAGATAACCATGCTTTCAGCTCCCAGAGCTTTTGGTGTTCTTTTTTTGGTGATTTGTGGCAAGTCCCAAGAGACCTGAGGGCATGGAGAGTTGATCAACTCGTTGCACATGTGTTCATCCATAACTGTGCTCTTTGCAGTCCTGTTGCCTCAGCTGTGTGTCTCAACTCTGGAGATGTTCTGGCCACCTTGCCCAGTAGTCAGGGAGTGCTGGTTTTGAGGGTGATCCAGTCACCCATGGTGCATGGTACAGCAAACATCTTTAAATATTTGGTGTGGAAATTTTTAATCTCTCTCTCCTAGAGCTGTGTAAATTGGAAATATCTGGTTTGTAAATCTGCAGATAGCTTCTGCTCTTGACGTGACTTGACTTTATTTTCGTAAAGCATTGCTCTCCACAGAGGCTGGAAGAGCACATGACAGATATTGAATGTGCTGGTACTGTTATGGAACAGAAGGTTCTGGTTTGTGAACCTCAGACCGTGTCCCTTTTAGGTATTGGTAGCTGAATGGGACAAAGCCAGTTGAATTCATCTGTTAACTCAGGGCCCTTGAGTATTTGAAACATAACCAGTACCTTAGAGCTGTCCCTTCAGTCCGGTGAAGGCACAGTGGGATGCTTCACCAGAGGCGTCCCTGTGAGCCCAAAGAGGGAAGCCTCTGCTTTCAGAGCTCGGCCCTCACTGCCCTCCTGGAGCGCTATGTGTGGGACTGTGCCCAGCAGCATCTTTTAGAGGGGACTGAGAGCAGAGTCTCGTGTCCTGCCGTAGGTAAGAGTAGGAAAGGGGGGGTGTCCATCTGCACACACGTGTTTCCATGCGTGCCTTTCACACCCCTCCTCATTTCCTCTGTCGGAAGGATGGGTATGGGCTGGGGCATTTCAGACATGACCCTTAGGTTTTAGTGACTTCTGGTTCTGGGATGCCTGTGGAAGGTGATCTCTGTGGGAAGAACTGAAATTCTTTCCTGTGAACCAGTGCGACTTCATTTCTGAGGGTGCAGAGGAGATGATCAGCACTTTTAAAGCTAATAATCCTTGTAAAGATGTAGACAAGCCTGATCTCTCCACTTAGGTAGTGAAGCTGTAAAATGACTTGAATAGTTGTCATTCTCAGATAGCATCGGTATTCAGCAGGGCCATTTCCCCGACTGTGCCTGTGGAAATGCCTCTCAATACATATGCAAATGCAGGGCTTATCAGGCCCCTTTTTGTGACTGACAGCAAGAAATCTGGGAGAGGTGTTTGCCTGGGACCAAGCAGCAATTCTGTTAAGCCTGTGACGGTGTAGAGGAGCAGGGCAGGAGCAGGTGAACGTGAAAAACCACTCCAGTGAGTCAGGTGGGTGGTGGAGCTGTCACGGAGCAGCCCCGCAGTGAGCATCCTGCCGTGTCCCCTGCTCCTGTCCCCGCCTTCCGCGTGTGCAGCTCAGAACTCAGACCTCAGCCTTTTTGTACTATCTTCTTGGTGAGCTTTGTTTTCCTCAGGAATAAAACAGAAGGAAGGCAGAGAGGAAAGAGAGTGCGTGGCCTTTCATTTTTCGTTCGTAAGCTTGAGCCCGGTTTGCTGTTGTCTCATGTCTTTAAAGCACTGGATAAGTAACCAGTGGGTGAAACAGGTACGGCCCGGCCACCTCAGCTAATCCTAAAATGAACAGCCCTGTGTGCTTTCTTAGGGAGAGGAGGGGGCTGGAAGGGATGCAGTGCAGAGTTTAGCATCTGTAGTAGGAACTTAGCAGAAGCTTTGGACAACTGGTAGGAGCAAGGTTGCTGCTTCTGAGATGCTTGCTAGAGTATTTTTGCTATGGAAAAGCTGGCAAGTCCTGAAATTTTAAGCTGGAAAATGCAGAACTCTACTGCCCCTGCTAATGGCATCCATTGAGCTTCACTTGCTTAGCGCTTTTCTAAAGGATTCAGGAGCATTGTGGCTGTTAAAACTCTTGCAGGAAGGTAGATTTTTAGTAGAATCTTAGTGAGCAAAGGTGGGTTAAATGTTTCTCATTTTCTGTTCAGCGATCCTTGGAAGTGAGTTGTTGAACCAGGGCTTGATTTATTGGCCCCAGTGACCCACCCTAGTGTGAGGTGATGAACTCTAGATTTGTAACGTGAATTCAGAATAAATGGTGTAAATGTGAAAAACAACCCAAACCCAACTGGTGGTCCACCTTTGCTTCACTTTTCTAAAGTCTATTTACTTCTACAAGTTGTCTTTCGGGAGCTGATGATTAGTTATTCCCTCATGGAAGATAATAATTATAACATAGTGTGAGAATGGCTGATATTAGAAGACGTGTAATCCTGCTTGTTCTGAAGGTGAGAGGTGTGGCCAGTCTCTGTGTGCACAGGGCCCTGGGCTGTGGGACAGGGGCACCTCCAAACTGTGGGATGGAAACTGGCCAGTTGCCTCTGTAATGATATGTCACAGTTCTAAACCTACCCAGATCTAGGACAGAAATTGAGGCACAGCCACTGTGTGTGCTTGTGAGTGCTTTGGTTTTCCTTTTTATGCATGGTGTGGGTCTCTGTGTGCACACACAATCTTTCTGCCCATCCAGCTGTAGACAGCTCTGTTGAAGCAGCTGCTTGGCTCCTGACAGAATTAGGTTTGAAAAAGAGAATTAAAAAAAAAAAAAAAGTCAGGCACGTTTGGTGATATTGATATTAACATGACCTGGGGGAAGAAAAAGCCCTCAGGTTTATTCCCACAGGATATATCCCTGGACTGTGAGGTATGTGGGAACACTGGGAGGAGTGACTCAAAGCTCCCTGAGGCCAGGGCAAGGGCTTCCATCGGTTTAGCCTTATCTAGATCTGAATGGGACAACTGTTCATCCATCTTCCTGGAGGCATACAGACTCAAGGAGTGGTGTGCCCGGGACAAAATCCTCTGCATACAGGCAAAGCATCAGGCTTTAGTTTCATTTCACACCCATCAACTGAAGTTGTCATTAGTCACCTTCCATTGAAACTGTTTGCTCTAGGTTCCCAAAATGGACTGGGTGGTTTCCAGTGTCTTTGACTTTATTCCAATTGGGTGAAGTGTTAATTTTGATGTTTTGTTTTTATAAATTACTGAAAACACCAACAATTAAAAAGTGGTCAGGGAGGCCCAGAAAAAAGCTGTGGGTACAGCAGAGAGCCTGTAGTAGCAGAGATATTAATTTATGGCCTCTTGTTGCTGTCTTCTCCAGTGAAAGAAGAATGGTTTCTCTGGGTGAGGGGGTGGGAAGATCTCTAGTTCCATTGATTCCCACTTGTAGATGTCCACATATTTACCTAGAGGGTACAATATATTGCAGTTAAAATGGTGGCAGAGAGAAATGGCTGCTCTCTGTGGGTTGGTATTGATTGGTAATGCAGCTGCCCTGTGCTTACTTCTTCACATACCTTTAAGGCCAAAATACTTTGTTTTATTAGTGTATTAATAATCAATATACTTATTATTTATGATGGCATATTAATGAGGCCTTTGAGATGAGAATATGCAGGGGCAGAAGCAAAAGATGAGGTTCACCCCATTTAATTTGAGATATCTCCAATGTAGGCTTTAACGTCTGCATTCCCTTGGACATCCTTTATTGGCTGCGTGGAGAAAGGCACTTTGGTGTGATGATTTATGTGAGCTGTGTCTGCATCGAGGAGAGCAGAACTGTGTGCTGGTTGTGCTCTTTCTCTCTGCTGATGAGGAGCAAGCCTGGTCACCTCATTCATATGCAACCATCTAAAGACAGATGAGGTGAGACCTGTTCCAGGCCTTGTGGTGAACATTGTCCACTTTTGCAGTGCACCTGTCCTAGCTCTGGTGAAAGAGAGGAAATTGCCTTTCTCAGCAGCATTCAGATGTCACCCCCTTATAGTCCCACACTGCGTGGGCAGCCCAGGTCAGAGAAAGTCCTGTTCTCTGTGCTGGAGACCTCTCAGAGCTCAGTGGCTCCTGCCAAGCTTAAGCACAGGTTTGGTTTCTTGACCAACTATTTTCTTTCTTATATCAAGAGCACTTTTCATCCTATGAAAATGGCTTTAATGTTGTTTTTTTAGTACTTCTGTTTTTGATGTGTTGGTATTTTTGGTGCTGTAGGCTGTTACATGCAGACTCCTTGTGATTAAGACAGGAAATCTGCTCTGGGGTGGTACATCTAGGTAGATGTAAGACCTCTGGAGAAACATCTGTTTCCATCTCTGCTGTAAGTTCAACGTGCTCTGCTAATTAGCTTATCAATGCTGAGGTCTCAGATATGAAGGGTACAGCTTGAGTTTCTTGTAGCCAGTAGTCATTGGCCTCTCATTCAAAGGACTTCCATGGAGTGCTTCATTTGAGGCATCTTTGTCATTGTCCACTCCTGCCTTCTTGCTGGGGCACTGCCTGTGTGCCAGCCTGCTTGGCTCCCGAACTTCTGGGTAGCTGGTGTCCCTGAAAACAAGGCTCAGGATGCTTAAATTAAAATCGGGCCGTATCTGGAAATATATTCTCCATGGTAATGTGTTCTAATTTTGTTTTCCTCTTTCGATATTATATAGAGATATCCTATTCTCAGCTGCCCTGTTTCCTTTTTCCTACAAGGAAAAAAAACTTGTATTGATTAAAAGACGGCTTTTGATGGAATTATCCACTTACTCTCATTGAAAGCAATCAGAATAAGGGAAGTAGACTGTGTTGGTTCATGTAAATGATTTGGTCCTCTGGAGACATTTCATCAAATAAAGCTGAGGATTGAATTAAATGGTGATCTAATGAAGTGGCAGGCATGGGAACCCAAAATGCAGCCCGGGCAGGTGTTACACTCGATGTGTGTGTGGAGACAAGAGGCATGAATACCAACACTGACAGAAGCATTGCATGTGAAAGCTGAAGGGTTAATACTTTGTGGGGACAGGGATGCCTGCACCCATTCGACCTTGGGGATAGTGGAGGCCTGCCCTGGGTGGCATTGGGCTTTTTATCTGCCCCACACAGCATGGCTGTGGCCTTGCTTGCATCTCACACAGACATATCCATGGCAAGGTCTGCTGACATTGTCCCCCCAGGCTGCCCTTGTAGCATCCTTCTGTACTGGGGCTGCCCTTTGGAGATGCTCTGGGAACAGAACAATGGCAGAACAATGGAGCTGATAGTAGGTGAGATGGAGGTGAGGTCCTTAAACTGGCAAAAACATCTGGTGTACATCAGGTGTGGAGTGAGGCTAATGAGAAACATTTAAGCCCATTTAAAATTCAGCTAAAATGCTCCAACCCAGAAGGCTGATGTTCTTTCCACACTCACACGCAGGCCTTAATGCATCCCTCTGCAAAACACACAACAGTGCTCGCCTGGAAGGGGGAAGGTTTGGGGGCAGCACATCCAGTTTTCCTGCGAATTAGCTGCAACTGGCTGGGTTTGCTTCTGCATTCTGTATTTTTAACCTGACTTTTTGTCTGCCAGCCAGAATTCATCCTGCCCTGTCGCCAAATGTCATCATCCCCTTGTGGTTAACTTGCTGCAATTCATGAAGCACTTGGCTGCCATAAATAGTTATGTGCAGAGGTTCCTCTGCGCGCGGAGCGGGCTGGGAGGCGCGGGCAGCGCTGCTAGGCACTCGCGCACGAACGTGTCCACCAAGAGAAAGTTGACCCACTTCTGCAAATAGATAACTCCTGGCAGAAAAAGTAACACTGTCTCAGAGAATCTATCTTCCCCTTGCCTACTGAATTGTGAAGCAAAAAGCGAGCCAGCTCCATCTTCTGAATTAGCAGTGATGTGAGCACAGTACTCCCCATTGAAACCAGGGTGCAGTAAATCGGCCCTTGATCTGAGGAGGGCTTAAAATGGCCACGATTTGGTCGTGATTTTTTTTTTTCAGTATAATGAAAGCTTTTGTTGGTGAATGAGGTGCATGGAGTTCAGGACTCAGCTGCTCTTAGGCATTAGGAAACATTTATCACCATGGCAATTGAAGGCTGCTGGGCAGGTTATTTTGAACACTTTTCTAGTGACTCATGTCTGGGTCAAGACCATTTATGTCAGGTTACTTTAGCCCCTGTACATACAGGTGTATATAGTCTTCCTTCCCTTAAATTGTTTCTTGCCTTGCTGTTTTGCTTCTCTCAGGGAACTCACTGCTTGTTCTGACTTATGTCTCCAAGTGTTCACCTTGCTCAGAGCCTCTTCTGTAAAGGGTCTTTGTGACCTAAAGTCCTTGTGAAGTAGATTGCAGGTTAGTTTTGACTGGCTTTGAGACTTCACAGATCTTTCAGTGAGATTGAAGCAATCCTAAATCCGATGTGAGTTATCTCATTGTCTGCTTGGGCTCTCCTACGGGCTTGTAGGACGGGGTGTCTCCTGTTTGCCTGGGGCAGCTGTGGTGGGAGGGCTGTCTGCAGCAGAGGGAGCACCGGCGGTGAGTGTCGGGCTTATGGCACCAGGGCTTTGGCCAGCTGTGCGCTGCAGTCGCAGGGTGACACGCTAGCTGTCTTCTGTGGTTGTGTCAACGCCAGCTTGCTGGCAGAATTAGTTCAATCAAAGCTGGAGTGCTCTGAAAAGCCCTTCAGACTTTGCTCCATCCCCGAGCTCTGTGCAGTGACACTCAGGACTGCATGCTGCTGCCTTTTCCCCCATCTCATCCCAAACTCCTCTGCTGCTGGGGTTTCATTCATGTGCAGGAAGGTCAGCTGCATTTGAATGTCTGTGTGAGATGAAAGATGAAGTGTGCTGAGCAAATGGATGGAGTAGGGCTCAGGCTGGAAAGCAAGAGGAGAACTTAGCTGCTCTTTCAAACCATCTCCAGAGGTGCCTATGCCTGGGGTTTGACAGCTGTGTCTGACCTGTCCCTGCATTCCCAGGACAGTGAGAGTCCCCCGGTGCAGGGAAGGCTGCAGAGCAGCTGCCTCTCTGTCCTTGTGCTGTAGAAGATCCATGAAGAGAAAGGAGCAGGCAAAAGGACTACTCAAAGTAGAGCAGCAAAACCAAACCATTGTTGTAGAAAAGAAGAAAAAAGACAGCATTTCCAGTCCCCAAAATGTAATATTTCTGTGGAAGTAGCAGGAAGAGGCTTGCTGTCAGTCTGATCTAGTGGGACTGACTAGATTTTGTTTGTTCTTCCCCACGTCTTCCATCATCTCTGGATCATCTGAAGACAGGTTGCTGTGCATCACAAATGCAAGATTCTTGGTTTCTGACTTTTGATTAAGTGCTAAGCAGTCTCTGGAGGACTGGCATCTATCTTTCATCTGCAGTTTTTTACTTGCTAAGGTACATTCCTCTCACTCTATGACACTTATTGATAATGCCTTGTCCTTTGAATGCCACTGCTGTGACACTCTGCTCCTGGCTGTGATTTTGTATGAGGCCGTGGACTGTTCAGTGGTGTGGTACATCTCAGTGGCCAGTGAAGTTACTGTGGGACGCTGTTGGACTTGAATGAAATTGAGACTTGGACTCTTTACACTTGCTTTGGTGTTTTTTTCAAAGGAAATCCAGAGTGTCTTTAATCTCCTACAAAGGAGGTAATCTGTCCTGTTTAGGCAATGTTCTGCTTGGTTTTTGTGTTGCCAGAGGACTACTGCTGGTTATATACACGCAGGAATTTACCATTTTCATGTTGATGTTTTCACTGTTTCCCCCCTCATTTTTCTTTTTAATAGGATCTAATAGAATAGGTTCCAGGACAATCTACATAAGAGTCTACTGCCAGAGTAGCATCAGATGCTAACAGAGTAATTAAAAAGAACTAATTTTGGTTGATGCTGAATTTTTTCCAGCTCCTAACAAAGGTGTTAAGAAAATCTTATTTTTATGTACAATCTTAAAGGGCTATTGTGATGCACAGTATTCTTTTGTCTTCTTGGTTTGCTTTCTTATCTCCCTTACTGGGATTTGCAGTCTCATATTTATCTATTTCCCAGCAGCTGAATATAACTTTGATCTGTGCTTTGGATCTACGGAGCTTTTAATCCCTTTCCACTGAGTTAAAAGCTTGTTTGCCGTTGAATGTGATACATAGTTATAGGTTATGTGATCTTCACCAGCAGTTCATGCATTGCACAGGGATGGCACTTTGTGAAAAACTGATAAAATGTTCCCTTGTTCGTTTTCCTGACTGCAGCTGAAACCCAGCATGGGAGTGAGTCAATCATTCACTCCTGGTCAAACTGCTGATACCACTGTTCTTTGCTGTTACAAATACCTCTGCACTTGCTGTCTTTATTTCAATTATTCATTCATTTCTCTGTGATGCTTATTTTTGAGGCTATGAACCAGCTGAGTATTTCAGTTGGTGCAGCAGCCTTTCCATATTCCAGTTCTGCTAACATTTGGAGGGTTTTCCTTTTCCATCCTTTTGACACCTTTTAAAAATAGGAATCAATTTTTAAAGCCTATGTGTTTGTTCCTCTTTGATGTCTTGAAGCATGATAATATATGCCTTGTTTGTGGAGATCTTCTCTTCTGGAGTGGCTGCAGTTTCCACCTCAGGAGCAATAATGGTTTTTGCAGCTCTGTCCCCCAGGCCATGTGGATGTAGCTGCACGTGTGTGACTGTAGTCAACAATCTTCTGAAAGTTGTTTTTTTTGAAGTTCTGGTGCAGCTGTTTGCTTCCTGGATTCTGAGCAATTTATTTGAAAATCTCTCCCATGCTTGTCTCCTGACCTCTTGTAACAAAATGCAGTCCTCTTTTTATGATGTCAGTTAAGACTACATTGTTTTAGATGTAAGCTTTAAAATAACAAAAGGATAGATGGTTCTGCAAGTTAGAGCACTGAGCTGGGACTCAGATTTGGAGTGCTGTCTCATTGTTACATGGCTTTCTGGTGTAGTCTTCGCTAAATTATGTGATTCGTGGTTCTCCTTTTATACAACCAGGATAATATATTTCCTTTGTCTTCAAGTTTATTATGGTACTCAACAGAATTAGACCCTTATCTCAAAACAATGGGCCTCTGACCATTGCTCTGATACCAGTGATAACAAACAGGTGTTGAGTTGTACGGAACTAGCGAGGAAGGAGACATCTTTAGAATAACTCCACACATTTCTAATTCCCAGTTTTGGAGTTGCTTCAAATCCTGTTTCAGTTTTACTGGGATAAAAGCACTTTACATCTTGGTTTACTTCCCTCTGTATTGTGTATACTTCTTGGAACCACAGAATGGTGAAGTGTGGTCTGTCTCTCACCAACTGTAAAAAACCAGAAACTTGTCAGATAATGATTCTCCTAAGTGAGAAGATGAGCAAAATTAGATAAAAAGCAGGGTTTGCCTCTCCACAAACACAGACAAGTGCAGAAAGATGCTGCTGCTGCTGTCACGGTGACAGGTTACCTTGATACCTTTCAGAGAGTGGACACAGCCTTCGTGGTTGTTTCAGCTCATCTCGTCAGTGTTGCCCAGTTCAATATCATGTTATAGATGTGTGTTTAGAATGTTTATCTGTCAGCCTAGTGCAGTTTTGGCTGAGGTGAAGAATCACAGCTGTGAAGCAGAAGGGTCCTGCTTCTCACGTTGCTCCCCACGTCACTGCAAGGCAGTGGTGTCTTTGCTGTAATTGCTGAAGGCACTCTTCCTCTTTCCAGCTAAATTCTTACCTGATCCCTTGATTGCTTTACTTCTGATGCTGGTAATTTGGTAACTCCTGACGAGTCCTGACTGAAAAGTCATCAAAGTCGCTCTTGGGTGTGGGAACTCAGAGTTTCTTAACCACATGGGCTTTTATTTCCATTTGCGTGGTGGAATTGGGAGGGAGGATCTATTTGTCAGCGTATCACTGACACGTTAGGAGGGTGACAAGACCACAGTAACTCTTCCTAGGCAATTATGTATGAAAGGTTGTCAGTGTGAGTAGTATGGGAAGTTAAAAGCCTTAATTTTCATTTGGAATTGAAGCCCTAATGACTTTCCACTCCCACAGCTCATAAAGACCATGCTTCAGCTTCAAGTTGACCAAGAAAAAAAGGGGAGGGGACATCTTTTATTTCAGACTATTTTTGTGCAAAAATTTTATGAAAAAACAGATTTATGAGTCACTGTTCTTTGTGTAAAAGATGGTTACTGGGGTACGAACCTCAGAAATGTGACATTTTATGACTTTGCCGCTAGCCACGGAATTTTTCTTTCTCTCTTTTCAATTAGTTGAGTTAAACAACATCTCAGTGTGAAAAGACTAATTTTATTCCTGTTTGTTGTTTGCCTTATACACTAATTATTTTCTCTGTGTAAAGCTAAACAGCAGAGAGGGGAAGAGAGAGGATCATCCCAAATGAATGCTCTCTAATTATTCAAAATGATGGGTGTAGATCCTATGGGGTTAAATGAAGGGTTGTATTCAGTCACTTTCCTCACTTGCAGTGTAGTAAGGAAGAGAAACTGGATCTCACAAATCCCTTTGTTAACCCTAGGAACATAATTAACTTCCTCTGGAAATTTGTTCTTTAAAAACACAGCCCTCTAAACATCAATGTTGTTTAATCTGTGCTTAAGAGTAAAGCTATGTTTTTATCCACTTCTGTGTGTTTTGTTGTTGTGTTTTTGTTTGGTTTTTTTTTTTTCAAGAAATAAGGGAGCATTTTGTAGCTGAGTA
Organism: Irena cyanogastra; assembly: GCA_013397155.1. NCBI lineage: Eukaryota > Metazoa > Chordata > Aves > Passeriformes > Irenidae > Irena > Irena cyanogastra. Next base: position 140,047 of record VWZV01009127.1, on the reverse strand, counting down.
GCATCTGCTGCCTAACGCAAGTGAGAGCCCAGGGCAAGAGTGTTGGTAGAGGTGGCTTGTGCAGGTCACAGTCCTGCTTTGGCCCTGTAGCAGCAGGACATGAGCGCTCTCGGTGGCAAGTGACCCAGAGCATCTTTGTCTTTGTGGGTCCATCAGGGATATTGAAGGGCAATTGTGTTCAAAGCACAGGTGCTCAGCATTTTTGGAGTATTAAGTATTCTGAGAGCAATGCAGGCTTCATTCTTGGAAGTGGCTGAGGTGACTAGCTAATTTTCTTGGCTTTGGGGCTGTGTTCTTGAGAAAGCATGTCTCCAGAACTCTAAATGCCCTCTGTCCATAACAGCACAGGTCAAACAAGTTTTCAGATCCCACAGCTGTGGAGACAAGTTTGCTTAGAGACCTCCAAGATGAGGAATGGATCGTGTAAACAGCAGCTGATGCAGTTGTTGGAAAGGCCTCTATTTTTTTCTTTCTTCTTGTTACAGCATCTTGGCCAGAGTGGTTGGACAGAGAAGGTTTTCAATGGAAGATCTGCTCTCCTGTGCTTCATTCTGCCTTATTTGGATAAAAATTATGGGGCAGTCCTTTTATAATTTTTCTTCTATTTGGCAGTGTAAAGTGAAGGAAGGACAATATTTTTGGGAGAGCCTTGGAACTGCCCCTGTAAAAGGAATGCTGTATGAAGAGTAAAACTCCCTGACTCTGTTATGTTCAAGGTTGGCCATATTTGAATTTGATCTTTCTTTTCACAGGAGAGGTTTCATGTCTGAATTTAAACCAAAACTGTGTCATGCACAAAGGGACAGGTTTCTTCTGTTGAAAACAACATCTGTAGAGCTGGAAGGAAGGGCTGGGCTGCATGGAGTGGATGTCCTGGTGTGGGGAGCCACAGAGGTGCTGACTTCCTGGAGCTGCTGAGGGAGGATAGGGAGCAAGAGGGCAGCTGGAGGCAGAACTTTTGTCTAGCTCAGATGAAGCTCTAATGCAGCCCTTGTGCCGTGCTGGGGAGATGTTCTCAGCGTGTGAGGAGTGGGCAGCAAGTGTTGCCTGCCTAGCTCAGGATGGGGTTGGAGACCACCACAAAGGGATGTGGCAGCAGCTGAATGAGGGGATGGAGTAAATCACTGCAAAGATGTGGTTTGGGAGCTAGCTGTTATTTTTAACAGCTGATTTTGTTGAACTGGATTGAACTCCCTCCAGCTCAGCATTGGTGATGGTGCCTGGAGCTATAAAGATTGTATTTTGATCAGCAAGTTAAAAGCAAGTGTACCACTAGTTATGAATACATTTTCAGAATTACAAGCAAAGGAGATCTCAGAATAATAATGGGCAGAAAAAGTTGCCTGAAGGAACCAGTTTCCTTGATAAATGCTGGGAGAGGTGTAGACCTGAACTTTGCGCTCCTTCCCATACCAGCTTTTTAAAAATGTGCCAACAGATCTGGAGTCTGAGTTTCGAACTTGTTAAAATCCTGGGCAGACATAATGCAATATGGCAGGAAAACTAAAAATGTTGAGGTTTTGAAAGTACAAGTGGTTCAATTGTATATGTGTGATGAGGGTTAGAAAAGGGCATGTGTGTCCTGTGCTGTATCTCGCTGACCCAGTTGGTTATTCAGTGATGAATTCTGATCTCTATGTTTCGAATGACAGATCTGGGTTCTGAAGTGCTGATGACTAGATTAAGACAGTGTAGTAAACCTTAATGGTGCATGAAGAGCTACTGCTGGATTTGCAGTAATACGTACTTTTCTGCCTTAGAACAGCATGAATAATACTTTATGGTTGTATAACTCAGACAAGGAGTCTAGGAGTGCTTTGTAAACGCTAATGAGTTTGGCCTCATAGCATATTTATAAGCCTGAGAAGAAGCATTATTCCCCTTTTGTGCAGTTTGGATGTTGACTAGCCTAAGTATGCAAAGAACAGGCAGCAGAGCTTTCATGTGCTGACCCTCAGTGCTGGGCCTTATCTGCAGGACTCGGTAGGCTTCCTAAGTGTGTCTGAGGCATGCTCAGAAATTTACTGCAGATTCATTCCAGAAAAAAGGTTGAGTTTTTTTGCAAACCTCTGAGTGTCCTTTGTAAAGCGTAAAGCATTGTAATTATTTGATGATAATTTCTTTCTTGCCTTTTTGTTCCACAGCAGCAGAGATTGAAACTAATCCTCTACTGGAATGAAATCAGATTGGGCATTATGAATATTGTTTCCTTGCCCAGAACAAAGAGACTTAGTTAATGTGAATGCAAACTTCTGTTATCTTTACGTGGGAGTTGCAGGTGGGTAAGGAATGTGAGGTCAGAAGGACTGGGAGCAGATAATTGCTGGTGTCAAAGGGCAGTGAGAGTGATGCCTGTGAAAAACGCCTTGCAGAGTAGGTGGGATCAGACACTGCAATGGGCACACACAGATTTTTCCTTAGCACCTTCCTCAGATGTTCATCCCAGAATGTCTGCATTATTTCTACAGATTTATGTAGTAGGATATTCTGCAACTTGAGCACCGTGTGGATTGTAGATAAATTTTGTAAATATTTTGTGTGTGAATTTAGTGTTTAGTGACACATGCTGTAAAGACAGTTCCAGAGGGATAAGTCCCTCTTTAGCTGTAGGATAAGCATATGCAAGCAGACATTTCACACAGTGCTTTCACACCCCTAACCTGAAAAACTTTTTCCAGATCTCACTGCTTTTTCATGGACTGGAGACCAGTGAGGATCCCAGCAAAAGTTCTGTAAAGTTCTAGATGGGGACCAGGTGGTGATCTTCCCAATGTGGTTGTTAGAATTAGCAGCATTTCTGCTAGAATAGTCTGGGTTGGAAGGGACCTTTAGAGCTCTTCCAGTCCAACCCCCTGCAATGAACATGGGCAACTTCAACCTGATCAGGTTTCTCAAAGCTCCATCCAAACTAACCTTGAGTGTTTCTAGGGATGGGCATCCGCCACCTCTCAGGGCAACCTGTGCCAGTGTTTTACCACCCCCAATGTAAAAAATGTCTTTCTTAGATTTAATCTAAATTTAGAGATTAATCTTAGATTAAATCTACCCTCTTTTAGTTTATAACCATTACCATTATCCCTGTTGTACCCAAAAAGGCCCTAATAAAAATTTTGTCCCCATCTATCTTATAACCTCCTTTTGAGTACAGAAGGCTGTACTGAGGTCTTCCAGGAGCCTTTTCTTCTCCAGGCTCTCTCAGCTCTTCCTCTTGGAGAGCTGTTTCAGCCCTCTGATCATTTCTGTGTCTCTCTTCTGGACCTGCTCCAGACGTGGACAAACAGGTCTGTGTCTTTCTTTTGTGAAACTGTGTTCAATGTGTTGCTGCACTTCAGACCTGTGTATCACTGAATCAAGTCCATTAAAGCACTTGCCTGTTCCTTATGACTGGACTGTGATTTCTGCTTGATTCTGGTATATTAAATGCTATATTGGCATGTGACTTTTTCCTTATCTGTTACTTCCGGATTGTAGCTTAACTTTAGCTCTTCAACACAGAACAAAAGCTTTCCTGAAACACTGTTAGCACATGGCTACAAATAGAAACCTCAGGTGATTAGCAAGAGGTTTTGGCTAGTCATGCAGTTACAGGAAGTGTTTCAGTGTGTGATGTGGCATCCTTGCAGGGCTGGGGGCAGGAACATCTTGTAGGGAGGCTCTAGTTGACTGTGCAGTGCTTAATCTTTCTAATACACCCCATAATGTGTAGTGGAAGATCTAGATAATGCAAGAAAACAGTTATTTATCTGGGATTAACCTACATAAAACATTTACATTGAGCAGAAACTAGGCCAGAATACCACTCAGTCTGATGAGGAGTAGGTGAGAGGCCTGGGGAAAAGGAGGCTCAAGGGGGGACCTTATTGCTCTCTACAGCTACCTGAAAGGGAGCTGGAACAAGGTGGAGGCGGTCTCTTCTCCCAGATAACAAGCAGTAGGAAAAGAGGAAATTAGCTCAAGTTGTAGCAAGAGAGGTTGAGTTTGATATTAGAAAAAATTTCTTCAGCAGAAGGGCTGTCAGGCACTGGAACAGGCTGCCCAGGGAAGGGGTGGGGGCAGCATCCCTGCAGGTGTTTAAAAGATGTGTAGATGTGGCAGCCGTGAACAAGGTTCAGTGGTAGACTTGGTAGTACTGGGTTACGGTTGGACTCTGGCATTCAAGGATCTTTTCCAACTTAAATGATTTGATAATTCCATGATCTTATGAATTGCAGTGTGGTACATCTTCTAAAATCAAAAAAGCCTTTGTAATTCTTTCCGTGAGTGGACATTAGGTCTGGATTTTGTCTTAGTATCCCTTTTCTTGGTTTGTACCACTTGACTTCAGCTTAGCACTACAATCTGTGTGTATTGATGTTCTTGTATTAAAAAAAAAGAAAGAAAAATAAAAAAGGAAAAAAAAAATCAACTTTAGCTTCCTAAGCATCCAGGAACACACCAAGTAAGTAGAGCACCATTAATACCATCTTTTTAACAAACAGGTTGGCTGGTTATCAGTACTCGTTATGAAGAATAGCCCGCCTGTTTTTCCAAATTCCTGCTCTGTTAGTGGTGCACAAGGCATTCTCCTGAAGATTTATTATGGTAGGAGCTACAGAGCAATCCTTGGTAAATAGATTTATCCATGTGACACTCTACTGAATGGGAGATTTATACATGGCTATTCCATTGCTGCTCATTACCATATGATGTTTCATTGAATGCAATTATATGTCTCCCTCTACTCTTTAAAGTCCAGAAAGGTTTCACAATATTACTATCTTCCTCTGCTCAGCAGAGCCTCACAAAGAGGCACTTTTCCCATGTGATGGATGGGCTTTGAGGGTGGCTTTGTCCCTGCTAGGCCTGGATGTATGAGGGAAGTGGGTTTTGGCTGTTAGCAAGACTCATGGAGCTGCTGTGCTGAAGGGGTTTGACAAGTTTTGCTCAGCTTTGCCTGAACTCTCACAGATTTGCACTGCAGAACTGACCTGGTCTTGTATGTTGTTAATTGTGAAGACCCTTGTGACTCCTGCAAGTTTTAAAGAGGTGTAGGTCTTTCCTCTTGATGAATTTAGTGTAGCATACTCATTACACCAGCTCAAGATCAGAATATTTTCTCTGACACTGGAAGGATGATTTAGATTTTTGTTAGCTGATATATTTCACCTAGTTTCCTTGGCCCATATTTTACTGTTTACTGCCATTATCTGCTACATTTTTAATCAGAAAACATTAAATCAAAATAATTTTTTTCCTGCTTTGGAAATCAATGCGATGTCAAATCTTTTCAAAACCGTGCCTTATAGCAATGGGCTCTGCTAGGTATTTTATTTAGTATAGATATTTTGTGGGACACCTTGACTGCATTGATGTCCGTGGCAAAACTTTTTTTGGCTTTGAAAGGAGTGGAACTTTACTTCTTATTTTCTGTTTGCCTGTAACTTTACTTCTTATTTTCTGTTTGCCTATAACTTTTCGTTCCTGGCTATTGCATGTTGCATCTTTAATGATTTCTCTTCAACGTGGCTTTTAGAAACCCTGACCTTTTTTGTGCATGGTCAAGCCCTGTGTTGCTGCACCCCCGTGCTCGGAGACCTCATTCATAAACATCTCTCGGAGCACGGCTCTTTATCCCGTGTCCAGGGATGCGAGAGAATGCTGAACAATAGCGCGGCTGGGACAAAAGCCGGCATTGTGGAGAGGGCGCCAGGGCCGAGGGGCCCGGGAGCCTCTCCGGGCTGGGACCATTGTGCCATAATTGGATTTCTGCTGGTGGTGGCCGGCCCGCGGGAGCGGGACCCGCTGCACTAAACCTGGCAGGGATTGCAGGAGGCAGGTGACCTTTAAAGTCCGGGTTGTTGAGCGGGACCTGATACGGTACAAATATGCCAGGTTGCATCTTTATTAGTGACTAGACCCAGAGATAAGCCCCAGCACGTCGTTGCCTGGTCTGCAGAGCCTAATTCCAGGCACTGAAGCCGGGGATGCTGATGCAGAGCGAGCGCCTGCTCGGGCCAAGGGAGCTGCGGTGGCTGAGACAGCATGAGAGGGAGATTCTCTGTGCCCTGGCTCTGGGGCAGGTTCTGATCAGCCCCTGCTCTGGGGGATGCTGGGGCAGGGAGGCAGCCACAGAAAGTGTGGAGCTGGGGGCAGGGTCATGCAACTGGTGACTTCAAGCCCAGCGTAACATTTGCCACGGCTGATCAAGAATATTCACATTTACTGAGGGTTGCTCCTTTTGGACAAAAATAAAGGTGCAGGCTATAGCTCAAAGTGACTTGTAGAGTATTTAAGAGGGAGGTAAACTCTTCCACGGTTCAATTTTTGCATCTGAGGTTGTTCCTGGTGCTATTCTGAGTTTTTTGTCATCTTTTTAGACTGGGCTCCCTTTCCTGTGATCCAGGATAATGCCTTGGGTGGGTTTGGCCTGTGGTGATTGATCCATGCTGGATGTATTAGCCTGTGACTGAATCCTAGTGATGTGTCTGCATGAATGGTGGTGGAAAATGTCAGAGGTTGCAGGCAAAGATGAATCACCGTAGGCCAAGGGCTAAGACAGCACAGCAAGCATGATGCTGTGGTATGCTCTGTTATTGGATTTCCTCCAAGGACTGCTCTTTGAGGAGCTTTGGCCTCATGGCATGCTGCAGAGACCTGCTGCTCGGTGCCATCCTTTGAGCACAATGTGGGAACCTCCAGCTGGATCGTATGCAGATCTTGGGCTGTGCTACAAATATATACATTGAGATGTTTGGCAAATTCACTCTGCAAATCCAGACAAGCCCGTGCAGCCCTAAGTTTTAAATCCATGGCTTGGAAATCTGCCTCTCAGAGCCACTGCAAACTGCCTTGTCCTGGACTCTCTTGGATGGCATCTGTCTTTTTCTTCAAACCCACCTAGACAAGTACACAAATATGATCTAAGAAACTAGCATGCTTTGTTGTTCAGAGGAGCTGGTTTTGACCTTTATTTGGGCAAACGGGTATTAAACTAATCCCACCCAATCTCTGTAGTGACAGGATGACCTATTTCTTTTTAATCTTGTAAAATTAAGTTGTTAAAGTTACTGCATCTCACTGCTTTTGCCCCTTGCCTCCAGGCAAAACCCATTTGGGATTCCTGCTTCTCTAGTTTTTCTCTTAGCCCTTCCTGTGTTTTGACTTGTATTTTGGAGCACCTGGCTCTGTATTTGGGACTGAAAAGAAGCTTCATTTGCTGTAAGAGAAGTATAACTGGGCTAACATTTACCCCCAAGTGGTGGCAGGCCACAGAAATAAGAGATTCTGGAGAAACCAAAAGCTCGTCTTTGCAATGTTAAATTTTTCAGTTTGTAGTGGGGGGATTTGGAGATGTTAAATTCTCTGATGTTCAGGACTGGGAAGTGACCTGGCCAAGGCCTGGCTGTAGGTGAGACCTTGGCAGGTCCCAGGTCAGCATCCCTGTCCCTGGGAGAGCACTTTGTTGGCCTTGTGTGTCAACTTCCCTGTGGCTTTGCATTGTTTTCCCTTTTATCACCCAGCCAGGGCTTGTTGTTGACTTTTGCCTCCAGAGTTTTGGAGAAGAGCCACTGACTTCTCTTTCTGTCCAAGGCAGCTTTGCATTAATTAGTCTTCTCTGTCTAAAAAAGTGTGGATCAAGAGAAGAAGTTTCTGTTTCTCTAAGTGAATGTTAGACTGGACTTGATTTTGTGAAGTCAAAATCTGTGAATAGCAAATGATACAAACTAAGTATCTTGTGCCAGGTGGCCTGTCCAGGCCATTTGGGCTTCTTACCCGCAGATGTAAAGTGGATATTGTTCCACCAACCTTGTGTTTCATGCATCACCTTCCCTCAGGACAGGATTACACTTTGTTCTGGAGGTGCTTGGAGAAGGTGAAGCAGGAGCTGAAGTGGAGAGAAAGTTGCTCAACCCACAACTTCGTGGCCTGTCTGTGGTGGGTGATATGTGTGAAGGTTTCCTGGACAGATGTGGATTTTGAATTTGTGTATCCGTTTTTGTTTTCTGCTTGCATGCTTTACTCCAGAGCAGTGTTACTGCTGCTGTAGACATGTACTCCTATGCCATAGCTTCTGCTGGAGCTGATTAGAACAGGATTACACCTAAAGCCTTCTGCCTCAGAAAAGGGGAACTCCTTGTTTGCTCTGTTGTCTTAGAAGGTGGTGTTGTGACTTCTTCCCACCCACTTCCTTGGCGGTAAGGACGGCAGAAGCAAGAGACTTGAGAGAACAACTTGTATTCATCCTGTGAGCAAGCACTCATGTCCTGGGAGGAAGTTTAGTGAGCTGCAGGCTCCCCAGCACCTGCTGGCAGCTCCTTCCTGGGAGCCAGCAGTGCTGCATCCTCTGCTGCCAGCCCTCAGCCACCCGTGGCCATGGGGGCTCCCTGGAGCTGGGGGAATACTTTGTTCACTAATCTCCATGCAGTGTGGCCTTGGTTAGATAAATCCATGCCTACAGGCAGCTTTCTGGGGCTCATTATAATACTAATTCAGTTGAATTCCTAATTAGAGACCAGTGGTTTCGTGTAGGTATTTGAAGTTGGTGTAACTTTCTTAGGGTGGAGGAATCATGCACTGAAAGCTGCTTTGGAGAGAGAGGCAGAAATGAGATTGAAATCTAAAAAAGGATGTCTATAAAATAAAACATCCGTTTTAAGTATGTTGTATAGCTGGTGTATTACTTCATCAGCCAGGGTTTGGAATTATTATTTTAGTTGACTTTTTTTTGTGTGTAAAAATGTCCATAGATGAGGAGATACCTCTACCTTGAAATACTAGGACAGTTTTCAAGTCTGAGTCCAGTGTTTCTCCTTTGGAGTAGGTGAGAGGGCTGCTTCAGATAATTTGAATTATGATTAAATAAAAACAGGTTTCAAGAGACAGAGGGAATCAGAAGCAAGCCTTGTCTGACCCCTTAATAACTGTGGAGAAACCCAAGCAATACCCCTCTTTGACCATTCAGGGTTAGATATGTCCAGAACAAGCAGAACAATAATTAATTATAGCCCATGTATTTTAATTTTGTAAAGTGGTAGAATAATCTGTCTACACTGTACCATGTCCTGGTTAGGCTTATGATCTCTTCTATTTATATTGCCTCTTCTGTTTGGAAGGGCTGCTTTGGAGGGGTTTAGTTCAGGGAGTGTTTGTGCATGTGTTTTTGTGTTGGTGTTGCACTCTATCATTGCTCTAATGGGTCTCTGGGGAATGTGATACAATAGTTAATGCCAGCTATGCTGTTAAATAATAGCTCTTTCAGGAAGGAAGTGAAGAATAATTTATGTACAGGAAAACAGTGCAGGTATACAGAGAACAACAAAAATAGATAAGCTGTGGTTTCATTAGAACAGTTGAGCCAAAAGTAGCTTGGACTTTATAATGCCTGCTGGTGCCCTCCTGCCTGCTTCCAGCAGTGACAGCTCCATGAGGATGCTCCATGGATGCCCAATGGCTGGGGCTCCAGGGGCTGGAACACTCAGGAGGACACAGTGAGGAGTGGGCCAAAACCAGGAGTTGTTCAGCCAGTGCTGAGATGTGCATTCAGCAGCCCAAATGTGGTGTCCTTGCTCATGCACTGCTAAAGTCCTGCATTGGTAAGGGTTTCAGGAGGGAAAGAGTGTTGCCCCTAAGTACAATTCTGGTGTGAGGGGCACTGGTGGAGCTTGTTTATACAGAGAATGGATTATAAACTATGGCTTGCCTTTTGATTGTACCAGTATGCTCACTCTTATCTAAATAGATTTGTGCATTAGCGTACTTAATTATCTGCTGGACACTCTCAACTTTTGTTTGGATAGCCTTCCTTTTGTATTTAAAGGTAAATACTGATAGAGTAGATTGGGCTCCATGGGGCTGGACAGGAGTCTCTGCTGTGGCTGTGCTCCTGTGAGCTCCCCAAATAAACAGAGACCTTCTCCAGCGCTACCGGGAGAACTCCCCCACCACTCATTTTAAAAGTAACCTATAAATCAAAAGTGTATCACTCTCTTTGCTCTAGCATTTCATTTTTGGATGTGGTTTACTTTTGCAGTGCACAGCTGAAATGGCAGCTTTTGATTAGTCCTTGCCTTTAGTCACAGAGATCTATTATTTAAGTGTAAATACATTCGCATGAGAAGTGGTATCCTGTGTCTAAGCTGTTGGGAAGTGATCACTGTTTATCTTGTCATAGAAACTTCTTACCCTTTCTGCAGGCTTCACCTGACCACCCCCACCTCCCCTTCCCTGAGTCCCAGCCCCTCTCTCCCCATTTCATGTGTGTGGTGGCCTCTCAAGCTGAGAAGGCATGAAAGCAAAGAAATCCCAGTTGCAGTCTTGTAAAGAAACAGACCACCTATGTGATGGGGCACCTGGGCACGTAGGTCAGCAGTGTCTTTTGAGAATGTGGATTACCTGTGGTGGGGCTGCAGTTCCCATTCCCATATGACAGGGGATGGGATAATGCTATCTGATGCCTCTGGCTACAGCACCACTATCGCTTTTCTACTGAAGTTCAGACGGTAATTTTAAACCATGGGAAAATATTTTTCCTCTTTGAGGAGTATTGTTAGTCACTTGAAGTCTCCTCCCTTGTTCGTTTGCTGAGTGCATCAGCCCTGGATCAGATTGTGGGGAGCCCAGGATTCCCTGGTGGTGTGGGAGGGGGCTGCCCACTGCTGGGGTGAATGCAGGGGACAGAGGGGATTGGCATTGCTTTTCTTCTGGGTTTGACTCATGTGAGCGTGCTGGTCTGTGTTTGTGAGGGCAGGAATGTGACAGACACTTTTTGAGTTATTCTTGGATCAGATTAACTAATGTTTCAGAAGAGGGCTTTTACAAATTCACAAATTATGGTTAGGTCAAGAAAATACTAATTGCCTGCAATTTTCCTTCTACCTCTTCTCACCTCCCAGCATATCTGTGTTCCCTCACTGAATAATATTCCATCTCTCTGGAAATGTAGTCAAATGCCTGCATGAATTTCAATGGAAGCGTCATTACAGTAAAAATGCTTAGTGTATTATGTACTGCCAGGTGTTACTGGCACAGGGGGGAAATCTGTACTTTAACAGATCCTTGGCTTAATAAAGAAGTGAAAACGATGCCTGGTATCTTAGGGTTGGTTAGTTTTTGGTTTTTTTTTTAATGGAAAAGCTATCCCTGATCTGTTATGAACAATGCACAGTCACTATAAAGTACTTGCATTACAATAGTACTGGGTTTTTTTCTCTCAGTGCTGGGTTGAGGTAGATCTGATAATGCAATCCAGGGTAAAAAACCTTGAAAACTTGAGCTGTTGAAATAAAACACAGCATGCTGTGTTGTATTAAAAGATAAGGCTATAAAGGTGTGGTGCTTATTTTTATGGGTTTTTCTTTTCTAGAGGCAACAGGTGGGTTTGACAAAGTCAGAGCAGGGAGCAGGGTGGAGGCAAATTTGTTGCTAGTGGAATTGCGCTCGTGATGAGTGCGTGCTACCAGGCCATAGATCCACTTATATTTGTTAGAAATATTAGGTCTCTCCTAGAAGATGATGACTGATGGTAGGAAGCAACTTGTGAGATTAATGTAGTACCTTTTTGAAGCTTTCTGCCTTTTTTTCCTGAGCTCCTGGGAGCTGTTTCCACCGAACACCTCTCCAGTCCCGGGGAGGGTAAGGAAATCCCCGCCTACAGCTGGGTGTGTGCCAGACATGATGTTTCCCTTACGGTAAAAACAAACCTCCAAAAAAACTCCAACAAAACCAGAGCTTGTGCAGGTTCAAAGGGAAGGCAGGGCTGCGGGCAGGGGTATGCTGAGAATCTGACCCTGGGAGCACGAAGCCAAAAGGGCAGCGGCAGGAGCAGGTTACGCCATCCCGCACAGCGGCTGTCAAGCTGTTTGTTCAGTTGCAGTTTAATTAAAAGCTGAGGTGGTTGCAACCACATTGTTATTTATTTATTTGTGCTGGTAGAAGCTCTTCTCTTTAGGAAAGTTTAGGTTTCTGGAAGGGAAGTGGTCTGAGTGTTGAAGAAGCTTTTCTAAAGAATAGCTTGTGGCTTTGCCTGCTCTCCAAGGACCTCGGTCCCGTGTTATTTGGTGGGCATGGTCCAGTGATAATCTCCCAGATAAAAAACTGACACTGATGGTGTTTAGCTAGAATTTGTTTTTGTAGTATTGAAGAAATATTTAGTTTGGAAAAGGCCCTAAAGATGACTGAGATCGGTCCTTAATCCAGCACTGCCAAGTCCACCACTGAGCCATTCTCCTAAATGCCTCATCTGCACCTCCATCACTTAAATACCTCCATCACTTCCCTGGGCAGCCTGTTCTAATGCTGGACTACCCTTTAGGTGAAGAAAGCTTTCCTAAAAGTCAGTCTAAACCACTCCTGAAGCAACTTGAGACCATTCCCTTTTGTTTCTATTAGGAGCATCTTTTGCTGGAGACTAGAGACCCAGAAAATGCCCTTTCTTGGTGAGGGAATGTTGGTAATTCAGTTTTCTTTCCCTGGTGCAGGTGCCAGGCCAAAGCTCACCCTCTGCCATTTCTGTCCCTGCCTTATTACTGCTGTTTCTGTTCCAGAAAGGTGAAAGCACCAATCCAGATATCTGTGTCATCCAGTTAGATCTGGGCAGTCACAAACATTCCCAAAAATGTGATAAACTGATAGATTTTTTCCAAAGGGCTACAGCACTGTCAATCCATTCATACCAGACAATTTTTAGATATATTTTGTTTCTGTGCACCAAGGCCTGTGATCTTGATGACATTCAAGACTTGACTTTTTTGTGAGGTTTTCAATTAGAATATTGCATTAAAATTCTGCTGTCTTTAATGATACTCATGTGGAAAGTACAGGCAGGTAATTACACATAATTTTCATGGGGTTTTTTTCTGAGATAGACAACAATCTTCACGTATACTAGGATGAGTGACACAGAACAATCTTTCATTGAGTATGCCTTAATTAATACAAATGTTAAATAGTCTTACAAATAAGTCTCATTTAAATGTCAAACATTTGTTATTCTTTGCCTATGAGTAATTTTTCTTGCTTGCATATGTGTGAATTAAGCATATGTTTTGAAATCATTAAGTATCTGAGGTCACAACTAAAAATAGGGAAGTACATTTTTTGTTTGCCATCAAGGGTAAAAGAAATTCTTGATTGCAGACACTTTCTTGCTGTGTGGTGTTCAAGGGAGAGAGAAGTGCTCTGAAGCATTTGTGTGGTGCTGTGGGACCATGTAGGCTAGGGAAGAATTTTTAAATTTTCATTACAAATTTCCTTGTTTATACAGTCTGCACCAGAGCCATCAGTGTATGGGTGACATTCCCAGCTGCAGAGCTGCTAATCCAGATATGCCACTTCAGAAAAGGATGAGTGACAAGGCAGTGACAAGTCCTTCTATTTGCTTTGCTTCTGTATTCACCAGTGTATTTATCCTATTGCCAAATGATCAGCAAAGAGGTAGTTACAAGCCTTTGCATTTGGTCTTTATGTGGAAATAAGTGACAGCAGTTGAGCCCTGCAAGCCTGTGTTGAGCTCCTGTTTCCTGGTGGTGTTGCTCCAGTGTCACCATGACCAGAGGAGCCTGCCCTGCTGACACACAGCAGCTCTTCTGCTGCTGGGGTGCTCAGTCTGAGGTAGGGCAGGCTGCCTGGGGGCCTGCTTCAGCCTGTCACTGCTGCTGGGAATGCTTGCAAGGGTCATTGGTCAGGATGTTTGGAGTGTCTCTGTTGGGGATGCTGGGAAAATCCCTTGTTGGGGATCCTCAGAGAAGTCCTCAGTAAGGACACTTGAAAAAGTCTTGGTGTGACCAATTTTTTTAAGCTATTTATATGGAATGGATGTTGGTTTTTTTTCCTTCTGGAATCTCTCACTTGCAGCTTTTGCTCTTTTAAGAGGTAGAAAGCAAGGCTTTCCTGTGGTGAAGGAGGTGGAAAGGGAAGCTTTTGTGGGAAGCCACAAGGCAAGTGCCAAGGTGCTTCTTTCCAGTTGTGCTTCAAGGCTTTGTGCAGCTGCTGCTGCTGCTGCTGAGACAACTGGCTCATGAAAACACTGCTGGGGCTGAAATTCTCTCAGAGCAGCCATCTCATATGCTTGGCCATGGGACTGTAAAAGTACTCAAAGGAAAACCAAGCTTGTTCTGCTGGAAAGTCCATCCAACACAAGGGCTGGTTTGCAGAGCAAGCCAGGCAGTCAGATGTGGAGTGTTTGGACCTAGAGACCCCCTCATTGCTGCAAGCTCAGGAGAGCTGGCTCTTGCCTGAGCTGGCTTTCCATGTCCTCTGTGGCCTGGCCACTGAAACTGCTGGATGAGGTGGAGCTGCAGGAACTGAGTAAGTGTCAGAGTTGGAAACTGGAAATGATGCTCTGCATCTAGGAATGCTACAGAGAAGAAGTCTCCACATGCTGGCCTTTCCTGCAAAACTTTTCATATCCGTTTTTACTTCTTCACCACAGCACCGCATTTTCTGATTTTATTCTCTTTGTGGAAGACTGGGACAGGGTGAGGGAGGAGCTGCAAGGAACAGTGGTCTGTGGAGGAGTGCAGAATTTTAAAGTGTGGAGCAAGGTTGCCAGGAACAAGTGGACTGGGGCAGTTGTTTTGGAGCAGAACTGCTCCCCAGACAGCCTGGTTTGGGAGAGACTGACCTGGCTCACCTCCTCCCCACTGCCTGACCCTCTGCTTCCTCTCATGCTTGCTACTGGGACCTGAGAAGAGGCCTCTGATTATTTTATTGCTGAGTTTAGGGCTACTTCTGGAGCTGTCCTGAGCACAATGCCTTTGAGGAGGGTTAGCCTGTGCTTTGATTAGGCAATCTGTGCTTTGGGCAATAAAGAGCCTTAACTCTTCACTGAGAGTTTTGCAAAGCAGACCTGAGGCCTGGAAAAACAGATATTTGAGTCAAGGAGTCCATCCTGGGCTGCTCAGTTCCTTGGCATGAGGCGAAAAAAATATTTCAGTGGTTCTAATCCCTTACAATATCATGGCCTTAGGTGACAACAGGAAAAAAAAATCCAAGATTTTTCTCCCCTATAATGAAGGAAATGAAGGGTGCCTCCTTGGACTGTCCATAACCTCCCAGCTTGTTAGGGATGCTCTTGCAGATTCCCCTGCCAGCCTGGATTCCTGCCTTCAAACACATCTGATTTATCTAATCTCTGCTAAAGCATCCTAAGTGATAAGGAATGTTTTTATTTCTCCATTCCTCCTCGTGCTGTCTGGGAGGCTGCAGTATTTCATAAAAGCACAAATTGCTGTTTTAGGCAGCAGTAGGCTTGTTGGCTACTTGAATCAGGCACCCTGTATTTCTCCAGGTATTGTGCAGGACTGATCCCACTGGCAGCAATAAATACCAGCAGTTCCCTGTTGTGCAGATGGAGGTGTTAAATGGTCCTTGCTTGGGGGTAGCCAGCCAGCCCTGGGGGTTACCCACAGTTGGGTTTGCAGTAGCTGCATTGAAATTTTTGGTGACATGGTCCTGTTTGTATCCCTCAGAGCTTGGTGTATGTCAGGGGTGGCTGTTGAGCTCTGAATTGCCATCCCTTGAGCTGGGATTGCAAGCTGCCAGGGCGTGCCTGTGACCTGCTCTGGGATGGACTTCAGCACCTGCCGGGCTCTGAAGTTGTTCTTGTGGGGCCAGACTGGAGCTGCTCCCTCAGCCTGAGCCTTCCCCAGAGCCAAGCCAGCAAAATGGGTTCAAACAGGCTGCTGCTGCTAATCTGCTTAATGTCTGGACACGAAATAGCACATTCTCTGCTGCTGCTGGTGGGAAACAGGGCTCTTGTCTGCTGGCTTCGAGTGCTGGTCACTCTGCTGAAACAGAGACAGTTCAAGTTGCACACCTGATCTGATGAAATGAAAATTAAAAATTTGGCTTATTTATTTATTTATTTGTATTTAAAATGAGTCATACTTTCCTCAAAAGAGCTGAACTCCTCCAAAAAAGTCTCCAGCCAATCCTCACCCTTTAGCTGTAGCTTCTTTGATGCTTTTCAGTCTCTTTTTGTGGTGTGTCCCTCTGGTACCCCTCTGAAAGGAGAGCTGGGAGTGAGTGCAGTGCTGGGAAGCTGAAGAGCATGTGGTGCTTGTCCTGCTCTGTTCTCACATGCTTCCAGGACTGGGAGGTGGAGGAATGGGAGCCTCCCAAGGTGTGTCATTGCTGCAGTACATACGCAGGTCTGTGGGTTTGGTGCCTGCTTCAGGTGTTTGTTTGCTCTCTCCTGTGCAGTTCCTTCTGTCTGAGGCATAGCTTCACTGCAGGAACATGCTGTACATCACTGTTCTCAGGGAAGGAGCGTGGTGGAGGTGGTGAACACGTGTGCACACCGGTGTGATGGCTTCAGAGCAAAGGTGGGAGGGGCTGTTTCTTCCTTGGCTGCACTGGCATTGTTGTGGTGATGTGACTTCTGTGTGTTCAGACAAGGCTTTGGGCAGAAAAGTGGCATTTTTGGAGGTGGTTGGCCTGGTGGAAGAAGTTGCTGTTTCCTGCAGAGTGGGACCACTCATTAGTGTCTCCACTGATCTGCCAGTGGAGCACAGATTGCCTGCTAAACTCTTCACTTTCCTTGGCCAGAGCCAACAGCCAACCTGCTGGGGCAGAAGTCTGTATTTTGTTATAAAGGGAGCAGTAGGCATTTGTGATTTTGTTTGTTTAAATATGTATCCTTGGAATGAAAGTAAAGCATAAAACAGCAGCAAAAGAAGGCAGAGAAGCAGCAAGAAATTAAGATGTGAAGGAGAAAGAACATCAGCAGAGTCTAGAAGAGATGGAAATGTAGACAGGGTCTAAGAAATAAATGCAAGGCAAAGGCATGGTCAGACATGGCTTTCCTTGAGCACAGGGTGTGCAGACCTTCTCTCACTGCAGCTGTGGCAGCCGTGCCTGTGGGTGCACTGCAGGATCTGCCTGCCTTGGAGATAGTGGGTGATGTCCCAGGTCAGGGTCCTGCCTCCCAACTCCACTTGTAACAGCAGGGATGTAGTCTGAGAAAGGACCACTTGCTGAGCACTAGAAAAGAGACCAGCAATGCAGCTGTGATCTCTTCAGTGAAAGAGTAGAGACTTCAGTGGATCTTTTCTTTTGCTTGCATTCGACAAAAATAGTGATGAGAAGCCTTTTCTGAAGCATCTTGGTATTCTCAAAGCCTACAGAAGATTAATTTTTGCATGTTCCACCTATTTGAAAAGATGTGGGAAGACAGGTAGTGCTCTGCAGCACTCATCAGTGTGTACTTGAGCTCCTGGTACAAGAGCTAATGAGATTGCTATCAAAACCCAGTCAGTGATTTGTACGAGGGCAGCTGCTAGCATCAGGCTTATGGATTGCTCTGGGATTTGAATGAAAGTCTGTATTTTTATAGGACATTACTCTTCACACTTTAATAAACAGCATTTCATTGTCAGAACTTAAGAATGTCCAGCTCCTTCATCTGAGGGCGGGATTTCAGCACATCACGTCCTTATTTGTCTGTGACGTTCTGCTTCACTGCTGCTGTCCCACTGTGGGGTGAAAAACTCCAATACAAAAGCCCAAGGGCCTTAAAAAAGAAATCTCTGCTCATAAAACTATATTGCTTTCACATATATGTGGAACATAAACAAACTCTTCCTTAACAGCCACTTAGAACAAGTTTTTAATTGATAAGGGAATCACTTTTTTTTTCCCCCCCTCTTTGAGAAATTCAGAAACCATCCTCTCCTATTCAGTTGTGGGGGGTGAGTTGTCATCTGCTGTTCTCAGGCTGAGTTAAGGTTTTCAGGGAGCCACCTGAGGCTTTGGAGACTGCTGTGGTTAATGTGTTCAATCTCACCTGTCTCTGTGGTTAGGAAGTGACCTTGAGTTCCCTGCTTTTATGATGCCTGGGGTAGTGGGGCTGTAAGTGCTTTAGGAGTCTTTAAGCACTTCCAGAGGAGAAATAACAATTAAGTGTTATAAAGGAGAACATAGGCAGGTTCCTGATGGAAGGTGGGATGGATTATCACAGCCTGAGGTGGGGCTGCTCTACCTCAGTGGGCCCCACTGCAGGATCTCGTGCACTTGTTGCAATTATTCTCTGAGCAGAAACAGGGAGACAGCCCTTGCACAGCTGCCACAGTCCCTTGTGTGTCTCTGCTTTAGCTGTGATATCTCCTGTCACTTGGGGATGAAAAACTTGACTTTATTTTGTGTCTGAACAGCAGCTCAGACAAGACTTGTCTGTCTGTGACTAGGCTTATAATGCAAATAGCAACTACATAATAATAATAATAATATTCAAGTGAAAGATTGCTAGCGGGATTAGGATTGCAATCTGGATTTTCTTTCCCCAATTTTTCCTGGGGTTTTGTTGTTAGGTAAATGCTCATCGGCTCTGTCTGACTGCTTGTCATGCAGCATTTACAGAGATGGAGTCTTGTGCATTAGCAACATCTTTTTATAGAGGTTCGTGAGATGAAACTGTGGAGCTGTTTCACTTCAGAAATGCTCTTTTCAATACTTCTGGGGTTTTGTTTCCCATCATTGTTCCCTCCCTGTAGGACTGCCATTTAATATGAATTGGAGCTTCAAAACAAGCCCAAAGATGTCCCTTTCTTTCAACTCTTTGGGGTGGAAAGAGGGAATTCAAACCTTTTAAACTCAACAGATCTATTTACTTCGCTGAAGTCAGGCTACCTGCCTCCCTCCAGAAGCAAAGTGCCAGATCTGGAACTGGATTTGAGGAGGAGACCAAGAGGGAGCCTAAGGACCAGTGGTATTCCCAGTCCCTGGCCATGTCCTTCAGCTGTGAGACAAGGTTATCTTCTCCCACTCGCTTCTTTTGCTGAAGAGATGGCCAAGGGCTGTTGTTGCTGGAGCTGGTCCAGGCTAGGTAAAAATGAGCTTCTCCCATTTGGGGAGAGGAGTGGAGAGGCTGGTGGCTTGTGTTGATGTGGTTTTAGTCCCTTTGAGAGAACGGGAAAAGCAGCAGTTGCTGGATTCTGGTTGTATTCCTGCCTTGGCTGAAATGGCCCTTTGCCCTGCTGCTTTCTGATGTTTTCTTATGCCTCTCGTGCAAGTAACGTGATTTCGGGAGAATAGTTCTGTAGCCCAAATTCTCAGCAATGTCAGAGTGCCTCTTGAAGGAAAATTGAGTTGAGTACTTAAATGCTTGTTGATAATGATGTTGATTGCTTTGGTATTTTGGTGAATTATTTGCTCTATAAGTTGGCTAATGTCCAGTCTGAGACTTAAAGGAGGGACTGACCCTTGTGACTGCTCCAGACTGTTTTTATTCAGAGGCTGGAGGCAGCTGGGACCCGCTGTCACTGTGTGTTGTATCACCCAGCCCCTGCCAGTGCTTCTGTAATACCACCTTGGGGACTGCAGCCAGTAATTCTGCACTTGCACTGGGGTTTTGTGTTCAGATTGTCCCTAGCACTTCTCTGAAGTTAGGGAAGCGGGAAATTGCAGATCTGGCAATCCCAGTCTTGGGTCCTCTTGACCCTTTCAAAAATGGAACAAACGTTGTCTGGCGCGTTAAAACCTTCCCCCGCTGGGCAGTGGAGACGGGAAGCTGAGCGTGTGTAGTTCTTGCAGAGCTGAGCTGTTAAATTGATAGTGCCTGTAGTTACTTGCTGCTCTCGTGAAGGGAGGGAAACATCTTAAATCTTTAAACCTCTCAAGCCCATCCTTTCGTGCCACGCTGTGAGAGTGTGTAACTGTATCAGATGAAATCCCACCTGAATGTAGCCAGGGCAAGATGTGCTTGCAGATCGCAGCCTTCTCCTGCTGAGCATGAACCGGTGCCACGGTCACTTGTGGGGGTCCTTCAAGGCTACTGAGGGCTGTCGGTAGTGTACCTGGCTTTTGAAAGCATTGCATGTTTCAGAAAAACACAGTTATGTTGTAGTTGCTCCATTCAGACAATGGAGATCTCAAGGATTATTAGTTTCTGTGCTGAAATATTTTTTTCTAAAGTAACGGTGGATGGCATGTATGTCTGACCAGATCTGTTTTGAGCTCTGGGATGAGTGTGCTTTGTGCTTTCGTTTTATTCAGATTTGGTTTAATTAATGAGAAGCACAAGTAAATGTTCTTTGTTGCCTAGAGGGAGATCTTGGATGTGGATCATTAAGAAATGGGGTCAGATAAAGAAGAGAAAATACCGCTGTCCCCAAACTGGAACTTGCAAACCCATGCACTGTGCAACGCCCCACGGAGCTGGAAATCTTCTGTCAATGCTCATATGACTGTGATGGTCTGCAGTGATGATAGCAGTGCCTGGCTCCAGGGTCTGTGCTATCCCTACTTGTCACAATCACTGCATTTCAGAAGCCCGGATTGCATTTCCTCCCGGAGAGTTTGTCTGATTGATTGCCCACAGCACATAACAATTTGAAAGCGAGTTTGTTTTTAGTAATAAACCTTTTTGGCTTTTGCAAAGTGGGTCTTTGCAGTCTGTTTGGGGCAGAACAGCTCCACCTGACCTCTGGTTTGGGAGGAATGCCAGCCCACAGGGACATAAGGTTATTGGGAAAAGGGAAAATGAAAGGTTTTACTTACACTTAACACTTCCTGTGAGCTGAAAAGTCACAGCTTGGCAAAATATATGTTTCTCCAAAATTCTGAAAAAAATATTGAATAAATGTAGCTGTAAGTTACGTGAAATGAAATCCAAAGGAATTAATTAGAATTCTGAACCATATGGTCATGTGAATCTGGAGACCCACACAACTGCGTTTTCGTATCTGATGTTGACACATTAAAATTCATCAGTTTGCAGGCAGAGTTGTCTTAGTTAATTTAACTAATACCATAACATTCCTGAGATGCATCATTACACCTCATAATGTAAACATAAACCAGGATGATTAGTGGAGAACCACTCACTTCAAAGAATTAATATAGCTGAAAAACTGCTTGCAATTTAGAAGGATTAAAAAAAGATGCTAAATATGTCTCCTTGTGGCCCTTGTTAAAGCCGTACCTTATCAGTTTACACAGAACCTGATTTCTGGTGGTGCATAAAAGCCAATGGCTTGTTTGCACTTGTTTCTGTACCATTGAGGTGCTTGTGTGTTTGGGGTTGCCACAAACATTCTAAAATGAGAGTTTTGAGGAAGAGCTTGTTCAGTTTGTTGAACTGAATTGTCCCCTTGGCTCCAAAACTGTGTATTCTCCAATGCAAGCTGCCCCTTGCCATGCCTTGGAAGGAAGAAATGGTGCTCTCAGGGAGAGGGAGCTGGAAGGAAAGCCAGCATTTCAGCTGAAATGTCTTTAACCAGGTCCAGGTTGGACCTTCCTGTTGTTGTCTGGTTTTTGGCGTAGGGAGGTGGAAGAGGCTCGACCCTCCTCTTATGCACATGTTGAACTGGAGACTTTCTGCTCAGAGATGAAACTGAGGCAGATGTGTGTCACAGGAGAGCTGGATTCGGGAGGTTAATGCATTCTTGATGTCTGCTTAGACGCTTGGTTTTTTCCCCTGAAGGTTACTTGTCGTGTTAAGTGTCTTATGTGTCTGTGGTGTATGCATGTACCAAGAGACAGAACACACTGCTTGTGATTACAGAAGGCAGCTTGCAGACTATGGTGGCTGGCAACAAAAGTGTTCATGGGGATTTTAAGATTGTTTTGAAAACCTCTCGTTTGTGTGCACAGCTTGGGGCTGCATTGTCAAAGGCTGACCAAGGGACACCAGTTCAGGAGAGGACTGGTTGTGTTTCAGAGTTTTGTTAGCTCCACCATCATTTGAAAATCTTGTCCTTGTGAGCAAGACCAGCTACTTTGGACCTCCTCCACTTCATGGAATACAATATGCAAAGCAGATATGTTCTTGTGGTTGCCTGCTTTGTTGGTAGGGGTCTGAGACCAGCCTCGGACTGAGCAGGAGTCCTGGGAGGACTGGGCTTAGCACGAAATATGCAGATGTCAATAACAGGCCTCAAACAAACCAATTGATTTGAAAACTGTGATATTGACTTGTGAACCACTGTTACTAATTGATTAAGCAGTAACAGGATGTGGGTCTTTCAGGGGTCATTTAGCTCATCTCTCTGCCCTGAGGCAAGACCTACTCATAAGTAGGTGTTTTTATAGCCTGGTCTTAAAACCTCCACAGATGGCAATTCCATAACCTCAGCAGGCAATGGCTTCCAGTGTGGCACTGTCATTCCCAACTGGAAGGCTTTTTCTAACCTCTAACCTAAATCTTTATCGCTGCACTTCAGGTCTGGTTTTGCCATGTCCAGTCTGCTATGGGAAAGGAGACCAGGTTATTCTTTCCACCTACTTGTCATGTATTTCAGATCTAGTTATTGTGTCTATTCTCAGCCTTCACTAGACTAAACAACCTAGTTCCTTCAGTCATCCTTTGTAGGTCATGTTTTCTAGGCTGCAGAGAAGTCTTGTTCCCCAGTGGACTGTCAGATCAATGTGCTTCCTTTTTTGAAGCGTTATGCCCCAGACCAGCTGGCTGTGTGAGGGTGATGCTAAGCAGAGAGGGAGGAGCTGGTACAGGCTCCCTGCTGGTCACCAGGAGCTCAGTGTGCCATCTCTGTGGGGAATAATAAAGTCCTTGAGAAAGACATCCTATTGGCACACGTGCTTCATGGCCACAGAGAGGGAGAAACCACCTTGGCACAGGGGCTAGTGCCTTTGAGGTTCCCACAGGCCCAAATGGGTTGTTGGAGCTCCAGCAGAGTTTGCTGCCTGGGCTGAGTTTCTTGACAGGGCTACTGGGTCTCAGAAGTACCCATGAGCAGGTCATTGCTTCTGTAGTCACAACTTTCATTTAGATTGTTACTAACTTTTGTAGCAAGCAGAAATACATGAAAAAGAGGAGGTTGAGGGAAGGGAGTGGAGTGCTTAGTTTCTTTGGCTCATGCAGCAAGCTACCCCGGTTTCCAGAGAGAGCCACTCAAGATTTGCTTCTTTAAAAACTTGGCAGGTTGCCATTGCTTTAGGAATTAATAGTTTTTTCTTTGCTCCTAGTGCTTCAGCTGATTTCATAAGAAAGTTGGAGTGGGGGCAGGGGGAATACCTTGTGCAATGAAATCAAACCAAGGGACCATCCTTATTTCCTTAGTGTGACATGGGTTGAGGGATCTCCTCTGCCTTGGAATCACAGTTTATGCTTGGGCTTAAAATAGACCTTACAGGGTGACAGGAAAGGGTCCAGCTACCCAGCATGTTTTCTTCAGTGGCAAAACTGGTTGCTTACCAGTCTCTCCTTCCTGGCCACCAGTCTGCTTGTCCTGGTCCAGGAATTCCAGCATCAAAGTCAAGCCAACTCCTACATTCACGGTTGGAATAAAGGATACAACAAAGCAAGCTCCCAAAACGTGGCCAACAGGTACCTTGCAGCCAAGCCACTTGCCCAAAGCAGGCATCGAGCCCATGTCCCAACTGGCACTACCCGTGGCAAAGGAATGACTAAAGGAGCCCTCCAGCCTTTTTCCCAGAGCTTAGGATCACACCCCTGTGCATTTTTCTCTCTGCTTGTTGATGGATGCCGCTTCCATGCTTCCCCTCCCTGAACCAGTGGGCTGGGTGCCAGCCCTGGAGTTGTGCAAGTGCTCAGCCTTGCGAGGCTGCCAGGCACGGCGGTGGTGCAAGAGGACACAGGGCTCTTCTTGCAGCATTTGGAAGTGATAATCCTAATTTCCCATTTTTTTCCCCCAGTTCTGGCAACAGTTGTAAAAGATGGAAGATAATTACCCTGTGAAACAGATTTGATTTCCTACCAGGTCTTTTGTCTCTGCCAGACACTCTTAAAACTCGAGGGTTTTGGAGGGAGAGGAATTTCATAACACATGACTGATCATTCAGCAGTCCACGTGTGGATCCGACCTAGGAGTGTTTATACAGACTTGGTGGAGCTGCTGAATACAAATATTTTTCTTTTTCTTCCTCTGTATTTGCAAAACATTCAGGTCTCGATCATCTGCTGTGTTGCCATTTGGAGCTGCAGACGCTGACACGCCGTTTGTTGCACTGCTACGCTGCAGGTTAAACAGTAACCTGCTTGGGACACTCATTACTTGGTGAAACATCCCTCAGAGCTTGAAACCAAGGCTCTGCTGCTATACACGGCAAGATTTATGGCCTGGTGGATAAATTGGATTTAGCAGAGCTAAAGCAGTAATAAAATGATTGTATCGGATTGCAGTGTGTGAATGTGGGGGTGAGGGTCATGTAGGACTCAAATACCTCCTGAACATACTCAGTTTTCTTGTATGTCCTCCCTCTCCTGTAAAACTGTGCTAAAGCAGAGAGAAAAAAACAAAGCAGATAGGTTTGGAAATAATCACTTCTGACTGGCTGACTTCAGAAGGATGGGTAATTTTAAAACAACAGCATTGTTGCTTTGAGGTTGAACTGGCTCAGAGCATTTCTTCTCCCCCTTCTCCCACCCCAAGGGAGATATTTTATTTTCTTGCAAGTACAGGTCCAATCTGAGGGAAAAAAGTTTTTTTTTTTTCTTATGAAAGGTTTTGAGGGAAACCTTCATGGAGATTTCAACCTGTGTGCTTAAATCTTTAAGAAGTGGACTGTACTTTAGTGTGTGTTTCTTTCTCTGCGCCTTCACTGTCCCTCCTTGAAACACCTGTTACCTGAAATAGGGAGAAAGCAATAAGAAAATTCTGGCAATACAGAGAAAGGAGGATGGAAAACCAACACAGTCTTCCTAGTCTATCCAACACCCCACTGGGATTACTGTTTTGGCCTGCAATTGTTTGTTTGTTGGGTTTGGACAGAAGATGAGGTGTTACTGATGAAGCGCTGAATGAAGGCAGACCAAAGCTGGGCCAACTGTGTAGGCACAACTGTTGATGCATTTGCAAAGGATTGGCCTGTACCTGGCTTCAAAACTCACTCTCAGGTTGTTGCTGTACCTATCTGAGTGTGCCTCTCACTGGCTAAAATGGCTTTCGATCTGTATTTTGGGTCTAACTGCCCATTATTAGTGCGCTCTCCCTGGCTGAGAAGGGTAGACCAACACCATGTCCATATTGGAAGCTGGTCCTGTTTGTGTCTTCTCAACTCAGAATTGATGTAGAGAGCTTCTTAGACATGGTTACATGCTCCAGAGCTCCCTGGAAGGGGATGAGAATCAGCCAACCATGCACTGTATGATCGTTGGGATTAAGTGATCTCTTCCTGGGAAAAGAGGATGGAGGAAGAGTAATGTGTTGAGGGCATCATGATGAGAAGACGTGTCTCTTCCCTTCTGGAGCAAAGCAGCTGCCCTTGTGTGTACTTCAGAGCCCCACACAACCTCCATGAGCCTCCAGCCATGCAGGCTAATATGGATTACATTAATAAAGCTAATCCACAGATTAATTTTATAAAGCTAACTAGATTGGGGGGAGGGGGGAGGGGGCTGGTTAACTTTTTCCCTTCAACCAGTTTTCATTAAAATGATTTGGAGGGTGTGCCTGTACCTTGTCATGGAGTGCAACCCAGGGATGGATGGATGGATGCCTGTGGGAATGGAGGCTGCAGCGGAGGATCCGGGTGTAACGTAAGCTCCTGCAGGGATAGCTGTGTGTCAGGACTTGTTCTCTTGGCCGCAGCACTATCCTGCTCTACCCGCCTGAGATCTGCCCAGCACTGCTCTTGGTTCTCCCTGCCACACCTTCTGCAGGCAACAGATAAGCGATTTTGGGGGATGACGTAAGATTTTCCACGTGTGAATGCTACAAAGTTGATTTTAGGGCAACACAGTTAAATTACATTTGACCTAATAGTAAAGGTGCTTCTTGGATAGATTTTGCTGAGTTTCAGATTTTGTATAATCTAAAGAAACAGTTGCTGTTCCTGGGAAACAGACGTTCCCAAAGCGAATGCAATGCTGTCTGAGAGTGCTTGACAGCTAGGGTGCACAGGAGATTTATTTACATTATATATTTACAGAGATAATAGTAATAGGAAATCAAATAATAGCAATAGTGGTTGCAGTCTGAGAGAAGTGTGTCTGGACATTTTGTGGACACAGACATTTTCTGGCATTGACGACTATAGTTGGTAAAACCCTGCTCGTTCCGTTAAAAATAATGTTCATAATTGGTCGGTTCAAAATTCACCAGTACAGATCATTGCTTTCCAGAAGCAGCATTTTATGCTTTTCATTGGACATTGCTTACAGCATCAGTGGACAGTGCAAGGAGAAAATGGGCTCATTAGATATGAACTTAATTGAGAGTGACATGACTGGGTATTAATATTAGTCTTGCCGCAGGCTTTTCCTTTCTTTTTCTTTTTTTTTTTTTTTTTGTGTTTATAGTCATGCTAGTAGATCCTGAACATTTTATCCATTTACCAAATTCCACAACAGTACCTTCAGTAAAAGGCATAGGTTTCCTTTTTTGTTTCTAAATGGAGATGCAGCATCTGATGTCCTCCTCTTTCAGATCCAGGAGCAGCAAAGCAGAAGGGAAGGGCTCTGCCTGGCTCCAAGCACAGGTCACACTCTCTACCGATGTGACCTTTTTGATGGCATTTCTGTTTGCAGGAATCCATATCTTTGGTGGTTACGCTGGTTTGGGGAATTTAACTTGAATGAGGAATGATCTGGTGGCAGGAAGCTGACACAGATTTCTTTGGGGTCCTGCCCCTGGGCACTCATACCTGTTTCCCCTCCCCCCGAAATATGCCTTGGAGAAGAAACAAATTGTTAGATGAAATGGAGGGGTCCATTTTCGCGGAGAAGCACGCAGGGGAGGCGGGTGGACGCGGGGCTCCCATTGGCGCGGAGGGAGGCGCTGGTTTGTATAAATAGCAGGATGCGCTCCTTTGTGCTGGAGATTTCCCCTGCGAGGCAGAGCGAAGATGCCGGTTGTGCTGCTGTCACGACCAATTCAACTCTTTTTTGGTAGCTAAGCTTTTGTTTTAGGGCATGGTTCTTTCCCCCCACCTGTCCCTTGCCCTGCGCAGACCGGCGCGGCGGGGGAAGGCGCGGGTGCCCCTCGCAGCGTGCCCGGCTCCGTGCGCTCTCCTCCCGCAGAACAGGGTGCAAATTATCGGAACGGTTTGTCTCACAAGTCGGTGCCATCTGTGCAGGGCGCCTTGTCTGCCGAACAAAAGGGTTTGGAGGGGATGAGGGGCTCCGGCAGTAAAAAGCCCCAGCTGAGTGGAAGAAAGGATGCTGTCACCCACTTGTAACTGCACGCGGGAGCATTGTTCCCTCCCGAAACGTTCAGCAGCAGTTTTAGTACCTGCAGCCATGCCAGCGCCTGGCAGCGTGGTTTGTGAGTGGGGGATAGGGTAATAGATTCAGTCGTTCTGCCTGCTACTGATACGTTTTGTTTTGTTTATAGATATTTTACAGGGTTTGCTCTGACAGTTTTGTCTCCTGGGTAATTAAGCTGAATTGTTGAAGGCCCTGAAATTAACGCTGTCATTTTTAATAATTAAAATAAAATAAATCTCAGCCTGTTTATCAAGTTAGGTTATTTCCTCTTTCTGATTTTGAAGGGGTGTGTGAACTTGTTTGGAAGAATGTGAGCACTCAGGTCGCTTGGTTTTAAAATTTTGTTTAACAAAGTATGGGGAAAAACCCTAGGTCCAGGTAATGTCTCTTAAAACATTCAAGCCTTAAAAGAAAAGAAAGCAGTAGGTGGGAAAAGTTCAGAGTATGGTAAGCACTGCTGGTCAGATTTTTCCTGCCCAAATATTAGAGAATAAGAATCTCTTGGAGATTATTCTGGAGCAGGGAAGGAGCTTTAGGAACATATTTTCATTTTTTTTCTTTTAGATTGTAACACTGGCAACAAAATTTTTACTGACCTGATGATAAGTGTGTAGGTTTTAAAAATTTTTTTTCTTCAAACATTCAAATTTGCTTTGTCATTGCTTCATGTTTTAGTATTTCTTTATTCAACACTGGAATTTCCTGTTTGCTGTGGATTTGGGAATCCTCCTCCTTTGCTGTCTGGGAAATCCTCAGTGTGGATTTCCAGGAGCCTGATTCGGTTAACTCCAGTGTTAACACCAAGGTTCTGGCCTTTGTTCCCTAGCTCTGGGTCAGCTGTAGCCAGCCTCATGTCTGTGAATCACTCAGGCTTCTTTCTCTTTACAAGGATTTACAAAATCTGACTCTTACTTTTCTGTACCAAGTTCTGTCATTTCTTGCAGGATCAAGAGCTGTAGGCGTGGATAGTGACATCCACATGTTTAGGGGCTGCAGCAAAGAAAGGGGCTGCTCCCCACAGAGGTGATCAAATGGGAACTGAGACACTCAGATCCCATCAGCACTGCTGCCTGTTGGCAGTGAGCATTTTGTGCCAGTGAAGGAGCAGTTGGAGTCAGAACAATGAGCACCAACAGTCAGAGGGCAGTTCAGGCTGGAAAGGGCCTCAGGAAACCTTTTCTCAAACATGCTGCTCATAGCTGGGCTGTCCATGAGATCAGAGGAGGTTCTGTTGGGTCTGGAGACCTGCAGCCTCTCAGGTCAGTTTGTTGCAGTGCTGGGCTGAAGGAGCAAGGAAGCTCCTCAGGCCAGTAAATCTTTCTGTGTCTCTGCTTGTGCGTGTGCTAATGTCTAAAGCCACAGAGGAGGTCACAGGTGGGTTAGGACAGCTGCAGAATAGGAGGAGTGGCTCCAGGCCCAGTGAATTTAACTGGTTTCTCTGTGCACACCCAACACTTTTTATTGATAAGCATATTGTTGTATTTCCTTGGCAACAGTGTTATGGCAACAGCTGACTTCCAGTTTGCAGACTGAAGGTAAAGGAGACGAAGTGATGGAGAGGCTGGCATTGACCAAGGAGGGGGCTGGGGCCAGGGGGCTGTTTTTTCTAAGGGGAGAAGTATGAGCCATGATCTCCAATTGCTGCATGAGGCTTCAGTGCTGCTCTCAGAGTTGCTGGCTGCTGCAGGACGTGTGCCAAGGAAGGGCTCGAGGATGTGGCTTTGCCTTGCGAAACATCAGCAGCTCTTCAGCTTCTGCCCGGTCACCACATCAAAGAGAGGAGCTGCTGCGTGGTTGAGGCAGTGGATTGGGCCTCGTGGGACTGGGATTGGCCACAGACTTCTGGTGTGACCTTAGGCAAGTCACTTAGCTTCTCTGTCTGGGTTGCCATTGGCGAGATGGGGATGGCAGGGTTGGTTCCATTCGGGATGTCCAGCTGAGTTGTAGGCTCTTTGGGCAGCGCTGGCTTTCCTGGGCACTGCAGAAGGGGGCTGCAGGCTCTGCTCTGGGTTGTCTGGGTGCTGCTGTCACAGCCAGGCTGACGTGCTGAGGTAGAGCACTGCTCTGGAGATCAGGAGTATTGCCTCAGGAGCCAGGAGGACACAGCTCCCGAGGATCCACCACCGGCAGGTCTGGGTGGGCTGAAGGGTGGAGTGCCTGGTCCCCAGCATTAGGCCAGGTGCAGGAGCTGTCTCTCCTCTAGTCCTGCAGAAGGAGACCCTGCTCCCTTACCTCTCCACAGCTCACTGTTTGCTTTCTGAGTGCTCAGAGCCTCTGTCCTCCCTGCAGAAGCAGAAACACCAGCTTATCCCGTTAGGGTTCCTGCACAGCAGTGAGTGGCTCAGACCTGCCTGGAGGGGGTTTCAGCATCTCACTTGGAGGACTTCTTTGGTCTGACTTTGCCAAGCTCAGGGGGAAAATGGGCTGGTAGAATGCACCAGAGGTGCCCATTGCCAAGGCAATTGCAGGCTTCTGTGTCCTTGCTCCATCTTACTTTTATTTATTGCACCTGAGCATTTACGGGCAGTATTCTCAAACAGTGCTGTTTTTAAACCATATAATTTAAAGGTTTTAATCTTTGTCTACCTTCTGGCTCACATTCCCTTTCCTTCCCTCTCAGAGGAATGAGTGAAATAGGGGATAACTCGGGCTATGTGTGTTTCTGGCGAATATTCACTAGAGCATCTCCCAAATCATTTGCAAAGAAGCATTTTAGCATTCAGATGCCAAGCCGGTACTTCAGAAAGTTCCTTCAAATGAAATATTTGGCAAATCCATTTTCACATCTCTTAAAAGTGTGGGAAGATTTTTTTTAATTCGAAAATCTGGTTTGGGCCCTTGCTAATTTTCAGGAAAGACTGATGGAAGGATTATGACCAACCCTAATTTTGCAAATGAGGTAAGGGAGCAAAGCTTGTATAATAAAACCACAGGATAATGTGTCATCTTGTGCCCTTTCTTCACTAACTGGTTGAATACTCACACATCATTTACTTGTAATGATGTGTGAACTTTTTTCTTCAAGTGAATTCTGGAATATATTTTGCCAAAGGAAAAAAAAAATCTCAGGACTACCAGATCTCATGATATCTCCCTGCTGTTTGGGGCATGCAAATTATGGGCGAGTTTCTAATGTGTTAAGTTCCCACAAGCCTAAACCAAATTCTTAAGGAGAAGCCAATGGGAAAGACATTTCCCAAGACTGCAGGACTTTTTTTTCTCTTTTAGCCTTGCAAAGAGTCTTGGATTTGGTTTGTTCATTTTTTGTTGTTTTTTACTTTTA
Source organism: Irena cyanogastra (assembly GCA_013397155.1). NCBI lineage: Eukaryota > Metazoa > Chordata > Aves > Passeriformes > Irenidae > Irena > Irena cyanogastra. The sequence continues at coordinate 109,664 of VWZV01009127.1, read as the reverse complement.
ATGAGCAGCAATATTAGCTGAGATTCCTGCCCTTAGGAACACAAGGCCTGATTGTGCTGATTGCTGTGTCGGCGTGTTGTATGGGCAAGGAGTGGTGGATTCAACCCATTGGGGCTCAGTGCTCCCACTATTTTCATATTGATGTCTTTGAACCGAGTACTGGATGCTGAACAGATGAAAGCCTGGGTCACCATGCAGAAGGGAGTGAGGAACTGCCCTGGAGTGAGTGGAGGGGATCGAGGCTGGGAGGTGCAGGGCTGGGGCTGGGAAGTGCAGGGCTGGGTCTGGGAAGTGCAGGACAGGGGCTGGGAGGTGCAGGGCTGGGGCTGGGAAGTGCAGGGCTGGGTCTGGGAAGTGCAGGACAGGGGCTGGGAGGTGCAGGGCTGGGGCTGGGAGGTGCAGGGCTGGGGCTGGGAGGTGCAGGGCAGGGGCTGGGAGGTGCAGGGGAGGGGCTGGGAAGTGCAGGGCTGGGACTGGGAGGTGTCTCTCAGGGGCTGACGTGCAAGCAGGTACTGCAAGGGCAGGTTTGGTGTCACTCAGGGGCTGTGATGGCAGGGAAGAAGCCTTGCTCTGGGATCACACCTACAGTGCTGGAAGAGCCTGACTATCTTGTCCTATCTCCCCAGTGCTCACTTTGATTTGGCCCTCTAATATCTGTTCTCCCAGAAGGCTGCTTTTCCAAACTGGTGGTCCCCACATCTGGCTGATACCTGGTGCTGTTGTTGTTTTCTTGGATTCCAAGTGCTGCATTCCTTTGCAGTCTGGAAACCAGGCACGAATTCTTTGCCCAATATCTTTTCCTCAGGTAAACATTGCTTTAAATGCTGCAGCTACATTATGCAACGCGGATAGGTGGGGACAGTTTTCTTTCTGCCAGCTATCAAAAGGGAAAGTTGTTTTGCTAAGACAAAAGTGGGATTTTCTCCAATAGCTGGGTGCACAATCGAACATCCCTTTTTCAACTTTGTTTTCCTTGGCAGCTAGAGGTGTCTGGAGCTCTGCTCTTGGGGGGAGAGTGGGTGAATCAGACAAGGTTTTCAGAGTGCAGCATTTTTGATGAGGTTTTGGACAGATCCCTGTTCTCCAGGGGCAAAGGAGGACACAAAATGGGCTCTGCACGCACCTGGGGCAGCACAGGACGCAGGGCTGCTCTGAGTGCTGGCTGTGCCTGCCCCTCCAGCTGGCATCCTGCCTGTGCACTGTGCTCCCCCTGCCAGCGCTCTCCCTGCGCCCATCAGATGCCGCTCCCGGCTGCGTCCTCGCGCTGTTACCCTGGGCAGATCTCACCAGGGGTTTGCTGTGGCTGGGGCTCTGCTGCTGGCTGCCTGCGCCTGCACAGCAGACGTCTTCCCCAGATGCCAGCGAGGCTGTTAGTGCTAAAATTAGAGCGGCGGGTTGTGTCCCCAAGGGCCGGTGGTGGCACGCGCGTCGCCGTGGGGCTGCGCGCTCCCGCTGCGGCATGGGCAGGGCAGGGCAGCCTGGAAGGGCCTGGCAGCTGCCTCTGCCTGTGCCCTGGATTCTGCTGCCTCAGTCACACCCAGCACACCCGTGGTCTGAATGGAATAAAACGTGTTCTGCTCTCGTGCAACAGACTCACTGGCAGTTTGGGGGCCTGGTGGGAAGAGGGCGAAGAGTTAAATTTTCTGTCTGCTCTTTCTTGTCCTTGGTGATGTCCTTTATGGGCAAAACCACAGACAAGTATAATATGCATGCATCATTTTAGTATCGTTATTTCTAATTCACAAAAGGTTTTAAGAAGTCAAGGATGACCCAGTAGCTGTGGTAAACTCCCTGTGATAAACTTTCTAAGGCCCATTGCTTTTCTGGTGATTGAAAATCCATTAAGTGTATAGTACCTTAGCAAGACAGTTGTTTCATGGAAACATGAGAATATTTGTAAAATATTTGGTTGTTGTGTTTTTTAAGTTATTGTCACTGAACCTGTGGTTCTGGTATCTGTATTTGAATACTTAAAACAATGCCAGTAAAAGCAAAAAACCCTCGAAAAGTGCATCTTTACCCTTTGTCCACTGTCGAAGTTAGAAGTAATTAACAAAAGCAAAATGCACTGCATTATATGAGGACTGACTTTTCCAATTGAGGAACTGTGAGATTGTGAACAAAATTCAGTTCAAGGATGAGCCCAACTTAGAGTCTATTAAGTAGTGTCTGTCATCTTCACTTCTTCAGTCAAGCTGTATTAATCTGTCTGAAAGCTCATATTCCCAAGGGCCACCCAGCGCTTTCTAAACTGTGGCAGTGACCTGAAGGAGAGTGTGTTGTGTTATTTTGAAGAAAAGCTGAAACAAAATTTTTTGGCTAAGCAAAAACAAGAGTGAAATCAGCAGATGAGTGCTAGAGAATCCTAAGCCAAGAGGCACTTTTATCCATTGCCTCCATCCTGGACATCCTCCATCTCTGTATGTGATCACACTTGTCCAAAAGACCCATTACCCTTTTGTAGGTGCACAGCTCATCTGGTAATAATGAGACATGGCCAAACTCATGAGTTGGTTGAATTCATCCCTGAGGTAATTTCAGATGACTCCAGGAGAATTAAAACAGGACTGAATGTGCTCCTGAATCTTTGTGTTTGCAAATTAATTTCTGTGAAATCTATTTTTAATTATGCTGTACCTAATTATACCAGATTTACTATCACAAGGGAGAAATGCTCTAGTGTCCAAAATGCACAACATTTTCTAATATCCAAAGTGGAGTGAATATGCCCAGCCCCTTAGATTAATCTTACACTGATGCTGTGTGTGACATGTAGTGATGGGTATATCCAAAATGCACCAGTGTAAGGACACAGGAGATCAGAAGGGACGTTTGGGGTTGGTAAATGTGCTCTTGTGCCATAGTGAGCACTCACACCTGACACTGACTGCCTTCTGAAATTTTTGTTCCTGCTGCTTATATTGCAAGGCAAATTATATTCCTGAATCTCATACCTTCCTTTCTATTGTAAATGTCTTCAAACTTCGTCTGTGTTCATATTTTCATCTCTTTCAGTTGCTGAACATTTTGCTTTTCCTGCCATGTTATTGCCCAAGGCAAATGCTGCCGGGTCCTGGAGGAACACAAGTCTGTCTGTGTGAATCCTGGGCTCTGCTATCATGATGTCACTTTCATCCTAACAGCAACATCTAACCTCATGGTATATGCTGTGAATGTCATAGGCAGCCTTGCAAAGTGAGCCCTTCAGCTCCCACCTGGGAACCTGTGCTAATGCATTGCTTTGGAAGAAGACCTATATGAGCACAGTCAAGGGCACCTTAAAATTCCCAGTTGGTTGGTACATTTATACAGAAGCATATTTGGGGCAGCCTTGGCTCACAAAAATGAGTGTAAAACTCCTGTGGGCAGGCAGCATGCTGCTGTGCCTGGCAGCTCTGTGCTCAGCACTTCTACCTGTGCTGGTGAGCAGGACACAGCCCTGCCCTGTGGGCTGTGCCAGGCAAGGGAGAAGTGGCAGGGAGAAGAAAACCTCCTGCCTGAAGTGTGGGGCTTGGGTAGGTGAGGAAAATGCTGCTCATGGCTGTGCTGAAGGCTTGTGATGCACAGCTCTGATCCAGAAAAGCATATGGGAGTATGATTGACTCTGGGAAATGGCTATTTATCATTCCTCAGGTTACTGAGCTGTTCAGCCAGGGTTTAACACTTGCTTAGCTCTGCAGGAAGTTTTGCTTAGCTGGTATTAAATTTATTCAGATTTTTGGTCTTGATGGGTAGGCCCAGCTCAGAACTTGAGGCAGGGAAGTAGTACAACACTGCTGGAGCTTGGGAGTGCCAGGCTGGTATTCAGAACTTTAAAAAGTTGTGTGGGAAGTGCTGTAAGTACTGTGAAGCCTACTGGAAGTCCCAGATTTGTTAATGCTGCAGAGACAGCAGGTTTGCTACCCAGTGTGGCTGGGATGCTAGCCTGACTGAACTGTGCTGTAGAACACCACAGTGCACTTTCCATTCCGCTTAGCCGAATATCCTGCGCTGTGGAGGGGAAAAAACAGTGGGGAGCCATTAGCTCTGCTTCGACGGCGAAGCACCAGCCATGTGGTTTCACAGGCAGCTTCGACTGACCTCGTGTTGGGCAGCTGCCAAGGGCTGGTGCTGGCTCCCCATGCCCAGCTGCACGTCCCCATGCCTGGTGCCAGCCCCAGACAGGGATGCTCTGCGTCACCAGGTCACCCCGGGATGTCACTGGGAAGTGTTGCCCCTTTAGGCGGCTGCCTGGGATTGGACGGGCACAAAAGCTGAGGTCTTGCCCATTGTTAGTGGCAAGCTTTTAAGCAGAATGTAGGCTTTCCAGGTCCCAGGCTTTGGCTCCCTGCCTCCCCCACACTCCAATTCTTGCCCTCTTTGCAATCACTGTTACAGGATTTCCCAGACCTGAGGTCCCTAGCCAGCTCTGGTATCTTGTGTGACCAAAGCCAGCCCTTTTATGCATTGAGGGAGTAAGTAGGGATGCTTTTATTCTTGTGATACCTCTTAATGCATTTTGCTTGAGGAAGTGTTTGTTAAAAGGGTCAAGTAAGGTTAGAGAAGATAAATTTGAGCCTCTGGTCATACTGTGGCTCAATGGGCATGAAGCTTTTTCTGTTTCTGCCTCTGTCAGAGGCTTGCAGTGCCATCATGTCAAAGGCTGGCACCGGCTACTGCAGCACCATCAGGACTCCCTTTTTCCTCCTTCTGGCAAGAAATTTGCTGGGAAACCATTTGTATTATTTAACTAATGATGACTAATACTTGAGAGTTAGTATCTCAGCAGTGCAGGAGTGTGCCTGTCTGAGGTCTCAGCACTTACTGTCTGGGTTTTGTGCCTAAGAACACAGCCTTCCCTAAAAAGATAAAAAAGCCAAAAAATATTTTGCAGGAATCCTTTCATTCCTCCTTTTTGAGACTGAGTCATCCTGAAAATGAGCTCTCTAAAAATTCTCATCTCAGTTTTTGTTGAGGCAAAATTGGGTGATAAGTAGTTTTGGGGGAGAAACAGAGAAGTACTGGAATCCCTTGTCTCTTCTGGGACATCCACTCTGTGTGTGTGTTTTTTGTCCCAGCTCTGGGTGACAGCCAGCATGTTCCTCCTTCAGTCCCCTGTATGTTGACACAGGTGTAGGGGCTAAGGACACATATCTCCATCTTCTGAGGCTGTCAAAGGCAGGTCTTGGCTCTTGGCAGCAGCCAAGGATGGCTGGAGGACCCCTGGACTCTGAAGGGCAGATAAGCCTTTGCAAACATAACCCCTGCAGTCCCATTCTGGTTGCTGCAAGGGGAGCAGCAGCTCACAGCCTGGACACTGCACTGGGCAAGGTCCAAACAGCTCCTTGGAGCCTCTCAGGGTGATGGAGTAGCCTGACAAAGCAACCCAAAATGAATCTGCTCTGTGACATGTGCAGCTGGTTGGGCTGAGCTCACCAGGAAAAAAGCTTTTGCCTCATGCATGACATTTTTGAGCATCATGTATATTGCTCTGCTTTGGCCTGAATGTCCTGCTGTTGGGTACTCATGAAGCCTCCAAGGTCTGAGAAGTGTCAGAGGTCTCTGTTTAATTTAATTCTCTTTTTTGTTACATTATTTATGCCATTGCAGTCTTACTCTTTTCTCCTCACTGCCTTTCAGGACAGCACCTGCTTCCCTCCTAAAGAAGCCATTAGCTTGCATGCTCCAAACCCAAACGTTAGCTCAGCTGTAACAGATGGATGGATATGGGCATCATGCAGCAACTTAATGAATAATATCTATCACCTAATTTCCCAAAAGTTGGCATGTAATGAGGCTGGTGCCATGATTATTACCTCTGTAAATCATGGCTTTAAGATGATGACAGTCCCTCCTGCCCCAAGGATACGGGACAGTCAGACAGTGATGTACATTTAATTGCTGTGTGAGAGAGGCAATGTGTTTGGGAGCTCGCCATTGCCTCTAAATTATCTTCTGCAGCACAGACACTGGAGGAGATTAGTGCAGATTGGAGGGGAGGGAGCTGCTGGGTGCATGTGTGTGTTTATTCCCTGGAGCCAGCTGGTGGAGGTGGTGTGAGCTGGCCAGTGTGGGATGGAGGTGTGACTCCTAGGCTGGCCTTTCTGGTCTCTCCTCAGGACTAAAGAAGAAGGGGATGGAAAAGAAGATTGCTCATAACCATGTAGAGATGTTTACTTTGTTTTTCTGATGAGTGTTTGTGGTGAATACCTCTGTGGACAGAGGACTTTGACCTACCAAACACAGCCTTGGCTCCAAGGGTGAAAGCTGCCAAACCTCTGCCCAAACCTCCTCCCACTACAGGAAATCTCTGTCCCTGATTTCTTCCTACCACAAACCATGTCTGGCCATAAAGCAGAGCCAATGCCCATACTGTGGGCTCTCAGCTTGCTCATGCAGTTGATTCCTAGCCAAGGGAGGCATCACTGCCTGCAGGGCCCTCCCACACCTTCTTGTTTTTCATCAATCGATTGTAAAATTATTATTCTGGTGGGCTTTTAAGGTGTCTTTCATTAGATCCTCTGCTATGATAGTTGATTGGGATGTGGATGAATCAGATATTGCAACTGACCCCTGGAAAGCAGCTGCTGCCAGTCTGCCTGTACTGCTGGCTAATGCTGCTGATTTGCTGTGCTGCCTCCTCTGCTTGGGCACTTCTGTGTGTTTGTTTAATTTCTCTTTTCCTTGTAATTCTGCCCCTATCCCATGGTGTGTGCGTGAGCCTGGTTATAGCTGGCTGGATGTGGGGCAGAGCAATGGACATCCTGATGCTGTGGTACTCTCCTCCACTGCAGTGCCTCTGAGCCACGTGATGAGCAGAGGTGAAAATAGCCTGAAAACTGTGACAATGGCTGCTGGGGGTCAGACTGAAGATCCCCTGGTGTGGTGTCCTGTCTCCAGTAGTGCTCAGGGGAATAAGAGCTAGGGCCAAGCGATGACCACGTGTGATGATGGGTTTCCCTACAATACTCTCCCAGCCACCAGAGATTTGCCAGGAGTGTTGCCTTTGGGTTTGGTGGCCCCTATGCAGCCACCACTGGCAGTATCACAGCTGCTCTCCCAGATGCTTTCCTGGTTTGTGGGGAGAGGGCTGTAAAATCTTCGGTACTGTGAATGTCTGGATGATGTGAGCCGTAGGTCATTTCCAAAGCCACAGAGTTCTCTGCATGGGATGGGACTGCTCAGCCATATGCTAGTGTCTGTGTGTTTCAGGGGGAGCCACTGAAGTGCTGGAAGAAGAGACCTACAGTGCTGATGGACCATGTCTTGTACAGGGGGTGGCATGCCTCAATTAGCCTCTCCTCCCTCTGTCACGTTGGCTTGCACAGCGGTGACCAGTGTCACCCCAAATGGGTCAGTGTTGACCCAGTGTCACCCTCATCTGACTCTGTCTTGCAGGGCTCCCTGCTGGAAGTGTGGGCAGGTTCTGCAGAGGGAAGGTGAGGATTCGAGCAGCCTGCATAAGTGCAAAGCCAGAGGGGACACATGCAAATACCTCGGCTCTGAGAGCACATGCTCTCAGGGTTTACAGCCAAAAGATGCCCTGGAGCATTTCCTTGGTTTCCTTTCTTCCCCCAAGTAGGCAAACACCATCCTGCCAATGCTTTGTGGTGTCAGATGTTCCCATACCTGGTGGAAAATTACAATCTGCTCAAGCAGCACTGCTCATGCTGATGGATTTCCCAGTGTAACACCAGTTCCTTCTCTTCAGCTCTCAGCGCTGAATTGGCTGCAGTTGGTCTGAGTCTGTGTTGAGCCTTTTTGTCACTAAAGACATTGTGGTGCTTATGGCATTACTGGTTACGTAAGCTGGCTATCTCCAAGGGGCTTTGCTCTGGCACAATGCTCCTTTAGGGTAAGGGAAGAGCCTGCCTCAGACCAGGGGGACGTGGAAAAAAATACACATGTGTAGTTGACTTGTTTGAAATTAACACACCCCTCAGGAAAACCCGGATTTTGGAGTTTTCATGTGTTCTCTCTGGCTCCACAGATTAGAGGGGGACCGTGGGAAAGCTGCCAGGGCTTGGAGATCAATCCAGCCTTTGTAAATCCTTTCATCTGACTGGCGGCTTCATACAATTGAGTATTACCCACTTTATTATTGTTGGTTGATTAAATTCCTGTTGGTCAACACAAATAGTGCTGTGCAGGCTGTGCGCTCATGGGATGGAGATTGGCATTGCAAAGCACTTCCTAGAGAAAGGCAGGGGCAACCTGTCATTTAAAACCACATTCAGAGGCTGTTTGGCAGTGATGGGGAGGAGGGGGGAAGAACAAATCCCTCCATGCAAGCAACTTCCCAGGCATTTCTCACATGCCTGCCGAGGTTCAATTGGCAGTGAGGGAGTGTAAGGGTTGGGTCTCCACTTTTCTGGCAGTGGGAGCAAGCAGCCTCAGCAGGAATGCACTCGCCAAGCCCTCGTGTCTGCAAGGTGGGGGAGGTGTGGTGCGGGGTGACTCCAGCCTGTATGACCGGGATTAATGGGATGAAATTAGGTGAAGGAGAAAGTTGTCAGAAGTGTTTCCTCAAGGTGAAAGCTATTAGGCTGCAGTACAGTTTCTCAAGGGAAGCAGTGGGCACTTACCTACTTGGGTTGTGTTTAAATGACAACATGAGAAAAATCTGGCTTTGGGGAGGAGATGTATGTTATCAGTGACTTCAGGGTTCCCAGGGAGATATGACTGCTCCCCAGGGATAGTGCATTGCTGGGAGACTTGGAGGGGACTGCAGGGTCTTCAGCTGAGGTTCAAGTTCTGGGGAGCTGTGGGCTGCTGTCTTCCAAAGCAGGATGTTACCAGTAACCCAGCAGCTGGGACTTGTCCTGGTGTTGGTCAGGGCTCTGGTAGGTCCTGAAACAGCACCCCCTAATTTTTTTGGCCTTTCAAAATGCTATTTCTATGTAATGTCTGGCTTGTAAGAAGGAGGGCATAGAACATATTTCTCAAGAGTGGGAGTAACTATCAAACAAAACAATTTGGGAACCTCTGTGCTAGATGACCTGAAACATATTTATGCTTTTATGAATGTTGTTACTTTGACCATCCATGTATTTTACTTCGCTATCCTTGTGCCTGAACCAAGGAAACACCCTTTATCTTGGCTGAACAGTTTGTTTCCCATCTCTGTGCAGCATACACCCCTAGAAAATGAACCTACCTGATTATTTGGGGGGCAGATAGGGGATATCAGCAGTTTTAGGGGGCTTGTGCTTAGCAGTCTTTTTCTTCCTGTATGGATGCAACAAATAGCTCTTGTGTGGAAATAGGACCATCTTCTCTCCCTGTAGTAGTTCTCAGATAGTCCTGAGACATGGGCACAGGCAGCCCAGGCAGTGAGCAGACAAGAAATGCCTGGAGCAGCCGTGGTTGAGAACGAAGATGTTCACCACAGGGTCCCTTTCCACACTGCTTCCCTTTGCCCCAGCCCTGCCATGAAGTGCAGGCAGAACCTACTCATGGATGTGACACCAGGGAGGGAGCAGGGCTCCACGCTGCTGAGAGCCTGAAACACAGAATGTGCATTTGAAAGCAGCACATAGAGGTGGATCCTGCAGCCCCCTGTGCGCTGCTGAAGCAGTGAGGCCAAGAGAGAGCCATGAAGGTGGCATTGTGGCATTGTGGCCTGGAAAAGCACATGTCAGCCTGCCTGGCAGGGAGCCGGCAGCAGCCAGTCCGAAGGGCTGGAGTGAGAGGCAATAAACTGGTTAATAAATAACAGGGAAAGCTGGCTGTGTTGCATAGCCTTAGTTTCTGCATGTAACCTCAGAGAAACATGGCAAAGGTTTGCATAGCCCTTTGCAGATCTGTGTGAGCACTTGTTTGGCTTGGGAGGATTAGAAGGTCTCCTCCAACTGCCTGCACTCTGAATCATTGTGGGACTGATTTTATTATCCCCAGGGGCCAAATGCTTGGGCTCTCCTTGGCTACCCCAGGCAAGGTGATGGTGCAGTTTCCTGGTTTGCTGTCATCACCAGGGATTTTTCCTGTGGGGTGCTGCCAGGACAGCTGCCCTCCCAGCGAGAGTTGCTCAGCATCCCCTGTCAGAGGCCAGTTCTGGCACAGATCAATCAGCTTTGTAGTGTACTTCCCTAAAACTCTTGGCTCAGGCTGGTAGCATGGACAAGAGTGAGTTACAATTATTAGGGAAACTTATCTGAGGATAGGCTTGCTGTTTCTAAATTATATCTCCTATTGTTATTGTAGTAGCACTGTACTATTAATTTATTGTAAAACAGGTTTTATTCCCTTGTCTCATTGTTTCAATCCAGCCCAGTGATACACTGTAATCTGTGCCTCCACCTTGTCTCTACTCCCATCAGACACTGTGCATTATGAAATTCTTAGGTATGCGTTGTCTAGCCTTTCTTTCCAGGCATGAATTGTACATTTGCTGTATTTGGATTCTTAAGCCATACCCTGTGTAACTTGCTTAGGCATCTGGAGTCCTTGTTCTGCTCAGTTCTGGGTTAGAGCATAATTTTGGTTGGCCTACTGCTGTTCCCAGCCAGTCCTGACAAAGCCCATGCTGTTTTGGCATAGCCAACACATTGCACTTGACAGCCCTTCTCCTGTTTAATTTCCTCTCGCTGGCTCCTGCAGGGCAGCGGGTGCAGGCAGCAAAGGGCTGCAGGTGGGAGTAGGGGCATTGCTGTTTTCCAAAATGAGGATTTCCCTCTGCCCTCAGGTAAGAACATAGGCAACTGTCTCCGCTCTCTTTGTGTAATTTGATGGCATAAAAGGTCTCCTCTGTGACACAGTTGTTTATGGTTTTTTGGTTGAATTTTTTTCTCAGGTGAAAGCTGGCGGGGATTGGATCCATGCCATCTTCCAGCTTGACACAAGTACAGTGAATTAAGTGTACATACTTTATCATTTTTTATGTGTGGCTGTTTCTCCTGACTGTAATGAGTCTCTAAAGATGTTCAGGAAGAAGCACACCTTCATCTCATGATCTCACACCACCACTGGATTGTGTTTATCACCAGCCAGTTAAGTTAGAAGGCAACTGCAGCATGTAATGTTTAACTACAAGTCTGCAATAGGAGAGCGTGAGGCTGAGGGGTTTCTGCTACTGGCTGGAAAAGAAGAACTAGGCAGGGGAAGAGAAAAGAAATTCCTCAGAAAACCTCCAGATCACAGGGGAGCAGGTGGAGGGGAACGAGGTCTTTGCTCTGGACTGCAGCAGAGTGTTTCTTCCCAAAACACTGGGTCTCAGGGGGAGTCCAGCACATTAAACCAGCTAACTGCAGAACACACAGAGATCCAAAAGTGAACTGTAGGTGAACACTGGAGCCTTTACAGGTGCCCATCCTTGCTGGTAGGAATCACTGACTCTACAAATGCAGTTATTTTTGGCAAATAGGACTGGGTGTGGGGTTTCTGCCTGCAGTTTAGTGAAGCTCTATATCCCTGGCCACAGAAATTTGTGGTTTTCACACATTCATGTACAGTCCCCAAGTCCAGAAGAGCTCAGTCTGCAGGGATTTAGACATTTCTTGGTGATGGCCTTAAGCCGTGGACTCACAGCTATTTTAGGCTTTCTCCCCTTTTCTCTCTGAGGATCTGACCAGAAATTTCATCCCGAGCTAAAAATTGCTTGAAACTGAATGCGTGGGATAAAAAAAATAATGCTCTTTTGACAAAACATTGTTTTCCTACTAAAAACTGCTTTACCTAAAGTTTCTCAGCCAGCCCTCATCCCAAGTGGTGTGGCACTGTGAAATCAGGCATCTTCCTCTCCTCTTGGCCAAGAGCCCTCCCTTGCCAGCCCCAGGTGGGAATGAGGTTTGTTGCCATCCTGTGCATAAATGCCAGTTATAACTGGGTAAATGCTTTTTGCTGGAAAAAGCATTAGCACCTTTGCTACCTTGCACTTTTTTAGACTCAGAAAGGAAAGAGATGGGGGCAGACAGTGCTGAGGTTAAAGATGTAGGGCATCTAAAGAGATGTAGGGCAGCCTTGTGGGGGGGGATAATGAATTCATGGGCACATGGAGACCATTCAGCAAGCTTTGGGCTCCTGTGGGCCCCTGGGTGGAAGGACTTTGATCTGACTCCAGCCTTTTCCCAACGAGGCACTGCCTTTGAATGCGTTCCTGCTCTCAGCCTTGCCCTGCAGAGCAGACAAAGACGAGGGGAACAGGGAAGAAGAAGGGGGGCTGTTTACCCTCATCAGAATGGTCGAGTGGCCTGAGTCAATACAGCCTATTTTTCATTAACCTAATCATTAGTTTTTCCTCACTGCCAATTAAATTTTTCCTGTCAGTACTCAGAAGGGCATCATTTGCATCTATAAGATTTTTTTTTTAATAGGGGAGCTTCCTGGATATGGTGGGGTTATTTGAGGAGTGGAAATGAAAGTTTAATTCCTCTCTGGATGGAGGAAGATTTCTGAGTTTTAATTATCACGCAGCTTGGATTCCTGACAGTTGAGGACCGTATTGGAAAGGCTGGTTTCCATTGTGTGCAGTAGATAATTATGCAGCCCTCTCCCAGGCTCACTGCATTTATTGTCCAGAAGAATCTTCCCAAGCAAAAAGGGGGAGCAGATTTGCAACCCAAAATGCATTTTTAGAGCCTGAAAAAGTTTCAACTTGATGTTTGCAAAGGAACACTTCTGCAATTATTTAAGATTTTATTTACCCTTTTAACAAAATAACCCCCATCAATTAATCTGGTAATCTGCCTTTCCCATAGGAAATAGTTTTGTAAACTCAAGAGAGCCCTTCTGAAGCTGGACTGCTTTGTGCTATCGGTTTCTAAACAGAATTCCTGGCAGTGGGAATTTCTGCATAAAATCTCCTGGCCCATTTGTATGTACAGTGTTGAATAGAAGATTTAAAGCCATCTGAAACTTGGAAGTGCTTCTTACCTAGGAGGACATGTAATCTATCCAGGAGAATGTGTTAAAGGATTCAAACAAACCTAAAATGTCAAAGCAAAGCTCATTTACAACTGTTCTCTTTCACAAGCCTTTGGATTAACCTCGTGTCTTTCTCACTGGGTTTTGAACCATCGATGGTTAGAAGTTTGCCGTGAAAATGGAGACATTTCAGCAAAGGTCTTGTCCAGTCTGGGGAAGCTTTTGGAACTGCAATAATCCCACCAAATCCTCCAAGGGTGGGATCAAATCTGCATGTGTTTGGGCAGGATCAGATCTGGGGACAAACATCCTGTGCAACTTTGATTAGTGTGCTGAGATGAAAGAGAAGAATGCTCATTGTGGGTGCTCACTCTTTTTCTCCTTGCTGAGAAGTGGAGCAGCAATAGTGCAAACTGGGGACCAGGGAGGAGATTCTGGAAGCACTTGTGCTCATTCCAGTGGATTTGTAAGGGATAATTTAGCAGGGCAGCTATGCATGCAAACATTTCAGATAGGCCTTATTTCCAGAGCTTTCTGACTCTTACAGGGTGGCAGAGGACTCTGAACCCAGCTTGACTTTCATTTGCAATTCTTTTTGGTTTAACTAGCATGAACCCAAGAGGATTTGGGCTTCTGATAGCTACCTTCCAGTCTCGAAAGACCAGGTGGTTGTCTTGGGGAAGTTAGCAACTTATTGTGGGGGTTTCTGGGTTATTAAAATAGCTTAAACCAACCCAGTCTCCATTCCCCATCCTCAATTTTCAAATCAGCGCTTTCACTTGTGCCGCCCAAAGACTCTGACACGGACTCTGCTGTCTCTGTAGCCTTCTCCAGCCCTTTCCTCTGACAACAGTTGGACTGCCAGTGCTTCTGAGGCTGTTTCCTAACCCACGTGGTTTCCTGGCATTCTCCAGCCTGCCTACATGCACTGTGCAGCCTCTTTTTTAAGCTCTTTCCGCTAGAGACCATATGTTGTTACTATAGTCATACCAGGCCTCGTGCATGTTGGCCTTCTGTGATTTAGGACTGTGAATTTATGTGGAGAAGCTGGATAACTCTTAAAGATAAAAACCTTCTTTTTTTTGGTGGGGAAGTACTAACTTTTGAAACCTCTGTCTGTATTTTACACAGCCATCTGTTTCTAATATAACCTTTTTATTGCAAACATCCCAGTAGTGTCAGAGAGTCATACCCCAGCATTTGTTCTTCTCCTCACAGTCTTTCCAGCCCTCTTTTCTTCTTTGCCAGCCACTCTGCAATTAGGTGAGACTTTCTGCAGGTGATGGAAAACCAAAAGGCATGGATGGTTTCAGATTGCTGAATTTGACATGACAACAGAGGCTGTTTAGCTGTTTCATTTTTTGCCTTCAAGTAACTTGTGATGCTTGCTTTCTGGAATTAAAGTGAAACATCCACAGATTTTCCTCATGTGATATTGTACGGGGTAGACATGGAAAACAGGATTGAAGGGCTCTCAGTTTCACCTAACCAATCCCTTTGCCCCAAGTCAAACTCAGCTCTGCCTAAATTGCTCCTGACAGATGTTTGTTTAACCTGCTTGTGAAAGTCATCATCAATGGCAATTCCACTGCCTCCCAAGGCAACCTCTTCTAGCCCTTAAATATTTCTGTTATTAGGGACCTTGCTCTTCCTGTATGGAGATGGAGTACAATTTATTCACTTTTTTATTTTTCTGACAATTATTTACATATTTGAATCCATTACTGCATCTATGTTTGGTCCTTTCTTTCCCAGGCTAAACAAGCTGGATTCCTTCAAGCTCTCCGGCTAGATTATACTTTCCACACTCTGATCCTCCTTATTTCTCTCCTGAATGTTTTCCAAATAGCCCACATGAGTCTTGAAGCGTGATGCCTAAAACTGGACACGGGTCCCTATTCAAGATCTTTAATAGCACTGGTAAAGGAAGATTATTTCCCCTGTTTACATACAGGTCTCTTGTTTCTGCATCATGATATGATCTCAGATATTGTTTTCAGCCTAACAACTGGTTCATGCACAGTTTACAAGTTGCAGTAGTCTCCAAGATCCTTTTTCACAGGACTACTGTATGCTGAATCAAAGGATGCTGCCACAAAAGTTTGGGTTGACCTTGGCAGAGGCTGTGAGCGTGGCATGCTGGCAGTAAGATGGACTGAGCCTTTGGTTGATGCTGTAGAGACAGGGAGAGCAGCTACCACAGCAGTATCCAAAGTCAGACAGGAAGGGTTGGGTTTTGGCAATGGGAGAGAGGAATTGAGTAACTGGATTGATACAAACAGAAATGAGTACAGCCTGTCCCATAGGTTTCAGGGAATTTCCCCTGGGACCATACTCTCTTGCTGACTTCTAGAGGCTGCAGTGTTCATCAGTGCCCCCAAAAGGAGGTTATGGAGCAAAATGGGCCACTCTTGCTGAAGCATCCACACTACCCCAAATGTTAGTCCTTTGGAGCCGGTGGAAAGACACTAATCGGCTTTGGGGCTTTTTTGGACCTGGTCACGTGATCATGCTATCAAGATTAAAGCAGCACGAGGAAGGAAAAGAGGCTTAAACAGCTGAGGGTGCCTGGCAGGTCATTTTAACCTTTTCATAATCATTAAAGCTGCAGAATCCCATTAGCAGTGAGTGACTTGCAGCTTCGCTCCTCTAACAAGCACTGGTGACACAACTTTCTGTTCATCTCTTTTCCCCCACAGGAGAGTGCAACCCAAATGGGTGCTAGGACCCAAACTTTGAGCCAAGTCTGGCCATTCCTTCGTGTGGATGGAGGAGTTTGTTGTACCAAGGAGAAACAATCCGTGGGTCTATCAAAAGCAGAGGATTTATCTCCCTGTTTCTAAAATTAGACTCTCTTGGAAGGTCCTGCTCAGGCCATACTGAGGTAGATCAGCCCTTGTCCATCTGTGGCAATAGTAGAGAGGTACAGGATAAGGAAGATTATGATGATCTCCTAAGTCACTTCTTTGGCACTGGTCAGTGGGCTATGGCTTTACTGTGCTGGGATTGGTGACAGCAGAAGATCCTGCACTGCTACAGTGCAGCTCTGACATGGAAAGCAAAGCTTTTTGAATGAAGCTGTGTTAACTAAGGCATGAGGCCCTCAAAGAGCCTCCAGTTTATTGGTGTTACTCATCTTTTCCTCTCTTGCAAGTTTTCCTGAGTGCGGCATCACATCCAGTAGTCAGTCTGATCCTCCCCATCTTTCCTCCAACTTCTGTATCTTCTTTTGTCTCTCTTCATATCAACTAGTAAGCTCTGGTGTAGAAATTCTTGCCCCACAGTGTCTGGAAGACAGGATCACTCTGGTCCACCTGAAATCTGAACATTGTCCCACTTCCTTTAGAATTGTGCTTTCTGCATTCACGCAGAAGTCATTGAGTACATCTAGTGGTTGCACAGCAAATGGCTTCTTAAAGGGGCCAAGGAAACCCTGACTTTTGCCTGGTGTCACTGGGCTGTGATGGGTGTTGCAGGTATTGCAGCACCTGGGGTTGATCTGGAGAGCACCTGCTTTCTCAGAAAGGGCAGGCTTCCATGAGCAGGGAGCGAGAGCACTGAAGGGGATGCAAATCAGCTTTTCTCTGTTACATGTACACCAGTCAAGACTGTCTGGCTGTGCGTGTCTTGGAAATTAATATTTCTATTGCTGTGTTTGCTTATTTCATCTAATTACAGTCTATTCACTCTTGACTGAAAGCTTAGTCTGAGGCTGAACCATCAGAAACTCACACTGATTTTTCTCGGGGTGATGCCCACAGTCAGGCATTAAACACAACTTGTAAAGCAAACACATTTTTTTCCTTGGCTGTTTACCTTCAAAATTTCTGGGGGAATAGCAGGAAAGATCTCCCCAGGAAACCTGGACGACCAGCAGTGACTAGTAACAGGGCTGAGGCAGCCTGTCATGCAGACAGCACATCTGAGAAGCCTGGTGAAGGTGCTGTCCTCTGCATGCAGGCTTACAGGAGGGCTGTGGAGAGCCCTGGAGAGCCACAGCAGCACCGTGGTCCTTGCCCACTGCCAGCAGCAGAGGAGCAGCTACTGGCTGTCCCCTCAGCAGGGGGAAGGTATGGTTTCAGATGACAGGGTTGGGAGGTGTTGTACCGCGTTCCTGTTGGGCAGGTTTCATGGGTTGTGAGGGTTAGACATCCTCAGATGCAGATGTTCTCCAGTGGTGCCTGCTGTTCTGTGCTGTGAGAGAGGGACAGCCCCCACAAAGATTGTCATGTACACGTCACCCAAGCAAGGCAGGGGAAACTGGCAGCCAGTGTGCTGCAGCACATGGGGACACACACTCCTCCTTCCCTATCAGCCACCTCCTAGTGAAATCCTGATATCAGGAGCTCCTGAACTGTTGACAGTCATTGTGAGCAGATATTTTGCTGTTATTTGCAGCAGATATTTGCTGCTATTATTTGTGCTTAGAGATGATGTCATGGCTGGAAGTCACAGTAGTGAGCTGTGACAACCAGAGTCGGGAGAGACCTTACCAGACTCTTACAGACCAGCTTGAGGCTGCTAAGCACCCAGACAGATCTAATGAACTGAAACTGAGTCAGGAGCATACAGTCTTGAAAATCTTCAGAGCTTGTAGCTAGAGGCTTGCTATGAAATGTTAATTAAATAGCTGCAGAGGCATATGTTCCATCCTGTCAGAGCTGCAGCACAGCCGTGTTGCCAGCACATAGCCAGTCTTGTTGGAGTTAAAAATGTGCATTATTCTGAGACCATATTTCTTTGTTATTTGTGATTGGACTGGCTGCACGCTTCTTTTTTGTTTTTTGACTAGTGTTTGAATACCTAAACTATGCCTGAGCTATCACCTGCACCTTGAAAGTGAGGCCTGATCCTACCAGTCTTATTCAGACACATGTTACTGTGGGTGGCTTTGGATGCTACAGATGGGCCTTTTATTTATTTAGTGTAGTCTAGGGCAGTGTCTGTTCAGTAGATGTGCTGCACCTCAGCTATGGAAATATTTAAGATTTGGCCTCAGTTCTCTTTCTGTGAGTGCATTCCTGCCACCTCTTTAACACTGGCTGTCAGAGTGCAGAGGAAACTTCTCCCTACGCAACCCAGGGTGAATGAGGTGGTGGGACAAGAGGTAGAGCAAGATGGTATGGTTTGCTTGCTGAATGTGTTGCAGAGGTAGAAAACACTGGAGACTTCTATTTACCATAGACCTTGTTGTTACATATTCTCCTATCACATCTTGAGGGAGACCCCAAATTATGCCTGAAATGTTCCTGGAAAGGCATGGGATTTGGGATTAGCAGAGTATGATATTTTGGACATGATGATCGTGAAGGTGTGAAGATGATCAGGGGGCTGGAGCACCACTCCTTTGAGGAGAAGCTGAGAGAGCTGGGGTTGTTCAGCCTGGAAAAGAGAAGGCTTCAAGGAGACCTTAGAGCAGCTTTTCAGTACCCAAAGAGGGCTACTAGAGAGCTGGAGAGGAACCTTTTACAGGGGTATGTAGTGATAGGACATGGGTTAATGGCTTTGAACTAACAGAGTCAGGCTTAGATTAGATATAAAGAAAGAAGTTTTTACGAGGGGAGCGATAAAATACTGTCACAGGTTGTCCAAGAGGTGGTAGGTACCCCATCCCTGGAAACACTCCAGGACAGGCGGGCGAGGCTCTGAGCAGGCTGATCTATTGAAGATGTCCCTGCTTGCTGCAGGGGCTGTACTAGGTGGCTGTTAAAGGTCCCTTCCCACACAGGTTATTCTGAGATTGTGCACCAAGGCAAACCAAGGAGCTTCTCTGAAAACCCTGGTGGTGCCATAGCAGAGGGCAGCACCTGTGAAACTGGAGTAACTCAGCATTGGCTTTGTGGTGGCCCTGCTCACATTTGAGACATCCACTGACTTAAGCCTGTTGTGAAAACTTGCCTTGCATACCAGTCTGAAACAGGACATTGGGATTGGGGTTTTCTGGTGGGAGCAGAAAGATGGAGGCTGCCTAGGAAAAGGAAGGGTGGTGCATTTGTCCATCTCCCAATAGTTTCCTTTAATGACAATATTCAAGATATGTGAGTTTCATCTGCTTTCCAGCTGCTCTGAAAGAGTGTTGTTGCTTTAATAAATCAACTTCTTTACAAGATATAACCACTGGCCATTTTTCAGCCTGCTTGTGTGTGTCAAGAAGCAAGACCAGTAGAGCAATACGAATATGAAATATAGTGGGGAAGAGCAGAGATGTGATAATGAAACTGCCAACAAACAGCAAAGTGTTTTATTGAGCACAGGTGAAGGCCTTCTTATGAGATGATCTTTGATGGAATGAGAGGAAGAGAAAATGTCAGCATTCTATCATGCAAAGAAGGCAGCTGGCTGCAAGGTGCAAATCTGGCAGAACATCATTCCTTCGTGTGCTTTTCCTCCCTGGTTTGGGAGAATCCCCTTAGGGATGCTGCTTTTTATGATGATAGGAAGAGCCTTGTTTGCAGGATATTGACAAAATATAGCTGTGCTTCACTGTCACAAATCATGCTTAGTTAAAGTAGCTCCTGGGGGAAAAATGCAGTGGAAGTGTTGGGAGTCCAGCCTCTCTCCTGGGTGTGTGGGGCACCTCTGAGGTGCACGTGGGGACAGAACTGGAGTGGGACACAGTGGCCCTGCCCTGCCAGCCAGCGCTCCAGCTACACACTGTGTAACTCATGCTTTGTAGTAAAAAGGCAAATCAAAAAGACAAATCAAACCTCAATGCTGTGGAACAGGACTAAAGCACCTCTGTTGGTTCAACTCTGCTCTTGCCATTTTGTTTGGTATTGCCCAGGCTGGGTGTAAGGACTGTCCTGCTGTGAATGGCTCCCATCAAATTTTCTCATCTCACAGACACCTACATTAACCTTTTCTGAATATCTGGTGTGGCAGTTCTTTTCTTTATATTCATTTAGGTGCTAGTGCCTCATTATGCAAAGGTCTTAAATAAAAGTGTCTCAATCCCAAGCTCACAGCTACCACACAAACCTCTTCTCTGCATGCTTGTGGTTGGAGAAGTGGCATATGAGGAAATTAAACCATTTATTTTCTACTGTCAAAATAAATGTGTAATTTATCATATTTACCCCTCTGCCAGATTCCTCTGAAATCTCGGATGAGAATCAGAAAGGCTACAAGTGTCTTTTAAAATTACACTGTTCTGTGCTCTGCAGGCTGCAAGATTGTTTTGTTTGTTAAAACAAATTCTAATTCATGTTTTCACAAAGCTTGAGGAGCCAGGCAGTTCCCTGCTCTCTGAGAGACCATTGAGTTAAAACAAGGTAGACTGATTTGTGTTGCCTCCATTTAGCTGTAATGAGTATTAAGTGGTTTATCTATGTGGAGAAAAGTTACTCAGCTAGATTAGATCCAAGCTGAATTACATCCCATTCCAGATGGAGTATGTTTTTTAGAACACTAAATCTTGAGGAGGGTGGATAATAACAGTAATGCGCCTTCCTGAGCTGGAGCACAGCTCCTCTACCTCTCATGGAGATAATGTGGGCAGCTACATCCAATTAGTTTTTCCAAGGCTTTGTAAAGAAACAGGACTTCAGGTTTTACAGCTCTGTGCACAATTTGGCTTGTAGAATTTGCACTGTGCAAGTGAGTGTTGGCTGATGGTGATTACAGTTTTCACCTGTTCTGCTGTTGTGGGTAGCAGCCTGGCAGGGCACGCTGCTGCCTCTCCCCAGCTTCCTCTTCTGTGTGATGGCTGCCACAGGGAGGGTGCTGAGTGGGATGTGAAAAGTTTTGATGGGAAATTTCGTTCCCTCTGGTGCCATCTGCTCCACTAAGGCACCCACTGCTGGTGCAGCTGGTTGTTGTGGCCCCAAGGGGTAACTAGAGGAGGATGTTGGCCCCGATGGCATCCCAGGCAGCACTGAGTGTCAAAGAAAAGAGTGCCAGGAGGCTTATCCTTGCCCATGTGTCCTTGACCACCACACTTGTCTGGTCACCAGCAGGGCACTAGCAGCTGTGAGTGGGCTGAGAGTCAGTGCCATGAGGTGTGGCTAGGTGGGTGTGCTGGGGGTATGCCCCAGTACCTGAGTCTGGGAGCTGCTTGAGCCACTGAGAAGAGTGCTTTTGGGCTGGTGCAGGCTTTGACGTAGCAGTGAGGACCATTTCTAATTGATTTCTAATGAGAAAGGATGTGAGGATCTGATCAGCCAGTGATTCAGCTCTGCTGCTTCTCCTGGATGGGTCAATGAGGCTGTCCTTGTCTCCTGGCTCTGGGGGAGGCAGGAGAGGATAGAAACTCACTGATTAGAGAAAGGTCAGAGGCAGAAAAATGTTGGGAATGTGTTTCTTGATATGATATGGGTGAGACCTGGCCTGGGGTTTGGCTGCTTAGCCTGGCAGTGTTACTGCCTGCTGTTGTGAGAGTTATGAACCTTTTTAAAACCGAGATCAAGATGCAAATGGTTCATCTGACACCTGCCTCAACACAGGAGGGTCCAAAAGATGGAGGTGATTCATCTCTGAGGGCATAGCAAGGACTGGGATGGCCCTGAGCACTGTTTCACAGCCTTTGCCTGAGATACAGCAACTTCTACTGACAAAACGGCTCGTTTGTTGTTTTGTTTTTTTTTTTTTTCTTTTTTTTTCCTGTGTAAATTTTATATTGCCATAGGGTGTCTTCTGGCTGAGGTCAGACATCAAACATGGTTTGGGCCTGAACAGTGGTGTCTGAAGAATTCTAGCAGTTCTCAGGTCAGGCTTTCAGGACCGGTGGTGTACCCTGGCTCCCAAGGGTGCAGGGCTTGCCCCTTCCCAAGGAGTATCCTTTTTTTCAGTACGGGGTATGAAACCACAGAGAGGAAATAATTCTCTATTTCCTCTTTTTTTATTCCTCTATTCTTTTCATTATCCAGTCAGTCAGTCAGTCCTGGTAGCATTCAGGGCCTGAACACGACAGTGTCTGTGTCACCATTCATCCAGTTAACCCGAATTCCTTGTAGCTGCTGGCACAATGAGGGTGCTGGTGGAGCTGGAATGCAGGTGGGAAGGACACCTTACCTGACCAGATCTATCCATGGAAGCTGTTGTATTCAGCACACAGCCAGTCTTCAAACAGAGATGGAGACTGGTTTTGGAACTGTTTAGCCAAATGTGGAACTGTTTAGCCAAAAGTACAATAATTCTGAATTTAGGGGTAAGTTAGCAAAATGCCATGGCCTGGGGCACAAAGGAGGTCAGAGCAAAGAATCCATGGTCCTGCTGGCTTCAACAATCTCAAACTCTCCTTGCACCCTGCTGAAGGACAGGTTCATTACTAATTCAGCAAGTTCTTCAAGCTGCTCCCGAAATCTTGCTGCTTTCAGCCCCGACCTCCTGCAGCATTCTACTCACTGCCCTTAGATATATGTGGCTAATGCTGTGGTGCACGAGGCCTTCTCAGGGAAAGTGCTTCAGATTGATTCTATAACCTACTTGGTTTGCTCTCTCCTCCGACCTGGAGACTCCCCTATGTTAGGGTGGCTGTTGGGCCGAGTTTGTGGTCCCTGCATTTCCAGCTGATGCTGCTGTGAACCTTGTCACCACTTAAGCTGTTCACTGAACTTACATAGCTCCCTACAGTGTCTTCTTAACCTTTCTCATGGGGACTTGTTTGGATTTCCTGGATTTGAACAAAGCATAATCCAGTCAAAAAACTGAGCATTTTTCCTCTGAGAGTGTGCTTTAGATGGGCACTTGACTCAGATCCATCCTGCTGTTCCTTTGTGTGGTTTGGCACTGGTCTACGGTAGCACTTTTTTGAGTGTATTCCAGTTTTTCCCTTGAGTGGCCAAAGCAGTCTCAGTGATTAGCTGTAGCTTCCCTGCTAGCCCCTCTGCTGAGTGGCCAGGAAGAGCACTCAGGCTTGGTGCCGAGCGCCTTTGGCAGCCACTGGCAAAGGCAGGGAGAAGCTGTTTAACACAGAGCCAGCCTAAAGCTCACACGTGTGCGTGGGTGAGTGTTCCTGTGAGCCAGAGGTGCCTGCTCTCCATGGGGGAGCTGATCCCAAAAGGTGCTGGTCACTGCAGCACACACCCCCTGGCACTGGGGCCCTTGTGCTAACGCCTGCTTCCTTGCCGATTCACGCTCAGCAAGAAGTCCTGGGGTGGAACAGTGACTTCTGCAGTCATACCATAAGAAATGAGATGAGGGAAATTATCATTTTGCACTTTTCAGAGCCCCTTTAGAAGTGTGGAAAATGTTTGGAGTTTTTAATATACTTATGTTGCAAAAATTTTCCTCCTGCTATAACACCTAATGGCCTCTGCTACTCAAATTACAAATGGAGGAGAAATTTTGCAAAGATCCAGTTGTATGGGAAGAACTCATCAAGCTATAATGAGAATGGAGAAAAGGTTTTCCCAGCGTCCTTTGTTTTCTTCCCTGTGAAATTTTCGAATGTGTTTCTTCAAAGCATGGTTCAAAACAAAAGCCAGATGCTTTGCAGAGCAGTAAGCCACCCGCAGAGCTCTCCAGTGACTTATCTTCTATGCCAGGCCACCCTGTCTGGTGTTTCTGTCTTGCTGCAGTGGTAAACTGGCCATTGCATTCCTTCAGGTTGAATATTACCATTTTATGTGAGGGTATTCCCTATTTTATTGTCCTGGTGTTTTTCTGGTTAGTGTCACGTGCTTCCACTAGAAAGAGCAGATGCCCTGGGTAACAATCCGCTGGTTGTGTGTGTCAGGCTGTGTGCATGCTGCAGCTCTGTGGCCTTGCTGAATACACTTCTCCCCCTTTTACAGCACTGGGAGTTGTGGCACTGACCTCCTCTTAGAGCTGTGCCAACAGCTTGGTTTTGTGAGTTTCTCAGTTGTTTTCGAAAGAAAAAGGCACGTGTCTGGAGGGGTTGTTTATTCAAACCTAAAAGGAAACATCTTGTTCTGTTGTGGAGTATTTTGGTGCAGTCTAGATGAATGAGAATGGCTTTCAAAACTAGGAAATTACTTTTATGAAAATACAAAACACAGTGTTTCAACTTTACTTTCCTTCTGTGTCACCCACCCCTCAAATCAGCATTGATGCAGATTCACAGAAGATATTGCTGTTGCTGAATTTCAGCTTTTTAATGAAAAAACCTTTGGTGGAGTCCCTCCTCACCCTACACACATAGGGTTTTATTCATCAAGTCATTCCTAAACTTCCCTTCTACAGAGTGGGAAAACATGTTGCTTCTGATACAATACTTGCCTGTACCACAATAAGCTTAAATGTGTTTTTTTTTTCTCTTTTCCTAAAGATTCGTCTTCCAACTATATCAGGCAACTTGAAACAAAAGTGAAACTGCTGGAGGATGACAACAAGCTTCTTTCCCAGGTAGGTTTTATTGTCTAATAGATACTAGTGTGGCTCAGTTCTCCTGTTTCTACATGGTTGTGTCTGACTGCCCATTTTAATGCACACTGGCTTTTGGTGAACATCCTGCTCAGGAAGAGCACAAAATTCATATTAACCCCATGCAGATAGAATTTGCTCTCCTTTGGTTAAAATAAAGAAAAAAAATAGGAAAAAATAGTGAATGCTCTGTTAGTGTCTGTGTGTGTTTCAGAGATGCATTAATGCCTCCCTGCAGAGCTCCTTGACCCACCTCTGCTCCTGGGGATGCTGTGAGAGTCCAGCTCTGCCTGTGTCCTTGCTGTAGGATTTTGTCTTGCTTACCCATTTACATTGACTTTTATCTTGTTGAAAGAGGATACTGTTGTCAAAGGACAGCCTTCGGAATAGTTGTGTGTGGTGCAGGCTCCCAGCTTTTATTTGAGATCTTACTTAAATCTGAACAGACTCTCTAAAGGGGCACTTTTTGCTTGCATCTCCCTTTCAAAGTGTACTCCACGTGCCACTGTGCTTTTGATCACTCATGCTGCTTACCTGTCTTTATATAGCAATGTCAAGCAGTGAGAAGAAAACAGCCATTCTGCCTGGTACGTCCTCTGGATCCCCTGTAAAACACAGTAGTTGGTGTAAACAGGGGCAGCTCTGCTGCATTTAATAAGGCACTATGTATTTAAACCATCAGAAAAGTTACCCTTTTTTTCCTGTTCTTTGCATCCTTTCACTGTTTTTGTGTTCTGCCTTCCTGGCATTTTAAAAGTTTTTTTTCTATACTTCACTTCTTACTTCAAGCACCATGTTTCACAGTCATTTCATTCCAGATTCTTCCCAATTATAACGACTGGAAATAAAAAAGCCCTTGTAGTATTTTTTTAAATGCCTTTTTGCCAGTTTATGTTGTGCTGTTCTTTGCACTTCACCAAATCAGAGAATAGACTGTTCCAGGATCACTATTCTAAAACATTCTCATTTAAAATAAACAAACAAAAAGTAATAAAGAGCTCTATGTGCACTGAAATTTTAATAACATGATTTTGTCAATTTTTTTTTTCTGAAATACACATTTCGACCTGACTCTGAGCTTTATTAAATATTACTCTTTTGTCCCAGCATACTCATTGGCATTAGCTATGAAAAAAACTCGTAGGGCACCAAAGCGTTAAACCCCAAAAGGATGCTCAACTCAGCAGCTTTGTAGCTGGTTAATGTATGAATTGATTGCTAATTTGATTTTAATTCCCTCTGTCTTTCTCCCAAACTGTGGCTGAGCTGGTGTCTAGTGGCAGTGGAAACCCTGGGACTGTTTAATTGGAGCTATTGACAGGCAGATGGGATGTGCATGGACTGGGGATGGGCTCAGTGTGCCCTTGGCCTAGCTTTGTCCTGCCACAGCCAAGCACATTACTCTGTCAGACCTGCCTTAGGAGGTCAGGAAGAAGTTGGTAATTAATGGTGAAAATGAATAGGGTCTGCATAGCTGCATGGGCTTATTGCATTGGGAGGATGAAACCCAGTTAATTTTGGGTTGTGTGGGGCTGCTTCAAGCTCATGCATCAACCCTTTACTACATGCTGCCCTGGGTGTGAAGGCTATGCCTTTTCCTCCACTGTCCTCAGGTGTCACCACCTTTTGGGCTGTGCTATTACAAATATTTGAATCCAGGATGGAGGGAAATTACCTTAAAATGGCTCTGTGCTCTGGAGAAAGCCAGTCACGTCCCCAGTGGCAGCAGTCACTGATGCCAGCCTGGCTGTGATGTGCTGTGCAGCCCCTGTGTGATGTCTCAAAAAGACCAGGATCCAACTTCTTTTAGATCACATTCAGGAAATAACTTTTTTTATTATAAGCAGGAAGTCATCTTTCCTTAGGCCAACAGGACTGTTGAAGCTACCGTGGGCTGGCTGAACTCCCTGGGAATACTGAGCTGCATCACCTCCAGTCTGTCATGCTACACACCCAGATCTGGATTTTTTTTTCTGTTTTAATGAAAAAGATTAGGAAAATCTGTACAGACACAAACTCACATTCATATGTACATATAGTTCCCAGCACCTTCCCAGAACGCTTAATCCACTTACTGTGTTTTTACTTGCTTTGTCTGATTGGAAAGTGTTTAGCTGTTACCATGCGGATTTTGGGATAAGACTCTAGTCAGAAAGGATCCTGGCAAACCTTCTCCTGTTTTGAAAGTTGCCAGGTGATCCTGGCTGTTTGAACTCTGCAGTGCCAAACTGGCTTGTCAACACCAAAGTCACATTTCAACTCGCCTTGGCTTTCTCCCTGGGAGTATTGACTTAGCAATAATATTTGCAGCCTGGTGTCAAGAAGTTCTATCACCAGCGTGCTGAGGAGTGATGAAACCTGACGTCCTAAGTAACAAACAGTGCCTGTGCATTAAGGGATTAACAAATCAGGGGTGGTTATGGAAGTCTTCCTGGCTTCCTTCCAACTGCTAAACATAGAGCTGAAATAGTGCTTCATCCAGAGAAACCTGAGAAGGCTGGTGCTGCAAAAGATATTTGCAAGCTTTATGGCTGGATTTGTATTCCAGTGGCCAGTGACACAATACTCTTTTGCTGGCTGCTGCATCCTGAGTGAGATTTGTTGCTTTATCTTCTTCAGCATCTCTGGAGTGAAGGTATGCTGAGAGGTGGTGTCTTTGTAGCCCCTTCTGGAATCAAGTTGTTGCAGGGGATCCCGAGCTTGCACTTTTTCTCCCGCTTCCCAACATATCCTTTCTGTATAAGCACTTTAGAAGAAAGCCTCAGTGGGACAGGCAAAAGTTCCCCAGCCCATGCCTGGCAGCTGCTCTGCACTGTACATGTCACCTGCAGCTCAGATACGCTGGATTTTACCCCTCTGTTCTTCTAGTGACTTACTTGAACAGGTTAATGGAGAGCTTTTCTTACTCTTGGAAATCAAGAAATACCATCTCACAAGCCACACTGCAGTGGGAGGAAAGGAAATGGAGATAAGGGTGTACTATGATAGCCATATATGTGGGGTTTCTTGTTGTTGTTTTGACTTCTTTTCCTTTCTAGGGAAGGATATGATGTGTGTTTCCAGCTGGAAAATGATATGCTTCTGACATTGCTAACCCATCAGTATTCACCACTCTCTCCATTTTCCTTTCTCTGAGGAGAAAACACTCCAGTTGTACTTTTTTTGATGCAGTTTATGCTGTGATGTTTTGTTGTCATGGCCATGTCAGCTATAAGGTCATGCTCTTGGATGGCATCGCTGTCCTGGCGAAGTCTGTGGCAGCAATTTCTGGCAACCCACAACTTCTGTTGCCCTGGTTTGTGTTTGGAGAGAGGTTGTAGGAAATGCCACTACCAGAAAAGACCACTCAGTCCTGCTCTCCAGTGCTGGTAGGTGTCTGTGGTGTAGCCACAGTGGCTACATCCCTAAACACAGTGGCTGAAGACCCCACAAAGCCTGATGGGGATGGTGTGAACCTTTCTCACAGGTGTAGCTGGTTTCTGGAAGTTTGAGTTGTAGCATAAAGAAGATGAATGAAAGCTCTGAGAAATGTTGGGTGTTGGTTTCGGAGAGCTTCATGGGCATCACTTCTGTAGCCTCACATTCTCCAGGGAAGAATTGCACTGAGCTCTGCTGTGTGCATGCATTTGGTCTGTGCAGCATCACGTGGGTGAAGTCTTGATATTGCTCTGTGTCATTGTGGGAAATGCCCAGAAGAGCTGATGTTAACCTTTCTTTAGTCTGGTTGGTGAGGAAAGGGTACCTTCCATGTTGCTAAGGTATAATCCCTGAGGTGGGACACCATATTTGCTTTCCATTCCTCTGAGCTAGAAGTATCCAGGCACAAAATAGACCCCTTAAGCCACTTCATGCTGCCCCTTGAATTAAAAGGAATTTTTAATTACACACTTTCCCCTTAAGGTTAGAGAGACCTGTATTTGCAACATTTAGAAGCTCCAAAGGTCAGTTCTGGGTAGTTTCATAACTAATGCATACATTTTAGAAATAATAAGGGTAACAAACTTCTGGCCATTCTTTCGCATTATTTTGCATTTTCAGCTCATTCTGTACACGTGCAAAGATTGAGCACTTTGAGCTAAAACTGAAGTTTATAGGCTGTGTGGACTCATCACTTTTCTCTCTCGTTGTAGCTCAGTACTGTGCACCATGGGCTGGCTCTCAGGACTCCTTTTGGTTTATAATCTCTGCTGAGCCATGTCTACCTTTTCCCTTTTGAGCAGGAATGCCAGAGGCATTTTTCTGTTCAGAGATGCTCAGGGCACGTTACATAACTTTGTTTCAAAAAGCCCAGCTTTAAACAAAGCAGATGCACTGGGCAGGTGAGGCTCTAAGTAACTGGACGTTTGACAATGAAGTCCTGGTGCCTCTTTCACAGAAAATGTCAAGTCCCCTGGTGCAGAGCAGAAACAAAAAAATTCTTCTCTAGGGAGTGACAGCCCTTGAGATTTATGAGTATTTAATTAAAATTGCCAAATAGCCTTGAGTAGCACAAGCACTTCACAGCAGTTCAGCCTGCTATCTGCCTGGGATTTAGAGTATCCTTGGAAGATTTTTAAAGCATCCCTAGAAGTTCTTGAAAACTGTTCTTAGTCTTACTTTTAAGAAACCGCATGCTTGTCCTGAATTAAAAGGCTGCAGGTGTAGAGTTAATAAAATGATAGCAGGCAATGCCTGTAACACTGCTGTTAAAACAGAGCTGAGGTGTTTGGGCAGGGAACTTCCATGGTCACAACATCTGCAGGCTGCCACAATTCTTAGGCAAATGGGATCTTGGCACAAGCATGCGCTCAGCAGGCAGTTTACAGCATATCCTTCTGAAAACAAGGGGGGAAATCTGGACCCTAGGGCTGAAGGGAGCCTGACAATCGTTAGTACTGCAAAGAACAAAGATGTAAATGCCATTCAGGAGAGCCTGATCTCTTCCCAAGGAGGAGAAGAAGAAATTGCTCACAATGTGCTGGCTGGCTTCAGGAGAGCCTGAGTGCAATTTCCCCTGTTGTTTTATTATCAGCCACTTCTGTGCCAGGTCTGCCATTAGCAGTTCCTGCTTGCAGAGCTGCCTTGGCTCTCAGAGTTGCTATGAGGTCTCAGCATTTGGGCTTCTCTGTGAACTGGCTCTGGGGGTTTCTCTGAGGCCATGGCTTGTGCCAGGAGCACTGCACACGCTCACCACGACAGGAACAAAATTACAAACCTCCCTCATTTCCCCAAAGTCTACCTATTGTTTGTGTGTGAGGAGGATAAGTATAATTGCTTTAATTTAAGATCTCACAAGGGAAATCGGATTTTGGTTTTTTTTGGCAATACAGAGCAACTCAGACATGAAAGCTTTCCAGGCAGTTGGTCTCCATTTAAATTCAGAATACTGAAGGGGATGTGCCCTCAGTTACTCTATTACAATTTTTAGACAGTGTTTCAATGTTTAGCTGCATATTAATTTTAAGTAACAAAAAAGGAGATTCGTATTTGGGGTCATATCCAAATATTCATTTCAAGTCAACAGTGAGAATTCCTAATTCCTACAGGACTCCATGCATTTTGGAACTCTTGAAGAAACAGATTTTCATGAGACCTTCTCTCTTGAGACCAAAACTTTGATATAGTTTTGAGAGTGCACTGCCTTGCTTATATGATATGTAAATGTGAAATATGATAACAGAATCCCTCAAATGTTGCTTCTTTAGTTGCGGATGCAGAATCTTAAAAAAAAAATAGCTTGCAAAGCCAATCAATATCCAAGTGTGTTCCATTTCACCTCCTTCTTTTATGAATTACAATGACAAGACTCATCTGACCAGTTTGCTATCCAGTAAGTTGACTTGAGATGTATGTAACAATATGTACTTATTGAATGAAATGTTTTTCCTCCCCAAATAAGAAACATACACTTTTATAGGAGCAGTTCAAAATACCTTCAAGCCCTCTAAGACAGTGCAATTCCTTCAGAGGTTTGAGCTGCTCCCTACCAAAATAAATATTCTCTAAATAAATATTTAGAAGTGCATTCATGCACTTCTAAAATGCCCGATCAGTGACAGAAATGAGCCTTTGCAACTTGTAATGAAATCTGGGTGGGGTGCTGCATGTTCTGGGGGTTGTCACCTGTGGTATCCAAGGATTTTATGAGAATGTAAATAAAGTTCCCTAAAAGGGGGATTTTATTTTCCCTAGGAAATGTAATTCAAAAGATCTGGGTCCAGAAATTGACTAACGGATGGACAGAGACATACTGGGTTAATTGAGTCTTGCAAATTTGAGACCATCCTATAATTTCTTGCAACTTAAAATTTTGGAAGGGCTGGAGCTGAATTTCGGTGTTTGAGTGTGTGTGGGAGAGATGCACACATGCAAAGCCCTGTCATGCCCCATTTGTTTCTGTTGTGGGTAAGCAAGAACATTGGGTTTAATGAGGCTCAGTTTAACCTCCAGCTGTGAAATACAGGATTAGTCATATCCTGTGCTTAACCAGCTTTGTAATAATTTCACTAAATTCCACTTTTTTATCTCTGTATGAGGACAGGGCCAGGGAAAAAGCTCTTAATTGCAGTTAGATCAGGCTATGAAGAAGCAGCTTTTTGTGTCTTTGATACATGTGGAGTAGTTCAAAGTACACACAGTCTCAGTGATCCGTCCATCTGAGAAGTACTGAAAAATGTCTTGAGGGGAAACCATGCAATAACTGCAGAGGCTTAAAAACAGATTTTTGCAGTGAGTAAAATGCCAAATTCAAGCCCAGATCAAGAAAAATTCAGAGTTTGACATCTGCCAACTACTTGGGCAACAATGGGAAGGATGTTAATCATTCATTGCTTTGAGAACAAAAAAGCCTCTTTACTCAAAACTGTAACTTTATGACAAGATTTTCAGTTTTGTTTTGTTTTTCATGAAGCCAAAAATGCAAATCTAAATCTTTATAAGAGACTTTTAAAGAATATTCAGATTATCTCAACACAATTGAGACTGGCAGTAATTGATTCTCCCTGACTGCTTGAGTCCCAGTTCAGCAGAGAGCTTGGGACATCCGAGTGGCCCTCCAGAGGAGAGGGACTGGGGTGCCCAGCAGAGCCCTCAGTCAGCTGGTGCCCAGCATGAGCTAAATCCTGCAAGGGACCTTTGCTGCTTTATCAGGGAGGTTTCAGCTCTTTATTTTTCTCGTTCCTGACAGCTCTGTTGATTTATGGGATGTGGGGAGTGCCTTGGGGGCAGCCCAGCAGTGTTGCTGTGGCTGTGATTTTGGGAGGAGGTGCAGTGGTTCCCTTCAGCCTCCTTGCCTGGAGTACAGTTGCCAGGAGAAAATGAAAGGTGACTCCAGGGGATGGTCCAGACCTGTGCTTGATACTGCATCCATATCAACATCTGCTTCCCTGGAGGAACGGGGGCAGCATTCTGTAGTTTCTCCAGTGGCGCCCCTAGTAGAGACACTGATTTTGGTTCTAATGAGCCATGATGGGCTCTATGAGTCTGTGACTCTGGAACTCGTGGCGTGCAAGCCACAGGCCAGACTTGGGCTGCCCCAAATGCCAATGGCTATAGCTCCATTTGGCTTTGTTAACTATTGAGCTGCATTTCTATTTGGGTTATAGGCTGTGATACTTGGATCTCTCAGCCATGCCAGCTCATATACCCTCTTGAGCAAAGCCTGCCAGTTGTGTGATTATAATTATATACTGCAATTTGATTTGAACTGATTATCTGAGTCTCCTGTGAGTTATGGGCTTGATCTTTCTCTGCAGATCTAAAACAAGAGGACAAAAATACAGATATTCTTGAGTATTAACGGTGTACTAAAGTTCCCTACCTCAGTTGCTACAGAGAATGGAGAAGTTTGAAACCTGCACTGCTTTTATATCCTGTATCCCACTGAGATACCAATGAAAGTCTTTTTCCAAGAGTCATTTTACATGGTGGAATCTGCTAAGTCTCTTACTGACTGTCTCCTGCCTTTCCCAAAGTTGTTAGCTCCCCCAACAACAAAGAATTCCCGCTGTCACCAATGCAACCAGGTGAATCTGATTGCCCCTCCACCTTCTGTGAACACAGAGCACAATGTGAGGGGGAAGTCAGAGCCTAGGCAGAAGTGGGGATCCTCAGCCCTATGCTACATTTGTGCATGGCTGAGATCCAGCCATGGCACAATGCCCAAATGCATTTCCAATTCTACGTGAACTACTAAAAATGGATTTACTGATGGAGCTGGCTGAGGCTGTGCTTGTGACCTCCTGGCTGAATACTGAAGAGGGAATCAGGAGAGTAGGTGTTTTGACAGACCCTCATCCTCTAAAGCCTTTTGTCACCAGTTTAAGTGATCCCCAGATGTGTTGCATGTATGACAGGGATATGAACCAGTGTAAAGAAATTTAATCTCTCCTGTTACAGAAAGCTCATATTATTGCATGACATGGAAGATGTTAAATAGTTTTAATCTCATCCCTTGATCTTTTTTCCTTATTTGCAGAGTTCTTTCAAAATCAAATACGTTGATTTTTTATTGCAGTCTCATGTGTGTGATTTCCAACTTGCCTGATAAATGCTGCTGAAGCTAATGGGACTCTTCACATATACTTAAAGTCAGATATGTGCTTTGCTGAGCTTATTTTTGCTTGAATATGTCTTGTAGTGATAACTGCAATTACTGAACCTTAATTCAATTATTTGCTAGCTTCACACAGTGAAATTGCCCATCCCTCAGATTCCTGGTGCGTGAGACACTGAAACATGGATTAATGAGATAAGGGGGAAATGTTTGTGCAAGGTTGTGTGGTAGGGGATGTTCTCTGGGGCACAAGGCTGCCTGACAGGGCCAGTCACTCCTGGTGCTGAGGTCACGAGAAACAGGGCCCTGTGCAGGGCAGGTGCTTTGCACCACCTCCTGTGCCTTATTTGAGATGTGTCTCTGCTTTGCTTTAGCTCAGCAAAATGTCACTGCTCTGCTGTGATACCTCAGGCTGCCCTGGGCCAGGTCATTGTTACAGGGCTGTGTGCTCTGGTGGTGCCACTGACCTCTGCAGGTGTGGTAAAATGCCTGTAGCTGTGAAGAAGAGTAGGGTGATCAAGCTTTACTAGCTCTTTGGGGGGATCACCGTGCTCTGGATCTGGATAGTAAGATATTAATGTTTGTGCAGATGGGTTCTGCAAGGCTTTGTTCATGAATACAGGGAAAGGGTTTGAAGTGCAAATAATGATATTATCTTACCAAGTGCTGCATATAACACCATTTGGTCACCTGTGGAAAAGATACAGGTTTTTTAAGTTTTCACATGTATAGTATTCTTCTGTTCCCTTCTAGCTGGCTGACTGCAACAGCTTGCCATGAAATTTCAGTAAGGTAGAGAGACCTAATGCATCCGTGAGCAGATTTTCGGAACTAGGGGGCTGCCTTTTAATACTGCTGCTGGTTGTTTAGGACTCTGATTGCTTATTCTTTCACTTGCTAATGTTGGTGATTTCCATTTTTTAATCATCTGAATGTATTAATTTTTATTTCTGTCCTGTACTTGTGCACAAGACATTGGTTAGTAATATCTGTGTTTTGGCCAAGTTCAAATCAATGCCATTTGCCTATGTGAAGAGAAGTGTGCACTTTCAGCTAAATTGCTACAGGAAATAAGGTTTTGAGCTAAACCATTTAATTACTCAGTTGCAAACAATGGGCTGTTGAGTGTCAAAATTGAGGCAGTTTCAATTACTGGAACAATTATGGTTTACAGTGTTGTTGCTGGTAGGTTAAGAATTTATGTTACAGTGGCAAACAAGTAATCCAGGTAATGGGCAGTGCAAGAGTCCATAAAGGCAGCCTGACACAGTGGGCTGAAAAAACCTTCTGCATTTTTTTTTCCTCTTCACAAATGTATATAATCAAAAGCCAAGGTCTCAACAGAGAGAGACCATCTAACATCCAAGATTTATGGAGTAAAACTAAAATCTGAAGGAAGAGTGATTTTTTTTTTAATAGGGGCTTTTTTTCCCCCATATAGAGAATCACCCAAATCAAAAGCCAAGATCCTTATGGGTTTACCTGGTCAGGGTGTGATGCCCTTGTGATGCTGAGGACCACAGTTCACTCTGATGTTTAAATGATGGCTGAAGGAAATCCTGTGCTTTGCAAAAGGAGAGGCAGCCCCTGAAAAATGGAAATTGCTTGTCTGTCAGAGGGCTGGGCGATGGTGTGGCATAATAATTTGTCCAAAGAACATTATCTGAGCTGGTGTCAATAAGGGTATGTTCTCTTGTCAATACTGAGTTCCTTACAGTATTCCTTTCCATATATTTGCATTTCATGCTGTCACGTAATTTCTTCTAAAGTTATGTTGAAAGCAGATACAATGTTAATACATTTAAGTGGTGCTGTGTGTAATCTGCTGTCTCTGGAGCTTAGTGCAAGTGGGTCTGCATTGTAGGAAAATGAAGCTGGTTATTGTAAACCCTCGGAAATGACAGCCCTTTGGGAAGTCTGCTGTCAGTGACTCATGTATGCTTGGTTCTCTGTGCTCTGGACACATTTTGCCATCCCTTTTTACTCCCCAGAGGTAAACAAAAAGGGGCTCCTGACCTTCAGTTTTGTGCTTTGTTGTGTGTTTTTAAAAATGACTTGTGAACCAGGAGAGAAAGTTTTCACAGTGCAGGAGGTTAGAAATGAGTTCCAAAGAGGTGGAGAGGGCTGTAGCCCAGCTCTTTGTCTCGTCTCCCAAGGCTCCACGGGTGCCTCGGGTATGCTCAGGCAGAATGCCCATGTTTAGACACCCAAATTGCTCCCAAATGACCCCACGCCCCGTGGGGACAAGGGAAGCTGTGACCCTTTGTGAAGGCTTTAATATTTCCACAGGGCACAGGGTCAAACTGATCATTTATGATTAAATTTTTTTAATCTCTTTTCAGCCTTCATCTGTTACAACTTATGCAAAAGGAGAAAAAAGTGTTTTCAATTAAAGGCTACTTATGTAACGACCCTGTTTTGAATGCTAATTCATGAATTACTGGGAGCTGACAGTGCTGCTTTTTAATTTTCCGCGGTCACTTCAGAACATAATTCTAATTGAAATAATTTTTTGCTAATCTCTCATAAATACTAAGAACTTTCTGTCGAGTAAATTTCTGTCTTTCTGTATTTAATTTATGTTAAGAACAGTCCATTTTGTTGCATCAAAGTATTTCAGAATTAAATATTTGTCTTCTTTTTTCTCTCTTCTAGCAGAAGTAACACTGAAGGGTAACAGAAAAGATAATTTGTCTGACTTGTCTCTAAGTTTTCAGCACTTTTATCTTCACAGTTGGTCCAACATGGCCACCGCACTGATCTGACTTTACTGGACAGAAACGAAAAGGAAAATAAATGTTTCTTCAGAGTACTTTGACCTTACAACACCACAAACACCATCCATCTTCTTGTGTTATTTGTGTTATTTTTCAATTGAATCACTCAGCACAGCGGGTCAAAAAGTCAGAGGCCACCATTTCTTCTCTTTGCTAGCAGGATAGAAAGCTTTGATAGGAACAAGTGTTTGCTGTTTTTTCATTGTTTTGTTTTGGCTTTTTTTTTTTTTTAATGTAATTTTAGTCTTTGGTAAGCACCAAGACTTTAATTTCTATCTCAAGCATTTAAAATTATACATTATTTGTTATGGAAAATACCACTTTCCACCCATCAAATTGCCTCTGTTTTCTACGCAGAAAAAAAAGTTGGGTTTGCAATCTATTTTTACTAAAAGACTTGGTTTGTTGGCCCTACTCTTTTCTCATTAGTAGGAGTAAGCCAAACTCCCTTCCCTGGTGGAAGGGCATGTGTCCATTTGTTTCATGACAGGCTGGAAAAGGTCTTGGGCTTTGGTGCAAGAACAGAATCTTCTGGGGTCACTCTGAAGTCCTGCCTGGTTGAAAAATGTATCAATAAATGTTTTGTCATTTTTTGTGAGTATTGAGGAGCGATTGACCACGGTGGGTGTCAGTGCTGGCAGTGTGTGGCACAGCTTTGTGTGCTGCAGGCCAAGTGCTGCTGGCTGTGCTGGCTTGTCCCCGTGCTCATCAGCTGGGAAGGGGAGCCAAGGCCATGGAGACAAGTGCTGAGTTATTTGTACCACTCTGAAAGTCAGGACTTGTGGTTTTTTGGTTTTGTTTTTTTTTCTTTGAACGATGGATGAAACTAGGGTTTGAAAAACACTCACAGTAAGAGAGCAAGAGCCACTCTGGAGTCGTCAGTGGCCACTTGTTGGTGTTTGCTGGGGACAGGTGTGTGACTCTCCTGAGCTCTCACTTGGTCACCTTTGCTGTGTCCCTCCTTCTGTCTCTGCTCCTCAGCTTAGGAAACATTTCCAATAAAAGTTCAGTTGAGACTGCATGCTCCCACGGAGTTTTAGTTCAGATGAAAATGATTTTGCTGATAAATTCCTTGAAACTCCAGAAATGTGATTTTACCTTGAAGGATAATTTATTATAGATATGTTGCCCATTAGTTGAGATAATCTCCAGCAATGATGATGAACAGAGATGGTCAGGGATTCTACTTTTAAAATGTCTTTCTGACTAGAAAAGCAATTTGGGATCCACTTACATCTCAGTAATGAAAATTGGGTAAGGTAATAGGAGATTTCATTTTCTGAGTGAATTGACAGTGCAAATACCAGGATTTTTAATTTAGATTTAAGTGGAGTAATGGCTACTCACTCTGATGCATCATTAGTCATATTGCTTTTTAATGAGGGATTCACTTTCTTTCCCTGGTTAGCTCTAACACTGATAGCAAAGCCCAAGGAAAGTGCAAATGTTTAGGGAGATCTGTAGAATGTGTATCACTGCACCATTTTAATTTTAAAAAGGAAGGAAAAGCAGAATTTTCTTTCTGTGGTGAAAAAACCCACATTTGCCTTTAGTACAGGGAAGATAAATAGTGCAGAGCTGTGATTGGTAGCCTGTTGTAAAAAACGACAAGCAATTAAAGTAAGATAGATTCCCAAATAAGTGCTAGAAAATATAGAAGGAAAGTTGCATTGAGTGTGGAGGGCTCATGAAAGAGGCTGGCTTTATGACAGACAATGGGAGGAAGAAGTTTACTCTGCCCATCTCTGACAGGGATGTTTTATAAATAATGGCAGGTGAAGACTCCTTTTGCACTAGCAAACCCACTCTCTGCTCCAAACACCTTGTTCCTGTTCTGGATTGATCTGTGCTCAGCATTTTTATTTTTTAGATGTCTTTTCTTTTTCTTGTCCTATTTTTTTTTCTCTTTTTCCTTTCTGTTCTTTAATTAAGAGTGTGTTTTGATGTTCATTGAACTCAGTGGGAATCTTTCCATCAAATTGAATGTGTTAGGTCAGATTCATAATCAGCAGCCACTGAAACAACCTAACAATAGTTTTGTCACACGCTAGTGCAGTCTTAAATGGGATTTGCTTTGAAAAAAGCAATAGAACTAATCCATTATAAACACTTGTTACAGCAGAGTTTTGACTGTATCTGTATATTTACCAACACAATTTCAACCAATTTAAGCCAAATTGAAATTAATGTAGACTTTTTCTCCAGGCAGGAGCATAGGGCAGTTAATTAAATCAATTTAAACTAGCGTATTTTTAGTGACAGCAGTGTGATAGTGGGGGTTGTCTGGACTTGTGTTTGGTTGTCTTCCTTCCTTAGTTGGGCAAAGCATTTTGACTTTCTGTGAGGACAGGCTGTAATGTGATGAAACACACGGGGAATCCAATGTAGACCAGCACATTCACAACTGGGGGAAAGACAGCGAGTTTCTGGGATGCAAATGTCCACCAAATCTCTCCTTCTCAGGCCTGTTTCCCCATTTCTGGTGCCCCACGATCGTGTGGCATCTTGCAAAATCTGAGTAATCCATGGCCTCCAACTGCTGAGGCAGCACACACTCTTCTGGAGCGGAGACTTCAAGGAGATCTGCAACCTCTGGGCTCTCCAGCACGAAGATACAACCTCACATTTTGGCTCTGCTGTTTTATTCTGCTTTTCCCTTGGCCACATGTGTGCCCCTTCCTCCCTGATGCCAGGGCAGAGTGCCCGAGCTCCTGAGCTGACAGCCCAGAGGAGTGGGTGGCAGTGTCAGGACCTCTGCAGGAGGCTGCCGTGTCCCCGCGCACACACGAGTGGGGAAGGGTTTGCACACAGCAGGGATGTGGGAGCACAGCCAGCCAAGGTGAAATCCTGTCAGGATAACCACCAAGAGACACTGCCAGTAAACTAAGAGTCTTCTTATCATCTTCCATTGTGACCTGCTAACCTTTCTTTGAAATTATATCCCTCCCAGGAATAGTGGAAACTCCGTTTTGCAGCCATCACTTTTCGGCTTCAGAAGGAGTTATCTCCTTCAGATCTCTCTCTCTCTGACTCTCTGTTGAGAAACGTGAAAGAAATACAGGCCACATCTTCTCTCTTTGTAAATTCAGGGGAATCCCAGATGTCTGATATGCTGAACTCATTCTGTATCACTTGATTCCATGTGAGACACAACAGTTCCCAGCAGATTGGGTCATACAGGACTAGCATCCATTTCTCACTGTGGCTTTCTTGAGAACTGCCCTTCTCTTCACAGCTTATAAAAGGAAAGTTGATAGGGTGAGGGCTCCAGAATGGTTGTGAAAGCACTGGGTCACTGCAGAAGTTTTAACCTAAGAAAGCAACATTTTGAAATAAAATCAAAGCTGAATATCAGCTAAAACAGGCCATGTAGCTACAAGAAAATATTTATGACACTGATAGAAAATAATATATCCACTCAGAGTGCACCAATTCTTGTCTTTGAGCAGGAAATGGAAATGAACTTTCGATGTTTCCAGAGATCTGTGCACGACAACAGTCTCGAAAATCTCTGTTATATTCAGGCTTTTGGGTTACTGTGGGGTTTTTACATAGAGTTGATTTATGAGATTTTCTGTTAAATTTTATTGCTCCAATGACTTTTCTTTGGTTCTTTTGAAGTAGAAAACATAATTTCTGTAGCAAATGGGAGTTGAAAGTCTTAATAGAGCATAAAAATCTGAAAGGTCATGATTTTTTACTTTAAAATAGAGGACAGTGCTCTGCTTGATACTCTTAAAAATATGAAAAGTTAATGAGATGTTTATTGGTGATAAAGATAGAATCTTCTCCCAGACCTTTGATTTTGGCTGCTTGTGTATTGGCTTTTTCTGGGTACACTTTTATAAATGAGAAACATTTCTCATTCTTCTCATTTCAAGGTCACAGAGAGAGTTAAAAAACACAAGGCAGAAACTTAGTCCCAGAGAGATTATTCAGTACTCCTAACACCCAGTGCTCCTTCCCCTGTAAGTGCAGACTATTGGTTGCATTTATCTGGTTTTTAGGGTCATATAGACTACCTTCATTTATCTGACTATGTTTAAAACCTGTGGGTGTAAGCAAATTTCTAACCAAATAAGAAACTGTTCCTGTCAACACACGTTTTGCAAGCTTAGGTGAATGATAGTAGCACTGCTTACAAAGCCTTAATCTAGAAAATGTCTCCTGGTGTGGGTTTTTTGGGTGGGTTTTTTGTTTGGTTTGTTTGTTTGTTTGGGGTTTGTTGTTTTTTTGCTGAATTTGATTTAATCTGAAGTTTTAAAAATATTTTTTTATGTGCTTTTATTGAGCATGTAGGAACTTAGGTAAAACAAAAATGCCTTCCTGCTGTATCATTTAATGTAGCAGACCTTGAACAGTTCACCTCCAACTGCTTGAAGGTGTTTTCTCTAGGACTGGACATGGAAAAAGCATTTTATTACAGAGTTCACTGTCACTGTTGATGCGGGGAGAAGTCATGAGAACAGGTCAGGGGACAGACGTGTTTGTGGGAAAAGCCAGGACATCAGGAGGGGCACAGCTTTCTTTCTGCTCGTTAATATGGACTGTCCTGTTTTCTGTTGCCTTTGCAGCAGTCCAGCACAGGGGACCTGAGGACTCTGAGGAAAGGATTGTCCCCGTACCACTCTGAGTCACAGCTCTCATCACTGCCGCAGTACCAAGACGCCCTGCAGAACGTAAGAGACATTTCCTTGCCTGTACAGGCAGAGTTTATCCATGGGTTACCCCAAAAATGGGCTTGGCTGGAGGGGGCAGGTGAAGATTACAGGGGAGCTCTCACAAGTGATTGTTCACCCTGAAGCTGGTGTTGGAAACGTGCAGCTAAAACCTGCAGATGTTGGGAGGATGGGGAGCCCCTGGGACATTAATCTTTGCCTGAATTTAGTTCTTCGACTTCCCAGCATGGGTTTTCAGTCAACTGACAGTCACTGTTGTCAATCTTTTAAAGCTAGGGTGAATCTTGTTACACCTGCAGCTTCTTCTTGGTAAATGCCCTGTGCCTGCAGTAAAGAAGCTGGTTGTGGATGAAGCTTGCCAGGTGTCTGGCAGTGCATGGACAGGGCAGTTTAGTGAGTAAGTTCTTAGGTTTTTCTCATCACAAATGAGGTTTGAGTTTCCTAAGATTTGCCTGCATTGCTTCTCAAACCACAGAAGAATCTTGACTAAAGCCTCTTGCCTAAGGTGGAATGTGTGCTGCTGTGCCAGGGCACCCATGTGCCAGGCATGGCTGAGGATCCTGAGCCCTGCAAGATGTTTGCCTTCCAGATGTTTCCCTCACTGCTTGGGCCTCTACGTTTGTGTGGTGATATTGTTTTACAGATACAGGAAGAGTGTAGAAACAGAGAGTCCTGGTGGGAGTGGGCTGTGAGTGTTATGAATGTGAGCAAAATCCTGATGGCAGCACAGCTGGAGAACCTCCCTGCTCCATGTCTGGGACACTGGTCAGCAGAGCTGCAGGTCCTGTAGGACCAGTCATGTGTTGTCTGCTTGACTGGGAAAAAGTCATTCTGTAGATTTAGTGTTTCTCTTACAGTTGTAAAGAAGGGCACAATGATAATTTAATAAAGTTTGCATAAATAAAACTCAAGTATGGAAGCATATCCCCTTCCTTTCCCTGCTAAAAGGCAGGATGGACGGAGATGCTTCAAGCAAAAATGGGGGTGTAAAGCTGTCCAGGTGAATATTCACTTTTATAAATTTGTGCCCCATGTATAAAGACAGGAGACTTTATAGGGAGTGCAGAGAGACTTGAACCTGGAGATGTTTGTCTGGCTGTGCCAGTCTTACAATTTTGGAGGTTTTGCTTTGCTGCCCTGGTTCTTAGGCTTTTGATCCCCAGCTTTGTTACAGGTTGGCAACCCTCAGTCAGCCTGTGCTGGTTGCCCCAAGGAGAGCTGCTGCTCATGATTTTATGTTTGTCTTGTCAGTCAGGCTGGGATACATCCAGCAGCTCTCTGCAGAGGAGCTGTGCTGGGATGAGAGCTGGCAGGAGAGTTTTCTGCTTGAGCATTGGCCCCTGCAGCTCACCGGGGCTGTGTGAGGGCTGGTGGCAGATGGTCCTGCCTGCTGGAGCCCTTCCTGGCTACTTGTCCCTGTTTTCTCTCCTTCCTCGAGGAAGAAATGGCACCTGGTGTTTATGGAGAGGCCAGGGTGCTGTGTGACATTCACTTTCATCTGTCACCCTAGATGTGTTCTGCCTTCTTTGCAGGAGGTTGATAGAGAAAAAACAAAACAAGCTTTGGATCCAAATCCACATTGTCTGAGATACTTATGTGGCCATTTATTTACTTATTCCTGCCAAAATCCCTTTGGTTTGTGGCTTGCCATGATACACTGTTTTTGTGACGAGGAAAATGATCACAGATTCGCGAAAATGTCTTTGAATGACTTGAGCATGCCCAGAAGTGGACATTTAGATGTACCTGAGTTTCTCTGTGGCTTTTTTTAATAGACAGCAGGCATGAGTTTGTGAGAAATCATTCTTGTTTGTGCCTGCACAAGCTTCATGTGGGTGAGTGCTGGACAATTGGTGTCAGCTTCAAAGCTGTCACATCCATTCAGGGTTTCATCACCAGCACTGCCCGTGTAACCCCTCAGGAAGCTCCCCAGCTCACCCCTCACTGTCACAGAGGTAACAAGCAGGCATCACTCCAGCCCTGCAGGGCTCTGACACACCCCAGTTACTGACACAGCTGGGTGTTTCTAATGTGTCCTGGGTCAGGGACACCCGTGCACACTCAAGATGCAGAAGCAAAAGACACTCACAGTTGTACTCTGTGCACTGGGCTTCACACACATGGGTAATTGTAGATTTGCTCTGTAGTCTGCAGTGCTTACCAAACACCCAGGAACAGCAGTCCTTGGGCTTAGTCTGGCCTACAAGACCCTGGCCTTTGTAAAGGAAGGTGTGATAGCTTGAACTGACAGCAGAGAGGTCCATCTTTCCAGCTCTGGGCACTGCCACCCAGCGTCATTTCATGGGGTACCAGAGTACTGTGTCCTTTGGGAGGTGAGGGTGATTTCCTCTGGCCTGGACTCATGAGAGGAGGCAGCAACAAGCTCCTGATGGAACCTGCCATTTCCCTGGGATGAGACTAAGCTGGATAGGCTGGCTCCATTTTCCATTGCCAGCAGCCTCCAGAGCTGATGTCCCAGGCATGAGAGCTGTCTTTGAGGTACCTGTAAGCCCTGCACTGCTGAGGGCTCCTTGGCCCATCTGGCATCTGGGTTTAACTGCAGCTGGCAACTAAACCCCACACAGCTGCTTGCTCCCTCCCCCCATATCCAGGGGCACATCCCTGTAGGACAGCTGGGGACACATGTGGGGGCTGAGGCATGGCCCAGAGCTGGCACCTCTCTCTTTGGCCTCTTCATGGGTGCTCTGGCTGCCGTGTGGACACGTGTTCCCTGCAGACTTCCATGTACCTGCCCTGTGGCTGTGCCACAGGCCCATCTCAGTGCCCAGGCATGAGAAGGTGACCTGAGGGCTGCTTATGGTCCTGTGGCTGAAGCTGCCATCACCTTGAGAAGCTCATAAACCAGCTGCCTGGAGGAACCATTTGTCCACACTGGCAAAGAACACCATTAAACATGAGCCAACTTGTTGCTAGCAGTCAGGGCTAGCCTGGATGGCTTAGACTTAAAATCTGCTAGCAGTGTTCATGTGATTTATAATGAGAATCCTGCCTTTGGTGGGAGTAACTCAGTGGAAATGCTAAGGCTAGTGTGGATGGAGAGTGGGTGGAAAAGTGTGTGTGAAAACACCAGCAGGAATTCTAGAGGAAGGGATGCTTTGGCCCGTGCTGATGGCCAAAGACTGGCAGCAAAGAAATGGGTAAACAGCA
Organism: Irena cyanogastra; assembly: GCA_013397155.1. Taxonomy (NCBI): domain Eukaryota; kingdom Metazoa; phylum Chordata; class Aves; order Passeriformes; family Irenidae; genus Irena; species Irena cyanogastra. The sequence continues at coordinate 66,345 of VWZV01009127.1, read as the reverse complement.
CAGGATGTGTGGTTTGTGTCAGGACTGGGGGGTCTGTGCTGTGATAAGGCCACAGCACAGATGGCTCATCAGCAGAGGACTGGTTCCCTGATAACAGGAGCAATGTCACACCACAATTCTTCTTCCTGTGGTTCCAAGAGGAAGGAGTAGATAAGATGACCAAAGTGATGGAAAGGAGGCAACAGGCAGCAGCTTTCCTAGGGTTTTTGGAGGGTAAGCAAGATGCTGAGATAACAAGCAGCCTGTAATAGCCACTGACTCCTAAGGCATGTGAAAAATGTGTCCCAGAACCCATTTCTTTGCTGTCAGTGAGGAGGGATGCCAGGGCTGTCATTAGGACTTGCTAGTGGGTGTCCCTTGTTTTCTGTGCCACACACAGTGACCCTGACCACCTTTTGGTGAACATGTGAATGTGTGTTTGTAGGTGTGTGGGTGTGAGTGACATGTCAGGTTAAAATAATCGTCACCTTCCCCTTCCTTGAGGTTTTGTTCCGAGTTTGTAGCGTTCCCTTGCAGGAGCTCCTGGTGGTTCCCCATATGCTGGTGCTGTGGGTGGTGACTGGAGACCATCCTGGTTCTGGAGCTGGGAATCCCTGGGGAAAGTACCTGCAGATACACTCTGTGAGAGCTGAGACAAGCTCTCTCTTTGTGAGAAGATGATGCTGATGATGCCTATACCCAGCTTTTACATATGCCGCCTACAATAAGTATCTCCAGATTAAAGTGAGATTTCTGTTAGAGTGCTCAAAGCTGCTTCTCTCAGGAGTCTGTATAGACTACAGACCAGGCTGAGGAGACACAATTTCTTTTTCCCTTCTAGATCTATTCCAAAAACAACCAGGTCCATAGGAAAATGCAAAGTAGTAGTGTGGTTATGTAGTAGAGAACACTCAGCTTAGAGGGCTACTGAGTCTCTGGCTTCCTGACACTGTTTCTGGTTGTATTTTTCTCCAGTGCCCACTTCTTGAAGGATGCAAAGCCGGGGAGATACCTCTGGCAGCCTGACTGCAGCACCAGTCCCATCCCTTGATTGCCACCATGCTGTCACAGCGAGTCACGTTTTGTACCTCTGCCTTGTAGAGATACTGAGGGAAGCGTGGTTCATTTTGCCAGATGGCACACTTGCTGTTACACAAACAAGCCCAAATGTTTGTGGTCTGTAGGTGTAAAGAGAAGCCATTAGATGGAGTGGGAAGGGATGATGAGTCCTTGGCTGGAGCACTGGCTGTCTGCTGAGCCTGTGAGAGCAGTGGTGAGGAGAGGTGATGTCAAGGCACAGAGTAGCTAAACCCCAACTCCAATGACAGTCCTGCCTCTCCCTTTTGGCTGGAAAGACAGTGGTCTCCATCCTGTTCAGGACAAGGGCTAGGGCAGAAGAAAAGTGAGAAGGTAACTCACTGTCTCTCCCTCAGCTCCCTGCAGAGGAAGGACAAGGCTGGCCCCTGAACCAGCCTGGTGTAGGCAGGGAGATGTAACTGTGGCCCAAGCCTGGTCTTGGGTCTCACTGGGGAGCACAGAGCAAGCCTTGTAGTCCCTCCTCAGCCTGCGTGGGTGTAAATCTATTTCTCTCAGGGAGAAGAACTGCCTGAAGAACTTCTTCAAGCCAACCTGGCTTTTAAAATCAAGCTTGAAATGGCTAAAAATCACCATGGTGTTCTCATTGTGATGTCCTGAAGATGCACCCAGAAGAGTCAGGGAACCCTTGGTGCATTGATTGCCCCTGCAGAGTCACCTTGGGACCATAGCAGGGCCCCAAGGTGTCCCAGCACAGCACAGCAACTCCTCCACTGCCAGCAAAGAACCCCCAGCCGCTCACAGTGCTACATGAAGCACCTGGGCAGGGAGATCCCTGGCTGCCCAGTGCCTCTGGCATCCCCAGGACTGCATTTACATCTTCAGCATCTCACTGTAGCCTCTCAAAATGCCTTCAGCCCCTGCAGTTACTTCAGAAGCCCATCCTGTGCAGTGCCCTGGTGGTCTCCTGACTTCTCCTGTCCCTGCACCCCATCCTCTGTGGCTGTCAGGTGAGCTGAGTGCAGCTGCTGTGTCAGAGGATGACTCTAGGCTGGTTTCTCACCTGCTCACGTCAGTGGTGGCCACGGTGCCTTTTTAGGCAGGGGGAAGCAATGATTGAGAGAAGCGTGAGAAGCGTGGCAGAAGGCAGCTCCTTGCCACTGGCTTCACCAATACCACCAGGATCTTACTGAGCGGACAAAAAGAGAAATTCAAGGTGGCTGATTTGCTGCTGCAGCACCAGTAGCTGTGGGAGAGAAAGTAAAATGAAAGGTTTGTCCGGATTTATGGCCCAGGGAGTGCTATGGTGAAGCTTCAGGGTGTATCACCAGCAGCTGAGAACAAACCAATCCATTTTTGAAAGCAGCTGCTATTCATCTGCTGCTATTGCAGAGGCTCTGAGCAGTGGGTGGCTTTTTTCCCCATGGCAGCTAACCAGCACAAAGTTTGGCAGTGACAAAGTTGGGAATTTGATGAGCAAAAAAGGCATTGAGAGGGGGTGCCCATAATGTGCCCATACAGGTAACCACAGGAAGCAAGAAAAATTCATCTGCTTTGAGGATTTGCTGTAGGTTCTCATGCTCATTTTTCATGTACCCTTGTGTGAGGCTGGCAATGAGTCAGGGGAGAGGCAGGGGCGCAACAGACCCTTGCTCTGCCATAGGTCTGGAAGGGCAGCCAGGCTTAAAGGGAGACCTGAGGGGCAATACAGATGTGCACAGGTATCCTCCTGTGCCTGCATGTGTCCTCTACCCACTCAGAGGCTTTCCCTGCATCATCCCCAAATCAGATTTGCTTCAAAATCGTGAAAATCTTAAAAATGCCCACCGTTTCCTTCTGGAAACAAACGTGCTTGACAAACAAACGTGCAGTTCCTTTATCAAATAGCACCTCTCAAAATCCTTACGCTGACAGTGCCCCTGTGAGTCAGGCAGAGTTAGTGCGCTTGTCTGCTGGTACGGCGTGGGCTCGCTCTGTCCGGACAGACTTGTTCTGTTCGCTTGTGTCAGCTGGCTGCGGGCTGAAACTGCTCCGCAATGTCACGTTGGTAAGGGTTTCACAGTCCGAGGGGGCAGCTGAAGCTGTCGGCGGTGATTTTACCGGGGTGCGCCATCCCGGCTGCCCGGCGCTGTCACCAGCCCGGGGAGCGACCGCTCCGCTGTCCCCACCGCGGCCGGCGGGGGCTGACTCACCGGCTCTGCTGCTCCGAGGAGTCTCCCGAGTCTGGAGCTGCGATCAGCTCCGTGCTGAGAAAAGACACCCTTCCTGTTTGGAATGACATCCAGTTGCAAACAATGTCCTGACGTTGTTTTTCTGTTCGGGGCAGTCCCTGAAATCTTCCCTTCCCCTCGGTGCCCCAGCACAGCCCGTACAGCCAGCGCTGTGTCATGCCTGCCAGGGAGAGGAGCTGTCCTTTTGCTGGGTGTCTGTGATGTTTGCTGAGAAAGCAATGAAATAGTGCAATTGTTTCTTTAATAATCAGAAAGCGCCGTGTAAGTCCTTGTTGTTACTTAAGTAGACATCCGTGCGTGCTGGGGACACCGTGGAGGTGCAGGAGGAGGTGGCTGAGACACACAGACGGGCTCTATCTGGCTCCTGTGTGGACCCAGCGGTTAATTCATGGATTTGGATGTTTACATGACCAGCTGCTCTCTATGATTAAAGGCAGCAAATTAAGTGATGCTAAAGGAGATTATCATCTGCAATAAAGTCCCTTGATTTGATAAGGAAGATGCTAATACAAGAGAGTACTGATGGCTCTGAACTCAGTCCCTGTCGGTGGGCAGGACCTGTGTTGTGCTGGAGAGCTGGGTCTGTCTAGGAATCTCCCGCAGGTCCCTTCTCTGGTGCCTTGTGGCAGGCTCTCAGGTACTGGGAGCTGCAGGGCAGCCCACTGTGTCTTGGGGAGCGTAGGACTGTGCAGCCATTTAAGTGCCCGAGAAGGGAGCTGGTGGTTTGGTTTGAGCTGGGTGCTGGCAGGCTTCCTGCGCAGCAGGCATGGAATAACAGCAGCCAAGCACCATCACTGCTCTGGGTCATCTGCCAGGCAGACAGGACATGTGTGTGCTCCCTGGCTCTGGTCAGGGTGTCCCATGCTCAGATATCATCTGCAGTAGGGTGGCAAAAAGGTGTGGTCTGCAGAGGAGCCGGCACTAGTCACTTCTTTGTACCTCCAGGAAACCTTGTAGCCAGCAAGGAGCCCCGGGGCTGCTGCCAGAGTGGCACCAGGTAGCCCTGTCCCTGCAGGGCCGTGAGAGGAGCTGGGCTCCCTGGGGAGCACCACAGGTGGTGGCAATGGCAGAGCTGCTGTAGCATGGCAAGATGCAGCAGGGAGGGAAGGGACTTCGCAGGAAGGGAGGGTGAAATGTCAGCCGGCAGTCACGTCGTGCTCCCGAGCACCGGCGCTTTGTTTCAGCCATTAACCCCTCTGCAGCTGCAGGGCAGCGGAGCACGGGGAATGTGGCCCGGGGTGCAAAACGATGAGGGGGCCCAAGGAATTTCTCAGGAGGAGATATTTTTTTGTGTGTGATCACCCAGGAATGCCACTCATCTTTGTGTGAAGGGAGTTTTCACATTCTGAAGGGACCATCAGTCCTTGTGAGCCCAGTGCTTGCCCTTGGTGCTGCCTGTGCTACTCTTCTGATGGGGACACCGTGCTTCAGGGTTTTGGTGCATTCCCTGCCTTTCCTTCTCCCGTGCCAGAGCGGCCTTGTGCTCTCAGTCCTTGGTTTTGTTGCTGGTTTTCCCCCGTCTGCCCCAGCACTACCTGGCTGGAGCTGCTTCGGGCACTTCCTTTAGCTTGCAGCCACATGTGCCAGTCACAAAAGGAAAATGTGCTGGGCCCCTGTTCTCTCAGCACACCAGGGTGCCAGTCATGGCACATTTCCATGGTACTACCCAGTTCTGCCACCCACTTTCCATGAACTGTGGGCATGTTACTGCCTCCTGCTTGTCTCTTAACACTTCCTAATTTGCAGAGTGGCATTGACACCTTTATTTATTTTTTATTGTTTATTTAAAACACCTGAATGGTGACAGGTGCTAAGGAAGGGTCCAAGTACAATTCAAACCTGGGTAAGCAGGTTGCAAACAAAACCACTGTGAGATAAATAGACATGCCTGGGAATTTTATTGTGAGCTGTCTGACAGTGCCTGATGTAATGTAATTTTCTGTGTTCTGTCTCGGCAATAAAAACTTCACCGTGTCTGATATGACTCCATTTAGCTTTAATGTTGTCTGAGGTATGCCATTAGAAAGATGTGGCTTATATAATCGGGTTTGAATTCTAAATGCTTGTTCTTTGAAATGGGAGACAAAAATTAATAGAAGGCAAGAGGAAGATGTGAGGTTCAGAAGCATTAATATTTGCTCATATGTTCCATGTTGATCTGAAGCATCCCCAGTGCCTAGGTTGTGCCTGCTGGCTGAAGTAAAACCAGCATGATGTTCTCTTCTGCGTTTTGAAACTCAGTCTTTTGCAGTCTTTCTGCAGAGCAGGAATAGCTCTCTTGGAGGTGAGGTAGGAAAGGGTGTCATTAAAAGACAGAATATAATTGAGCAAAAAGAGATGGAAAACTGATGGCAGGCCCAAGGTCTCATGTCTTTTCAGATACCTGGAGGAATCAAGGAGAAATATTGTTTATCACAATGTCTTTGTTATTTTTTTTTTAAATTTCTCATCCAAAACCTCTAAAAGAGCAGATACCTGTCATCCCCAGTTAGGCTCTTTTCTTCTTGGGTTCCAAAGCATTCCCACTGTTATTAAGAGATGTTCATATTTTAAGCCTTATTGTACCTCTGTGGAGGTGTGCCATTACCGTGATTTCTCAACGTGCCCTGTTGCAGAGAGTCTCATTAATTTTGGTCCTCCAAATACACAGGAATGGACTATCCATGGCAGTGCTTGTCAGCATCTGTGCTGGACCACATCCCATGCAGCCAGATAGAGCCAGCAAGGACTCATTAGGAAACTTAGGTCTTAGACACTGGTAATGACATTGTGGCGTCACACTTAGCAGCAGATGTTTGCCAGCAGCTGCAAGTTGAGGCCTCTGCTCTTCATTTTTTTGGTGTCAGATTGAAAAGGATCATTGGCAGTATTTGTGGTCTGGGGATTTTCTTTCTCACATTAGCACTATTGCTTTGCTGATGGTTTTTGGCTGGGGCAGTGAATGGGGCTACTTTGATTTGCTTTGTTTTCTGCTTTGGATTGGAGGGTGTCAGTGCCATTCTGGCAACAGAGAATTGGAGAACTTATCCCCTGCGTGTAGCATATTGCTTCAAGGATGCTCTGGCATGAGAGACTGCAGAGTTTCTCTCTCTTTTCTTAGTCAATTATACAGCTGGACTGTGACTCTCCATACAGACTTGGAGACAAGCCTTGCAGGCTCCAGAGAGAGGTTTCTGGGAGAGTCTCAGATAGAATTGAGCTTCTCTAGTGGATTTGTGGTTTTGGCATGCATGATGTGGGGTGGGTGTGATGGGGAGGGGACTGATGCCACATGGGAGCAGTAAGCTCTCAGATGTGCATTGGTCCCATCACTGATACCAGCAAATATTCAGCACTGATCTGCTTGAAGTGGAGGAACAAACGAGGACTGAAAGGGAAATGTGTTCAGTGGTGCTTCAGTACTGCTGTCTGCACAGAGGCAGCAGAAGAATAGCTCTTGTTGTGGTTTTCCCTGTGGAAAAGGGCCTGGGTATGGGGGTACTTGGCACTGTCCTCCCTTGAGGGATGCAAAGAGTCTCATCAGGACCCTCTCAGGATGCTGCAGTCCCAGAACCATCCTGGCAGCAGAGATAGGGCTGTTCTGTCCAGGGCTGAGCTCATCAGAGATCCCTGCCACAGCGACCTCGAGTGTTCGGAGCAGCCACAGTGCTTTGGAGAGAAGCAAAACCACCAACTTGCTGAGGAAGCATAGGATGGGTCACACACAGCTCCACAGCCTCTGGTTCCCTGGGACTTTTACTTCCCAAGGAGAACTATCTTTGGGTCTCAGAGGTGCAGCGGTCGATAAACCCTGTGCATAGGGAAGAAAGGTGCTTCCTGCAAGCATCTGGACACTCAGAGACATAAGCTATACCCCCTCTCCTTGAGCAGACTGGTAATCTCACTGCTGGGCAGCTCTTCCTTTTGGTGGGGTGACTGTGGCTGCGGATGTAGCTGAAGGTGGTGTGCTATTTTTCAATATCTTTATTATAAATTTTAATGGCGTTTTTGTAGCATCTTTCATTTATATAATTACATAATGCCTCAGCCACATATCTGAGGGTGAAGAGTAAAGCACCTCTGAACTACCAAACACTATAAAACCAGCAAGTGGAAAAGCCATATGTCCATCTAATACAAAGACTGCGTGCTCAACAAAACCAGACAGGGAGAGGAAACTGAGAGTGACGCTTGCCTCCAAACACACTGTGTTGCTTTTTGCCTATATGGACAATTTCCACTTCTTAGGATGTAACCAGATTAACCTTGCTATTATTGTCTGCCAGGGTGCTGAGTCAGTTGTGTTCCTATGTCTGTGAAAATGTCAGCTCTAGGGAACAGGAAGGGCATGGGTTTCTGCAGTGATGGGGGTCCTCAGATTAGCTGAATTAGAGTGCTGGGGTGCAGCTGTGGGAATTCTTGCTACAGTTTCCAAATGCATCTGTTCTAGGCATGAGGAATCTCCTCCATCTGTGCAATTTTACTTACTACTTTAACACTGATTTATTGAGATTTTCCATGCCCTACTTCCAATCTCCTGTCTCAAATCTCTGGCTCCCTCTCCTTTGCATTTCACCTCAATGGGTTTCCTGTTGGGTAAAATACACATCCTCCTCTTCCTTCCCATTCTCTCCCTTCTCCCACTGTTGGCAGTTTTCCAATATAGCAACCTTGACCTTATCTCCAATTCCTTCCATTTCCTCCTCTTCAGCTAACACTATCGGTGAACTCTGCCCATTTTCCTCTCCTCCATCCTCCAAAGGCTGGCCATGCTTCCTGCCGGCCCTGTATCCTGCTGGATATGTTGTCACTTCTTTCCTTGCTGACTGCAGTCCCCTCAGTTCTGGCCTCCTTTATGTGTGCCTCTGTGCAGGAAGCTGATAGGAGTTTGGCTGAAGCTTTTTTTTTTTTTTGTGAGCCACACTGAAATCAGTGGGAATGAAGCACCATCCCCTTTAAAAAACACCGACTCTTTGTGTGTCTGGAAAGAGCCTTCCCTAAGGGTGCAGCTGCACAAGAATCATGACTGCAATGATGAATATTGAGCCACCCTTAGCTGTGTGTGTATTTTTACTGGTTGCATCCCATAGCTGCAAAGATTGGGGATGTTGGTGAGATCCTTGCTTGCTCCCTCACTTTCTCCACATGCGTGTTTGACCTTTTGTAGCACCAGCCTGGCATGGTGGGGAGGTCTCTGGCCTGGGGCAGTGGGCCAGTGGCGTGGCCATGTGGTGCACTCACCACTGCTGATGGTGGCACTCAGCAATTTGGACATCTCTTTCTGTTGACTGGGGCTTTTGACTTCCAAGCTAAGGATCAAGGATCATGCCTGTTTTAGAAATGAAGTAATCTGTCACTTAGAATTTGACTACGAGTTTTGGGTCTACCTCTTTTGCTGCACTTCTCTTTGTTTAAAATTATTTTTCCCTTCTTCAGTCAAATTCTCTACCTGTGTTCAGGGACTACTCAGTTGACTGCCCTTGTGTGAGAAGGAAGGTGACCCTTTGAATGCTTTTTGTGTGATATAATACATCCGGTGTAACACTGTGTTTGCAAGAATGCTTTTGTCTTGTCAGTATGGTGATTGGTTAAGTATGATCAAGCTCTTTAGAAAAAAACATTTCTGTCTAATCGTTTTTGTTTCATTTGTATTCTGTAATAATTTTGAGAGTGATTGCGATCATGGAAGTGCTTTGTAGCTCATTAGTGCCTTCAGTTATGTGAGGAGAAGCTGCTGCTGTCTTTCATACGGGAGACCTTGTGATCTACTCTAGTTTGGCCAGGAAACTGTATTTAAAATGTTGTCAGCAGCAATATCCAGTGGAATTCCTTTTAACTTTGTCATATTACTCTCAACTCCAAAGAAATATTGGATGCTAGACCTTTGTTTGGCATTTCCTGTGTTAGTTCAGAAGAGGGCCATGGGAGAAGATCCATATCAAGTATGACCACAAACTCCTGAATATTCTTCTTTCTTTTGTCATGAAGCTGGTCATTTATAGAAAGAAAGCATCTTTCATGATGAAGCCAGAGTAATTATGCATGTGTTTGTGTCTCTGATCTCTGTGGGAAGCTGATTCTGGAAGGACTCTGTTGCATTTACCAGCCCTGTGAAAAATTTGTACCCCGTTTTGCAGTCTAAGTCGCAGCTGTAGAACTGGCTGGATCCAGTCCCTAGTGCTCCCTCCCCAACCTCTGTCTTTTCTGTCTGATATTATGGAAGGGGTGGCTGAGGATGTGTCCCCAGGTGGCCACAGCTCCAGCAAGCTGTAACACTCTGCCACTAGGTCCAGAACTATGCCCATCCTGTGAGTGCCTCTGCTTTTTCAGTCTGTTAAATAACCTTGGAGAATTTTTGCGCGATTAGTAAGTCTAACTTTCCTTTTTCTAAGATGCCACCCCCTCTCCAAAGGAAGCTTGTGTATCACCTGCAACTCAGTTCATGGAGGTTGCTGTTGTGAGTAAATGACTGTTGGTCATGGCATGGGTTAGGCATAGATCAGTGGCCAGGGCTTGAAAGGCTCCATGCCTTTTTGTCTGTAGCCTAATGAATTAGCCCATCTTTTCCTTTAATACATGCACATGAACACATTTATGAATAAAAAGGCCCCTACAACTTAAAACATTTGGAAGAATGAGAGCTAAGGAAGTGCCCCTCCATTGGTTCTCCTTTACTGTAAAAGTGGTGAGGCACTGGCACAGGTTGCCCAGAGCAGTTTTGAGTGCTCCATCCCTGGAAATGTTCAAGGCCAGGCTGCATGGGGCTTTAAGCAGCCTGATTTAGTGGAAGGTGCCCTGCCCATGGCAGAGGTTTGGAACTATAGAGGATCTTTAGGGTCCCTTCCAACCCAAACCATTCTGCATTTCTATTATTCTGTGATTCTTCTGGCACAACTAGCTTGCTGGCATTGGCATGGAAGGCAGAGGGATGAGACAAAGCATAAAACATGCTGTGTTTTTAAACGCAGAGAAGATGTGAGCGGAGTGCCTCGTGTGTTGTGTGTGAAAGCATTCCTGTGATGGTGCTACATGCCGCTCTGCTGTCCTAATTTGCTTTCAGAGGCCTCCAAGTATAATAATTTTTTGTGTTTCCTAAAGGATGTGAAGGCTAAATACAAGTTTGGTCAATGATTTCATTGTTGATTTCTCCTGGAGTTACAAAGCAATGCAAAAATATTAGGGACAGGCAGGGTGCATCTGACTGAATAAAGATATTGTGTATCTCGTAATTCAAGCTGGATGCCTGTATAAAAAGGAAAGCCCATGAAAAATGCTTACAAGGCTGGTTGGACAGTAGAAATCTTTTATAAAATGTAATTTCGGCATCCCTCCCAATGGAATCCTTCATGCAGTAGGACTGGCCAGCATTTTGGAAACAAACCCAGCCAACATTAGGTTTGGACATCTGCTTGTTTTAAGGTTGCTTTCACAATTTTCTCTGTAGCTGAAGATCGGTACTTGATGTCTATGTGAAAACGCTGCCAGAGAAGCAATGAAATTATGCCAACTGTTTCTTTCATGAACACAGCTTCTTAGAAATGACTGTTTTATGCTGGAAATCATCTTGTTTGCATTGCTCCCGTGTCTAGAAGGATGAGTACTGTTTGATCTTGTCCTTGTGGAAAGCTATTCTAAATGAACAAAAAATGTTTCTTGAATCAATTTAGATTTAAACCAGGGTGATCTCCTGCCTGAACACATCTAGACTGAGTTCTGGTACTTAAATGGTGACTTAAATACTGGTACTTAAATGCTGGTGATTTGTGAGGAAGGGCTAGTGATGTCTTTTGTCTTTGAAGGTGGCTAAGGGCATTGAATTCGAGACAAGCTAGTGGTCAAATTTTCTGAATATTTTCTTCATCCTGCTTAAATCACCCAAAGGGGAATTAAGACATATCTTCTCTGATTTCCACAGGGACCGGCTCGCATGACATCTGATCTTGCATCTTCTCCTGCAGCAGGGTATGTCCCTGTGGGACAGAAGCCAGAGGCTGTGGTGCATGCTATGAAGGTAAGGCTGTGTGGGGCACTGAGGTGTCCTGTGTTGCACCTGAGTGACAGAGCTGGGCATTGGCTCTTCTTGTGGAAACAACTGAACACAGAAAGTTAATAGGCAGGCAGGATATTGGTAACCAGCACCTGTGTCGTGTTGAATAAGCATTGCTTGAAACAGTTGCAGAGCTAAGCAAGATTATGCACAGCTATTTTTTGGAGGTTGGAAACCTCCAATAAAAGCTGCTAATGCTGAAGGTGTTGGTTATCCTTTGTGTTCATCAGTCCTGTGTAAAAAGTTTGCTGGGGTGACAATGGTGACTGAAATGCTGTTTTAAAAAGGGACACAAAAACTGCATTTCCTCATATATTTTGTTATTGAAAATCCAGCAGCAGCCTTCAAAGGAGAAAGAATTTATTTTATGAAAATATACAGCAAACAGTGGCATCCTACCCATATAGGATATGCATCATCAGTAGGGATTAAGTCAGGACCATTGACAATGGGGCTGTGGGAGACTGGTGAGTGAGTTAAAGGAGAAAACTTGCACTGTGATTTCACAGCAGCTTTCATGTTCTAGTGACCATCCATTAGCAGAAAAAGTGTAATTCCCCAGTGCTACATGTTTAACTAGTTAAGCAAGATACTTCTGAGTATCTGAGGCACAGAAGCACAAATGCTTTTCAAGGTGCCATAGAGATGGCTGGAAAGTCTCTTAACTAAATTAGTCTTTGGTTAAAATACAGTGATTCATAGGTTTGGATTTGCTGAAGCAGAAGAATTTTGTACAGGCTTAAAAAGATTACATCGACTCAAAGGAAGATTCCTGGATGGCTGCTCTGGAGCTCAGATCCCTATGGTCATAGCTGGAAAAAAGGTCCAGCAGGGGCATCACCAGCTTGGATGACCTTAGACCTGGAGACAGATGCTTACAAAACTCTTTGCTTTGTACCTTTGCACATCCAAAAGATAAATAAATGGCACAGATGTTGCTCATGGTTGTGCTCTACAAATTCCATAATTTTCTAATTTTTAGTGTTTCTATCTTAGTATATCATGCCTGTCCAGGGTTTCTTGGCTCCAGGACAGATATTGTAGTGGTGGTGGTGGTGGTAAAACCAACAAATATCAGGAGAAGCAGTAGTGTGGCTGGCAAGGAAATTGGTTCCACTGGGCAGTTGCCAGATCGTAGGAGGATATTGAATGCCACTATTTCTCAAGTAGCTATTAAAGGCAAGACAAGTTTGGTTTCATTTGGATCTAGTTAGAATTTAAATTATAAATGATCCTTCAAATTGAAAATCTTGATTTTTCAGCTTTCTTGAGACTTTATACATCGAAATTGTATAACTCCTATTGATTGACTGTATAACTCCTTAAGAGAAGGATCTCCAGCATGGTCAAGGATTAAGAAATACCTTTAGTACAGTTTTTGCTTGTTCCCTAAGGACCTGTCCACACAAGTGGCAGTTCATTGCTGCCATATATTTGTCCTGTGTTTTCCAACAACTTTCTTCTTTGCTTGTTGTGAATGGCTCTGTGCTGTCAGAAATCCCCATCCTGTACTATGCTGCAATGTGCTTGTGGGTGACATTTCTCTTGTGTGTGTATATATATATATTATATATAATATATATTACATATATATAATATAATATTTATATTATATTATATATATATACATACAGATGGATCTGCTAAACTGCTGCCTTGCAGAATGTTACAAACTCATGTGAACCTTTGTTTTTCTTCCACTTTGTATTGATTTGTCTTTGATTGCATTTAATCATCCAAGCCCCAATGCAGTGCAGCAGACTACTGCTGTTGGCTTTTTCTTCCCAAACTGTGGAGTTCATACCTTTTTGCTCCTGCTCTTCATTGCATTTGGCAAGGTGGTGGTGAGGGATAGTATTAAGCAGAGTTGGTAGTGTTTTTAAATTACGAGGTCAAATACTTATAAATTGATTTTGATCATATTCTGGGGACCAATTAGTTTCCTATTTGCTTTAGGAATTGCAGGACTGAATTTCTCACTTAGGGCAAGAAACATAAATGGTTTTAAGATGTGATTTGATAAGCATATGAAAAGGATTGAAAATTAATGAGGAAGATTCATGGAAACTGGAAATTAAGTTTGGAAGGTCTGGCGCAATGATTCGTTAAAAGGAATTGAAAGGAACTTGGATGGCTGGTTGTTTGCACATATTAGTAATCCCTCTGCTTCAGAGCTTTGTGGATTCCTAGGAAGGGCTAGAAGAAATTCAGAAGAAATTCCTCTCTGTGACATCATAGTTTGGCTGGTGAGGTGCATTTGTCTGTCTCCAAAACCCTGGAAATTGCCATGGCATGAGTCAGGAAGCAGGTGACATAGCAGTGACATCTCACGGGGCATAAATGAGCTCATATGATGTGTCCTGCTCTCTCACTTGAGGTTAAAAATGTTATCTCATTTGAAGTGAGGAGGAAATTCTCCTGTAGGTCAGTGTGGCACGGAGGGATGAGAAGGTGTCTATTTTTCCATCCTGTGACCCATTTCCAAGGATCATCTGGAAACTGAAAGACTGAGGAAACTGCTTATGGTCTCAATCTCTCCTCCTCCCTTGTGGCACAGTGAAATAGTTAGTAGGTGTTGGGCTCCAGGTGCAGACCTTTTTTTGGCCACGTCATGCTGTAGCATATGGAGTAGGTGTTACTTGCACCCTGCAGAGCTGGGTAGCTTTTCCAGTGCCAGCCCCTGGATGCAGCTGCTGCCTTAGACCCTCACCTCCTGTGACACAGGTCGTGACTCTCTCTTGGGAAGAGAGCAGCTTACAAATGAGACTTTGTGCTTTGGCTGTACCACAGCAGATATTGCAAGAAGCACTGCTTGGTTGAGAAAGGAAGTCCTTATGGCTCAGCAGGCCAGCTCCTTACTGCAAGACAAGGCAAGGAGAGATGGAAAGGCTGTGAAAATGATCAAGGGGATGGAGCACCTCTCCTATGAAGAAAGGCTGAGGGTGCTGGGGTTGTTCAGCATGGAAAAGAGAAGGCTCCAGAGGCACCTTATAGCAACCTCCAGTCCTGTAAAGGGGGCTCATAAAAAAGAGGGAGAGGGACTTTTTATGTCACATAGTGACAGGACAAGCGGCAATGGTTTTAAACTGGAAGAAGGCAGGTTTAGATTAGATGTTGAAAAGGAATTCTTTACTGTGAGAATGGTGAGGCACTGGAACAGGTTGCCCAGAGAAGCTGTGGATGCTCTGTCCCCGGAAGTGTTCAAGGCCAGGCAGGATGGGGCTCTGAGCAACCTGCTCGAATGAATGGCATCCATGCCAAACCATTCCAGTATTCCATGATCCTGTGCAGTTGGCTCCACTTGTCTTATGGAACGCTTGCATGCAAGCCTGTCCACAAGTGATGAGGCTGCAAGGATGTGGCTCTGTGCCCAAGCAAAAGAAACTGAGGGACTGTCCACTCCACATGGACCTGCAGGGCTTCTGGACTGCCTCTATCTGCACCCACATATATAATATCTCCTAGGCTTTTTCCTTGGGATTTTCTGCCAGATAAATTCTCTCTATGTGGCTGAAGTACTGCCTGCAATTTTGAGCATGTTTAGGATTTTCTTTATTTTTCCTTCTGAAATAGTTTTGTTTGTTTGCACCTACTAAATAAGGAGCAAGATGACAGGTTGGCACTCCTAACAGCTGTTTTTGCTAACAAGAATAAAAGGTACATATGCTACAGCTCAGTATCTCACTGAACATCAAAGCACTTTTCTTAGGAACTGAGCAAACCTGCTAAAGACATGGGGAGGTGATGAGGAGACAAATGTAAAAGAATGACATTTAGCCTATAACCCAGCTGCCCCCACAGCAGCAGCCTGGATCTCTTCCATGCACACAGAGCTATCAAGCAGGTGATCATCACTCCCACTAATTGTGGATAAGACAGGATTTGGCCTTCCAAAACTAAGGAAAAATCCTAGCAGGGCATATGAACTGTTCCCTTGCTGAAGCAGGATGTTTCCCAGTGCTGTGTCCAGCTGACTTATGAAGCAACAAAATTAGTGATGTTTGCACAATTTGGAAAGTATCCCTCAATCTCAGCATGCTTTGTGCTGCAGAAATGAATACCTCAACTTTCAGCTTCCCTTCCAAAGCTTTACCACTGTCATTGAGACTCTTTAGTGGTGTTTTTTTAATTGAATGTTTGTTTTAAAAATATATTTGGCTATATGGGGTCAGTACAGCAAGTCAGAAGGGATGTGGCATCAGGTGACTTTGAGGTGACACTGCCTTGCTCATAGACATCAGTGTGGTCTCAAAGAACACTTGAGTGTTCCTCAGTTTATCTGTTAGTAGGGAAAAAGCCAAACAAGCCAGCATGCCCACTGAGAGCAAGGTGGAAGTTGTTTTTGGGAAGTAACATCCCTGTGCAGAAGAGCAGCATTTCCCAGCCCAGCCCCATGCCCGAGTGGAGCAGGCTGCTCTCACTGGCTGGCATTTTACCCAGGGAGATCACAAAGGGCTGCTGTGTCAACAAAGGACCTAGTGCTGTCAGTGCAGCTTGATGAAAAGCAAAAAGGAGGGGATGGCATGGGCCATGTAGAGCCTGGTGTACATTTGGCTGATTTCTTTAGGCTCCTGGGTTTAGAGGTGGCAGGAATCACAGAAGGACATACCCCAGTTTCTTAGACCCACACTGAATGCACAGTCCTTGAACTTTAGCTGATCCATAGATAGCTGATGTGAAGGCATGTCTGTATTCCCCAGTGGTGTAACTGGAGGAACATTAACCTGGTCCTTCTAAACAGCTGAGGAGGCATCTGGCAGGATCTGAGAATAGCTGGGGCTGGGTCAGCACCGAGAAAAGGCCTTCCTGTCTTTCTTCAGGAGGTTATTTCACCCTTCAGAGTGTATTTTCTTCCAACATGCCTTTTCTGGATAGGCTGTTGCATTTTATCACTATGAATCCCATTTTCCCATACTCAAGATGCTAACACATCATTACAAAGTGCCTAGCCAGACATGGGTTGAGCCTGGGAAGCAGGATGATTTCCAGAGCAAATGAGATTCACAAATTAAATACAAACATAACTTCCATCTGATCATCTTTCAGCTCCAGCTCTGCCTGGTTAACACTGTTAAAAGACATTTCCACTGAAAGAAATAATATGTATGTTGTGCCACCTTTTCACACCTCCTGGGCTAAGGAATGTAGGTTTAGTTTAAGCACAAGTTGTAGAAAAACAGTTTACTTTAGTCCACTGAGACTCTTGTGCCTGCAAGTTGGATGGCTGGTGAAAGCAGAGGCTGGGGCTGATGTGATCTTTAACTACTCTACCCTGTGGTTTCCTTGACACTTGCCCTGCAGACTCAGCCAATGTTTAGCTGCCAGCCAGGCAGCCCTGGTGCTCCATGGCAGGATGTGATCCTGCAGGCTGCAGGCTTTGCAGCCAGCATCGGAAGCACACGGGCTCCAGACAAGCAAGTTCAATGTGCGAGTCCAGCTGGATCAATAATTAATTCCCTCCTCTTTAGCAGAAAATAGATGCTCTCTTTGTCAGCACATACATGCTTTTTGCATCCCTCTTGCCCTTCCTCTCTTCTTAGAGTGGATGTGGATAATTCCTATCTGTACAAAGACTGGTCCCAAGTAGGCTACAGGCCCTAGGAGAATGACCTATTTTGGTTTGTAACTCATTTTGAGTATAGCAGGATTGCTGTGCTGAAGCAGACCTGGGGATAATCTTCCCTGGTATCCCATTTCATGGAGCAGCCGGTGCTGGATATACCTCAGCAAAGGCTGAAACCCATCCTAGCATGGCATCTGGCTCTGCAGCTCCCTAGGATGTAGAGGAATATTTATTCATGCAACTACACCTGTTGTACATCTTTGTGTGTGTGTGGATGCACGGTGGTGAATGAGAGCACGTGCTGTTTGATCATGTTGGGTGCTTGCAGGATCTTTGACCCTGCACACTGAGCTGACCACCTGGCTCATTAGTGGTGGAGCCCTGGGTGAGGTGTGTAAATCAGCACAGAGGCCACAGTAAAACCTGGAGGCTCCTGTGCTGTGCAATGCCCATCTTGTGCAATGTGCCTGTCTGGAGGAACTATCAGAATGCATGTGGGTGCAACAGAGGGGTATCCCTTGGGTCAGTGTTTCCAGCTGGAAATGAAGGCTGCCTTTTGCCCCAGGCAGTCTCTTTTCTGTGGTCAAGGGACCAGCTGGCCACAGTTGGGCACCTTCTCCTTGAAGGAGCTCTGTGGGGGTGGCCAGGACAGTGGGATGTGGCAGGCCAAGGCTGGCAACCACTTCAGTTGCTCTAGAGGTTTGGGGTGTAGGCAGCACATGGTGAGACAACATCATGCTTGCTTCCATCATGCTGCCTGGAAGGTGGGACCACCAGCAGCCTTCCTGGGAGAGATGCACTTGTGGGCACAAGCAATCTGCTGCCAATGGCCCCTGGCACTGGCAGCAGCCACACCATGAAGGTGTTGGGACAGAGGCAGGACATGGCTGGGGGAACGGGGAGGACGGACGGTGCCGAGCTTGATGTCATGCTTGTCTTTGCTTGTCTTGATGCTTTGTGAATCTTGCCAATTTAAATACTTGTTAATGACGTTCTCACGGACACAAATAATTATTTGAGGGTCATAATGGTTTTGTAATGCTGTTTTTTTGTAGGTCCTTGAGGTCCATGAAAATTTGGACAGGCAAATGCAAGACA
The DNA here is from genome assembly GCA_013397155.1 of Irena cyanogastra. Classification (NCBI taxonomy): domain Eukaryota; kingdom Metazoa; phylum Chordata; class Aves; order Passeriformes; family Irenidae; genus Irena; species Irena cyanogastra. Next base: position 48,413 of record VWZV01009127.1, on the reverse strand, counting down.
ACTATGAAGAAGACCTAAGTGAAAAGGAGAAGGCAATCGTTCGTGAAATGTGCAATGTAAGAACTCCTCCCAGCACCTCCTGGGGTTCCTTTTGTGGTCTTTTGTTAGAAGTATGGAGGAACAGAGATCTGCTGCATGTAAGCCTTGTGAGGTCTATAGGCACAAGGGAAGAATGGAGACTCTGCTGACCACTGTTTTGGGTAATCTGAGTGCCTTGTTCACTGCACAGAGCAGCCTTTGCTCAGTAGATAGTTCCCACTTTGCTGCCTTCTGGCTGTGGAGTAGCTAGTCTAGCTGACCAGAGATGTGCAAGGGGTTCTCCTTGACCAGGAGAGTCCTGTTAGCAATTGTCTCCACCTGTGCCCTTAAGGACTCGGTTTGGGTTAAGCAACAATTGCTTGCCATGTTTAAAGCTGTACAGCTTGAATGGGTTTGAGCTTAAACCACACGGAGGGAGGGAGAATCAGAAGGAGAATCTTGTCTGGAGTCTTTGAACAGCATCATGATGTGGGGTGCTATTAACACTGCTGATGTTTTGGCAACCACACTGTTAACTGAGCTGGCCACATCCTGTACACTGAGTGCTCGTACGCAGCCTCTGCTCTGCAGTGTCTGCTGTCATGGCATTGCCTCCAGCCTCAAAACACCTTGGCCATGCTCTGGCTTTGAAGAAAAAGTCTGAGATTCCTGCTGGGACATAGCCTGAGCTGTCACCTGCAGTTGGGGATGTGCTGTTCAAAAAAAGAAGGCTCATAAGCATTCTCCTCCCTACTGTGGGCAATTGAAGTCCACATAAGAGGCTGGCCCACCAGCACAGCTCCGGTTAAGAGGGGCCTAATGCTCTGTTTAAATTCTGAAATCCACCTTAACCCTAAAAAGAGGGTGTGAGAACAAGCGCAGCTTGCTGAACTAAATCACTGTGAGCATCCTTGGCAAGGACTGAGGCACTTCACTTTGGTTGCTGGATCCCTATAAGCAAAGCAAAGACCAGAGTAAATTAAGGCCTGCTTTTTAGGATATTTTGTCTGCTTAATTTCCCAGTCCCCAGTAGCTATGCTGGGGGAAAGGTAAAATACTGTAACTTCATCCTCCCAAACTGACTCATCTGTATTTGCCTATCATCAGCTGTTTTCTCTTTAAATATTCATTTCATGTAGATTCAAGGCAGCGATAAAGTTTTTTGCAGCTTTTTTTTTTATTTAAATAGTGGCCCTAGAGTGATAAAATGTATGCTTTTAGAAAGTCATGTATATATATATTTAATCATTATCTTTTTCATTATCTTTTCTGTTCATGGTAGCATCTTTTCTGTAAGCATGGCAGGGTTGACCTACCATTGAACTTATGTTCTGAATCTAGTGTATTTGTTTTATACTATTACCTCGGGCAAAACCGGTTCTAATTTCAAGAGAGACTAATTAGAAAAATGCATCAATGGTTTTTTTTTCTTTGGCAACTGGTGCAAAGATGCCATCCAGTGTCCCTGCTGAGAACTGCAGCCCAGCTCTAGGAAAGGGCTGGTTTCGGCTTTCAGACTGCAATTAAAAAAATATTGCTATTCCTCAGTGGCTTTGTGGTTTGGACTTTTTTTTTTAATTCCTGTCTTTCTCTCTCCAAACTCTTTATTTTTTCTTGCAGGTTGTCTGGCGAAAGCTGGGTGATGCTGCGAGCTCCAAACCCTCCATCAGGCAACATCTGTCAGGAAACCAGTTCAAGGGTCCCTTGTAGGAACACCATCCTGGTGACTGGAAGTGATGGATTCTGTGAAGACTAAAGAGACAGAGCTCAGTGTTTCTGGCTGCCTGTTCTTTGGGAGTTGGGGTTGAGTGTTTTCAGGGTTTCCTTTTCTCTTCTTTTTTTTTTTTTTTTTCCCAGTTTTTTTTTTTGTAACAATAGTGTAAATATGGCAGCTAAAGGCCTGATTTCCAGGCTGTGGTGCTCTGGAGCTACTGTTCACCAGGTAACCATCTAATAATGCCAGACTTGCATCATTTTTATTATAGTTCAAACCTGCTTTGTTGTAATGGTCTGTTTGTAGAATTAACTAACTCAAGAGAATTTCTAAGAGGAACAAGAAGAGCCCTTAACCTGCGGAGAAGTCACCATTTGTATTGCTCCTGTCCACTCGCCTGTCAGTGATTCATAGCCAGGTTAGTGGCTCCAGGCAGCCAAGAAAAATGCAATTCAAATTAATTGGCTTACTGCCTGCCAAGTTCATGAGCTACTGACACTTTTTTTTGGAGGTCCTTATTTTGAAGAATGACATGCAACTGTTTTCACAAGGCTCTGTGTAAAATACTGAGTGGCAAGCTAAAAACACTTGCACTGCCCTACATTGTACGGTGGTACTCATCACACAGGCGTACATAAAGGCTTAAGACTCTGCATCAGGTGTTAATGAACAATTTTTCATGATCAAATGACACAAGATTTCTGCAGTTGTAATGTGAATGAAGTCACTTAGGCAAACAACAGTATTCCCTACAAAATGGCGACACTTTCCTTGTAAAGCTTTCGCTATGAAATAATTCAGCAGAAACTGCTATCCTGACAGTACTTACGGCTTTCACAGGATCTTCAAAAGCAGCTCATCTTTCACATAAGGAAGATTTGGGTGGGTTTTTTAATGTTCTTGCTGGATCCCTCACCTATACTGGTTCCTGTGTAAGGTAACCAAATAACAACCTTGCAGAGCTGAATAAAAACTCCATAAACACAGGCTGTCAGGTGAGACTACTTCCTGCCATTCAAGCTTTATTTTTGTTAATGAACCAAAACAAGTGGGTTTTTGCTTCTTCAAATGGTTGTATATAAAATAATGGGACTTACATTTTGCTATTGTGGAGTAGCTGCCTGTGTAGTTGTAAGAATTTGACTCCCTCCTTTTCCAAGTTGTCACAGCAGCTGTCCCTGTATTACATTAGATGTTCCTTCCCAATAGCCCAAGGAAGTGGGGCTTTGTTATTAGAACTCATTGGTGTAAAATAATTTCAAAGACAGGCATGTGAAAAGATCAAAGCCTCCTCTTCAAAAGTTGCATCGATTTTAGTGATTAGTTGGAGGATGTAATGACCTCAAATACCATTACTTTCTTTTGTTCTCTACAAGAATCAGTCACAGCTACAGACAGCAGCTGGACAGGTTCTTCCTCTAAATTAATTTGTTCTACCAGTTGAGTTCTTGACTTGTGGTATTGTATCACATGGAGCACTGATACAATACCAAGGATAAGTTACCATGTGGCAACTTGTGAAAGGTAATTGGTCCTGTGGTGTACAATGAATTATAGATGCCTAGCTGAAGAATTTGCTGTGTCAGAGCCGAAACCTGTAACCAGTAAAAAAATAGAGAAGGAATACAACCAAAATACAAAATAACCAGTAAGAGTAAGCACCACTTCATTATTCATCGCAGAAATAGAAATGTAACAGTTGAGTAGGTTATTTAAAAATAACCAACCAAGAACCACCCCCAAAACACAAGTGCATATTCTCACTCACACACCCACCAGTAGATTATTTCCTACTACTGCTCAGTCAGTGAACACTGAGCTAGACAGCTCTCAGTCTAATAGTATTTACACCCCATGGAGTCTGGAAAAATCCATTCTAGAGTCTGACTGTCTCCTTTAAGCATCTTTAGACGATTCTGGATTTTCTCCTCTTTGCTTTTTATTTTGACCTCCAGTTTCTAATCACCATTGGTGATTACTTGTCTTCCTCCAATACAATTTATACATTGAGATTTCTGTAACAGAAAAGGTGATGTAAAGCAGAGCATCATTATTCCTTAACATCTAAGGTCAAACCGAGGGTTACTTTAATCTATCTGCTTAAAAGCCCATTTTAACTTTGGTGGCATCTGATTGCTGGATTAAGCAGAGAGTTGAAATATATTTGAAACAAGGTTGATTTATGTCAGTGAATTTTAACTAAAGCAACTCAAATGTTGCCAGTACTTGGAGAGAGTTAACTGTGTTCATGACATGCTTGCTATTTAAGGGGCATATGAGACTATTAGCAGGTCCTCTGAACAAGACAAGAGCTATACTCATCAGATTAGTAGTCTTACCACTGTGTAATTCCCACTCAAATATTCCCTGCTCTCAAATCTCTCTCAAAATCTATTCAATGACTTCAAGCAAAGCTTGTTTTGTTCCACCTGCAGATCTCACCTACGAGGGAAACAGTGCTGCAATTCAGGTCAATTAGCCCTGCAAATCCTGAAGAGCCACTTTATAGGGTAGCCAGCAGTTCAGCTGAACAAACTTCATACTCATAGGGTACTGCCCTTTTTAAGATTTTATTTATCATCTTCAACGTAAGATGCACATCACTATTTTGCAGAATAACATGACAGTGTTGTATCTTGGGGTGTTTACTGTTTAGGAGTTTTTAGGCTTGTCAATCTTCATAATTATTTCATTTGAGCTATAAAATGTCTTCCTAGGGTAAAATGATGCTCAATGACTTTACAGGATGACTTGGGTGCTGAATTTTCAGCTGTCTAAATAGATATTTTATATCCATATTTAAATTCACGTACCTATGCGCTCAGTATTCAGTGAAAACTACCTGAGGAGCTTTGTAAATGAAGTTGGAGGGGAGCATCCCTTGAAATAGTGGCTACTAAATTCATATATTTGGGGCAATAGCCCAAGATAATTTCCTTAAGATTGAAGCCCTGGGTTCTGCAATCCTCTGGCAAAGAAAGCATCCACTGTTTACAAATGGACTTTGCTTGCTTAAGGAAAGTAAAATCACATCCTTGACTTTTGTTGGAGTGACTGGAGTAAGCAGTATTTCCCTAACAGTTCCTGAAATGCTGCAGTGTAACCAGCTTCAGTTGGCTCTTCGCACCTTGATAAGACTGCTGAGCACAACCTTGTTTGAGAATGGCACATTTTTATCCAAATATTAGATATTAAATGAAATCAGTGTTAAAGTGACCTTTTATCTTTCTAGAAACTGGGGGGGAAGAGTACTACTGATCTTTTTCAAAGTGCATGACTGTAAAGTGATAAAATTGTATATTTTTCATAATGTGGGGAAAGTCTATTTGTGCTGCTTTAGAAATCAGTTTAAAGTTTGATTTCTGTTAAACCTGTGATCTTACAGCCCTGCTATATTTTCTGTATATGATTTACAAAGAACTGGAAAAGTTAGCACCTGCTGTTGTGTATATAGCAAAATTCTTTAGACTTTAGCACGCGTTTTTACCTATTATTGAACCACTCTGGCTTTTTTGGGGAAGGAAAGTAATAGTACAGTTTTTTTTGATAATGTGTGTAAAACATTCTTTTAAAATATTTTAGTAAAAATGAAGTAAGAGATTGATTGTGATAGTGTATACTTCTAGCTGAATAAAATAAAATACATTCTTTTTAAATAAACTGATGAGTAAGATTTGGGAGACCACTGCTGAAATACCTTGGAGTAAGTATCTTGGAGCAACCATAGTTATGACCTCTGAACTAATATGAAAAACCTGGAAATCCACTAAATTCAGAACCAATTTTATTTGGGTAGAGTGAACAAAGTAGTCCCATTTATAACTATGATGTACATCACAGTAGGCTGTTACATTCAGACTTTCACACTTAGAAAATATATATATTATGTACAGGAATTTGCAAATAGGTGTAAACATACAATATTTTAAGATACCAGTACATTCCAAACCAAAACTATCAGCAAGGCAAACACCTCAAAATTATTCCAGTCAGCTAGCATTCAGAATCTCTCTTAAATAAAGCAGCTTTTATGCTTGACATCATGTTGTTTTACTTACTATTAAAAATGAAGTTTCTTATTATAGATCAAATATCATAGTATCTGGCTATTTTGATACTTAAAAATAGGCACTGATTTCTAGAAGGAAATTTTCTTCTTACTGATATAATTGAGCCAATATGGCTGGTTTTGCTAGTACAAAGTAATCCAGTGCTGGAATAAGTCAAGACAATTTAAACTTAAGTCAAATGTATAAAGTTAGAATAGATACTGCAAAGCTGATTAAAATCTAGAAGCCTATATAACTCACCATAAACCATACTGCAAACAGATCAGCTAAATTTTCATTTAATCTCATTTCTTCATCTAAATTATACAGATTACCCTCCTCTTCATCTTTACAATGTAGGTTTTGGCTATCTACTCCTGCCTAATCAACATAAAGGTATATCGTGCAAATTACCTCATGCTATCTCATCCATGTAGCACGTCCAAGTCCTGCTACAGGTGGCATACCAGGTGGTGGAATTGGAGGTGGTACAGGTGGCTGTCCACCTGGGGGAACAGTAGGAGGCGGGTAACTAGCTGGTGGCATTCCCAGCCCTGGAGGTGGATGAGGTGGTACTGCATGAGTTGGAGGCAGTCTTGGAGGTGGGAAATTAGGGTTGTATGTAGGCGGAGGAGGATATCCAGGAGTAGGAGGTGGAATATTGGGTGGGGGGAAAGAAGCAGGGGGTGGAGGTGGAACTGGTGGTGGAGGGTTGGGAGGGTAGACATGAGGATGATATGGTAGATGAGCTGGTGGTCCATAGGCTGGTGGTAAAGCTCCGTATGTTGGTCCTTCTGTTTTCATCATTGACTGGAGACTTTGGTAACCCTCCCCTGACATGTAAGAATTCGTAGTAGACATCCCTGTAATATAACTGGTGGGGGGTGGGGGTGGGGGACGATGTGGCAGAGGTGGAGGTTGATGTACTGGGGCAGGATGAGCAGGGGGAGGAATCTGGACCTTTGGCATATCTACTGAGTCCACAGTAGTAGATTGCTCTGGTTCTCCCATTGAAACTGCTGTTGTCAAAGGAGGCTTGCGCTCTGGAAAAGAAAATTTAATTTATGTTTTTAAAGGACAGTGGCAAGAACGGCTTCTGAATACTTCATATTTTTCCTCCAGTTAAATTAGCAAAAGAGAACTCAATTCTCTAAGTCTCTGAATGCCATATGGTATCCAGTCAGACCTCAGATCACTAAAAACCAACTAAGCTGCCTATCAAAGCTTCAAGGTCAGCATTTCCCATTCTATAAATTAAATTCATCCTTCTTATTCCTATTTTTATAATTTAAATATTGTTGTACAATCAGCAGAATTAACAGACTGGATGGATGGAATCACAACTAGTGGATTTAAAAAGTCACAGGATTCATGATACCGAAAATCTTTAGTTCAGTGCTTCCACCTTCTTTACTGCAGGCCTCCTTTGGTAGTCCAGGAGGTGGCCTGGGATTACCCTCTGCACATCACCTGCCCCCCATATTGGGAAACATTATTTGAGAACACAGGCCAAAGTCTCAAGTCTTTAACACTCAGTTCTAAACCCTGTTTACCAAAGAAAGAGAAAGAGAAAACCAAAGGGTAAGTAAGAAGGACATGAAATCTGATCAGCTTTGTCCTACCAATTAATTTCAGTGAACTCAGTACCTGACACTCTGGAGAAGTTCATAAAAAGGTCAGCATCTTACAGAATTATAATTAGCCACTTCTGGAAAGAATATGCTTTAAGCTGTCTTCTCTTTAAATAAGAATCATTTGATTTCCCCTCTTAAGGCAGACATTATAAAGTAAGTAGTACCACTAGGATGACTAACCTAATAGCAACCTCTCTATATGCCCAGAGAGATTATTAAAATGACCAACAAAAACCAGTTTGGGACATCTTGCTTGTATACATATGCATCTACAACATTGATCAGTAAGAAAAGCTATTTAGAAACACATGCAGGGCAGTAATTTCTAGTGGCATACTACACTGTCACTGTTAAACAGAATTTGAGATTAATCCTCCTCCTAGTTCACTTGGTCAAGATGCATTCTTTGTTTTCACCTGACTTTTCCACAGAGCTGCCCTTTATTTTGATAATGTTTCATTGCTTGTACAATTACATCCTTGTATAAACAAAGAGGAAACTTTCAGGTAACAAGGGAAATAAATCCATTACCTGCCTAAGGAGGATTTTAACAGCAAAACTGCCCCCTAGGAAAGCCACATAATTAAATCATACAAGGTGGGTATGCTGGCTGTGTGATTTCAGTGACTTCTAGCTTCTAATTGTAGCAGGCAATAATTTCCTCATTTGCGCATTTTCAGAACCATTCTGGATGCAAGATGTGCATTCAAGATTTAACAACTGAAGGAATAATGAGCATGGTATTTAGAAAAACTTCATTCTTAATTAGATTTTAACATAAGAAAGAATGTCCTACTGTATTTCAGGGCACTGCTTTTCTCTCTTCTAGTTCCCTTTAGAAGCTGTCATCTTACGGCTACATTATAAACCATGATCTGTGAAATATTTATGTCATATTTAAGGGTCACTGGAAGACAGCTAATGCATCAAGGCACTGGAAGCACATTTTTACAACAGTACAGTTTATTTTGCAAACATACGGCATGTGTGCAGTATTAATGTTCTCTGGCAGAAAAAAGTCCTCTTTTGAGATACTGGAAAAGCCTGTGCTACTATGATGAAATTCCCTCTAGAGCTTATCAACCTTGTATTTTTACTTGCCAAGCTGATTAATCAAGGCAACAAACCCCTGTCCTCCCATCATTGCCTATCACCACCTGAATGAAAAGCAAGGAAGTTAACAAGAATAAATGTGTTTAAGAAAACAAAAGCTTACCTGGAGGCGGATGTGCAGGAGGTATTGGTGGATGTGAAGTTTCAATTTTAGGAATTTTAGATGGTGGCGGTGGTTCTAAAAAACATTTGTCATCAGTTTGTGATTGGTTATTGCTCTGCAATATTTTCCAAATTCCAACTCTGATCTCATGATAATGATTATCATATCACATTACACCATGCAAAAGTACAGTGGAAATCATATTTTACTAGGTATGTTTAATAAAGAAAACTAAAATCAACACCTTTGTATAAATAAAGTGGCATCAAGTATCACATAAAAGTCTTCCAAAAGAATGTATGCCTACAAGTTCAAGTGACTTTGTAACTAGACAAACTGTCCCAATAACAGTATGTAAGTGAAGATGAGCAAGTATATGTTTTCTGGCCTAAAACTTTAACTTGTAAATAGTTGGAACGGCTCTCAGAAGAAGATGACCTTTGCTCTGCTAGGGAAATGTGTGTCATAAACCAAACAAAACAGCGACTGGACAGGAGAGAGGAGGGAAAAGAGACAGCTGTCTGGAATCTATCTGCAGAGCTACAAGGGAATATGTGCCAAGCTTCCTAAGAAGTACTTCCTAGCTATCTTGAACTACTTTGTTCCAAACCAGCAAAATGAAAAACCCCCAAACGAACAAAATAACCAGCTATGATCACTGCAGTGAGTCTACATTTCTTTCACTACACTATCTATTGACACAAAAGGCCTTTTAGTGGCAGCCATGCCAACAACCAATTACAAACATCACTGATTACCAACCACTTACTGTTAGTGCAGCTATTTAATGATATGGTACCTTCAGTCACTTAAGGCCTCACAGCTTGCTGAGGAACTATTCCCAAATGATGCATGGAGTTATACATTGAGAGCTGACTAGTTTAGCAGGACTTCTACTGCATAGGCTCTATTAAGGGACTCTCTGGGCACAGTGATACTCAATTTATTTCAAGTTTTGTAGTTGGGAACATTTTAAAAACAGTTATAGTATATATTTAAGGTACATTATCAGGATCAAAATAGTTTAGAATTGCCAAGCTTGTAAGCAAACAAACAAAGTGCATGTCAGTAAATTACTTATTCTGGTTTAAGCAGTGAAATGGAAGCAACATGAATAGAATATAAATATTTACCTGCTGCCTTTGTTTCTTCTTTTGGAGATACAGCCTGTTTGAAAAAAAAAGAAAAAAAAATGATAAGAATAAGACCATTGTAGTCAGTCTCTTCTCCCATGTAACAAATGGCAAGACAAGAAGAATCGGCCTCAAGTTGTGTCAAGGGAGGTTTAGATTGGATACAAGATAAAATTTTTTCATTGAAAGGGTGGTCAGGCATTGGAACAGACTGCCCACAGAAGTGGTTCATTCACCATCCCTGTAGGTATTCAAAAGGTGTGTAGATGTGGCACCTGGGGACATGGTTTAGTGGTAGTCTTGACAATGCTGCATTAATGATTGAAGTTGATGATCTTTAAGATCTTTTCCAACCTAAATGCTTCTATAGTTTCGTATGACAAATGCAAGACAAACACTGAACAAAGTCAAATCACACTGGGGAAGCCCAGCTTAACTAGCACAAAGAAAAGACTGGAAAAATAGCAGGTATTTTATATGCAGCATTCCCTGCTGTACCCACTGTTGAGTATTACATCTCATTTAATGTATTTATTATCCACTGCACATATGTCATGGTCCGGTTCACTACTCACTGAGATGAAAACAAGAGGCTTGGCCTCTGTTTCCAATTCTGCTTTGACCTGTCACTCAACCTTTGCCAAAATCACTCCAGGCTCTTATGCTTTATTTACCAGGATAGGAGGGCAGTGAAAGTGTTGCACAGCATAAAATGTTTCAGAAGCCTTCAGATGGAAAGCATTGTATAGAATCCAAATGTTATGCCAGGAAAAAAAAAGTATGCACACTGAACAAAACCCACAAACCCTCACATCATCCTTCCAATCACAAGTTTTTCTTTGGGTTTATTCTTGTTTTGTTGGTTGTTGTTTTGTTGCAGTTTTTTGAAAGAACCATGGAAAAAGGGAATAAAAATATCTTCCCACATTACATGGTCCCATTGAGATGACTACTTGATGGTTTCTGAGAAAAGCAGAGAACTTAACTGAAATTTTAAGTACTACTATATTTAGAATGAATGATGAGGGTCAGAGGGGTACAGTACATAGCTCCTCTGTCTTTTCAATGAAAATGGTTCTTTAAGGGACTGTTGATCTCTAGTAGCTTTACCTGCATAAATTGTTCTCTGTTTCCTTCACTTCACTTTCCACAGCAAGAATAGACACACACTTCAATCCAATTTGAATGGTACGTTTCCTTAATTCTGATGGGTATTCTCAAAATTTTTGCCAATTTTTGCCTGCTTGAGGCAACCTCATTCTTAATTATTTTGATAGTAATTTCAATTTTCCAGACTCCATCCAGCTGCTTTCCTGCTTTCTAAGGACAATCTTTATCTTACCATTTCAAACACAAACACTTTTTCCTTAATGACTCCCAGGACTCATCTTCTGCCTTCATTTTACTTGGATGGTCTTTTCTTGACTTTTTAGCACTAAATTCCACACCTGTAAAACTGCATCAGCTCACCCTGCACTTTCAAATAGAAGCAAATTACCACTTGTTGGATCTTTTCCAAAAATCACTCATTTTGTGAAGTCAGTTGATCACTTCAGGTGATGAGCAATTCAATTACTTTGAATTTGTTGATATGGAGCAATATTCAAAAAACAACATCAAGGTACACCATTACAATAGAACAAGAAACTGGAGCAAAATAAGTCATGACAGAAAAAACAACAATTTATACTGCATTTATGCTAAAGAAAAAAAAGAATCAAGCAGCCACAATTCTCTAACAGCAGCTGCTAAAACAGAGATAAGCATTTATTTGGTCATTCTACTGCACTGTAGCTTGTACTGCCCCAGTCAGAACACCTGAGGGTCATAATGAATAATAATAAATTATCAACATTATCTACTGTCATGCTGACAGGTATTTAATACCTTCAGCTGAATCTATACAATGGAACTGTTCCTTTATGGCTGTTTCTATGAGCAATAAAGTTTGCTCCCCTTAACAATTTCTAGTTTAATCAGAATGAAAACACTATTTACATCTAATGATTCACCAGCATAATTTCAGTAAAATCAACTGAAAATTCAACCACTCTTCACCACTGGAGATGGAGAGAATGTGCTTTAGACATCTGATATGGGTCTGTAAGTCATGGGCCAATGCCGCAGCTGCTTGAAAGCATCTTGGCTCAGTAGAAGGTAATGGGAGTTAATAAGAGTTCATGTAAATTGAAAATCTGGCCTCCAGGAACAAAGTGTATTTCTGTTCTGCACAAACCAAAGGAGAAGTCATGCAAAGCCCTATTTATAGAAGCAGGCAAAGATTTTAAGTAAGGTCTATGGTACATCTAACTCAAGAACATTTTAGAAGCACCAAGTAAATCTTTCAAACACCACATATCTTGCTCTCCCAGACTGATTTCTAGATAAAGAACAATTTTGGATCATCACATCTAATTTTTTCAATTCATGCTGCTTCTGCTGTATTCCTAGAAAACTCCTTGAGTCACTCTTTGCTTTTTATTTGTCATGACTGCTTACAGTGTATCTACTATTTTTTTCCTTGATTAGGTGACGGACCTCAAACTAATTTCAGAAAAAGATAGGTTTCACTGATGGCTTGACCAGAGGCAACTGTTCAAGAGCAACAGATATTATCCATGCAAAAGCATCATTTTTTCTAGAGAGATGAGATATTTCATTAACATAAGGGATGGGTTGAAATCAGTAGTACTGTAATGGTAGATCCTTTACAGGAATGAACAAGCATTTGTAACAACTTGGATGGCAACATAGGAAAAATCAAAAATTGTTATTAACAGTTTCTGATGTGCCAAACTGTCCCAGGCATTTTTGTTGAAGAAAAATAGTACGAGATTCTACAGGTTTGACAACTCAAGCAGAATTTGTGCTGATGGCATAAAAAGTATGAAGTAAAAAGTAGAAGAAATACACAATACCTATAAAGAACTCTGACACTTTTCAAGCTGATTAATAATATTATCACCATTCTATCCCGAACAATACTAAAGTTCAGTGCAACAACTAAAAATGTCAAAGCATTTTCCCCTAGTAAGTTCTATCCTGCACTTACAAGACCAAGGTTTTACAGAGTTACATTTTTGTCTTTCTTGGGAGTCTGCCAGCAGGAAGATGCTGCACTCTTCCAATTCCAATTCATTCCAATATTTGCTGCTTACTCCTAGTTTATGGCTTGTTTTTTTTTTAATTTGTGGTTTTGTTTTTTTTCCCCGATGTCTGTTCCCTAGTTTGGGCATGCATTAATTACAAGTTGGGAGGAAAAGTTAGAACAAAATTTACGTCCTAAATGGACTTGTTCCAAAGACTTTACTTCCGAAAACAAACCTCTTGCTAAGTACACATGAAAGAAGACTTGGGTTAACACTTTTTTTTAACTTACAAGTGGAAAAAAAAAACAACAGAAGTATATGTTAGAATCCAAAAGCTTAATTTGAACTTGATGGCTGTTGAAAAGTGCTCAGAGTACTTGCGACACTATCCAACTGCTAATGCAGCTTCTTGTTTTCAATTATGATGTCATATCATAGACAAAGTGAGGCTATAAAGCATGATGATACATAGGCTGCTACTGTTAAAGGATTATTTTAAAATATTTTTTCAAGAATTTTGACATAACTTTAGAAGTCACTATTCTCTTAATATTAGTAATCAAAGAGTCAAATAATGTTTTCATCAGCATTGTGCACACCTCTATGTTCAGGTGCAGCACGAGAAACCCTCCCTAAATTAAACCTGCTTAATAGAGAAAACAATGACGTTTGATAGCTCAGAACCACAAACACTGAGAAACTGAAGAGCTCATGTTGACTTAAAAGCCCCTCCATGGCTTTTGTCTTAAATGGAATAACAATGTCATATGCCAGAACTGTAAAGGCTGTTCAGCATTAACAAAGTTGCCACATAACCAAGGAAAATCAACTACATAAAATTAATTGCAAGGCTCATTCTTACACCAAACACAAGTCTGCTGCATATTGTGGCCTTCGAATAAAATGGGCATCAGATCAGCCTGAAAATAAATTCCAAGTTAAAAGTTCAACTTACTGCTGGTCTTTTAATCTGTCTAGGAGGACTTGACTGGGGAGAGGGCTTTTTAGATTGCTGTGCTTGTGTTTGCTGCTGCTGCTGCTGTTGCTGTGCTGACTGCTGCGACTCTTTTTGCTGCTGTGTCTGGGATTGCTCTGAACTCTGGGATTGCTGTGACTGCTGTACTGTAGGTGCCTGAGGTGTAGACTGAAGAGATGGTGGCTGCTGCAACTGATGGGGAGTGTGATGAGGCATTTGCTGTTTTCCCTGTGAGTACAGATCCAGGATCTGATGACAGATATCTTAATAATAAAGAAAGAAAATTCAGAAGTATTACAACCTTATAATGTACAAGTGTATATTTAACACAATTATCAACTCTGATTTTTACTGGACATCAACTTCGAAAAAATTCATTGCAAATATTACTCATCATTATAATGAACGAAATAACTTTTTAAAAGCAGATGAATCTTCAACTTATACTTGCATTTCTGAGTTTCTTCTTCCTATCCTGAGCAATATGGTATGTATATGCACACCTTTCAGAAGAAGAACACAGTGTCTTGGTAATAATACACTGTAGGTCATTACTGTGTGCCTGGAGAGCCAGGTAACCACACTCACAGGACAGTAATACAGCAAAAAAGCAAGTGGAAGATTGTATGTTAAAACATACATGTCTTGTTAGGCCAGTCAAAAAAGTTTTAGGAAACTAAGCAAAGGACTAGTACTAGATGCTTCTTCCAACACGTTAAGAGCTAGACGTCCCCTATAATCTGTTCATCATTTATGATAAATCACAAAAAAACCTTCTATCCTAGCATAATTTGGTCAAAGAGATCGATTATCAATTTATGGGAAAGCCACTGGAAATCAGGCTCCATTAGTTCCAGTGTTTGTAGAAGCACTTATTTAAAACGGGGAGTAGATAATCATTAAAAAAATAGAAAACACACCATGGTAATTCAGGCTAATTAGATGTGTTATAAACTAAACAAACTGTAAAGCAAACATTGAACAAAAGACTAATCATGATGATTAAATATGCTTCTAAGCTAAGCCAGTTCAATTTAAAACCTGATTAAGGCATAGCACATACTGATGCCTCAGGTTTTAGCTTTTTTATTTTTCAGATTCTGTGCTGCTTTAGTGTGTAGGTCTGGGCTTCACATAAGGGGATAGTAAGCTCTCTTCACAGAGTAGGTAGACAAAACAATTCCTTCTCTAGCTGGGACCTAAGGACAACTGATCCAGATCTCAGCCCCAAGAGCATAAACAGCAGTGGACTGAAGAGCGAAAAACAAGAAGAATGGGACTTCATGGGCTGGAGCTGTAATTGGACAATTAGCTTCAATATGCTAATGGACCAAAACTTACAGAAGTGTGAGACCTCACGACCAGTTGTCCATTTTTGTGACCATTTTGGGTTCACCTGGGGTGTAGCCCCGTCTGGGCTCTTGTGCTGCCCAAGGCGGATCCATTGAGGCCTCCTAATAAATCCCTACTTTATTCTTTAGCTCCGTCTAGTCTCTGTTCTAGGTCAGCCTTCACAAGGCATCAATACAACCTGAGTTACATACTTGACACAAGATTATTTTGACTGAAACCTAGATAAAAAGCAATCTGCATTTACTTATGACCTAGGCCACACAGTTACAAGGAATGCTGTGGGAAATGGTTTTCATACCTTCCAAAACATCAACAGGAACATCTTGGACAAACTGCTCCCACCATCGTCTGTACATTGGTTTTGATGTCCATTCCTGTATTTCAAACTTACACAAACGGCCTGCTAAGTACATAACTGCAACAGCTATGATCTCAGGCTCCCACTGCAGGGACAGTGTAGTGCAGAGACTGCAACAGAAAATAAACCAAACAAAACACAACCCTGTAGATAACCTGATTGTCCAATGGCATTTCAATGTACAGCAGCTATAATTAACAGGGTATAAAATCCCACCACAATTCTAACTCCTCAGGTAATTTTAACTAAGAACATTAAGTAAAAGAGCTTGCAGAACTAAACTATTTCTGGACTACCACTGTCATGAAATCAGGTCCCAAATCAGATTTTAGCGCTTCCAAATGTTTATCAATAAATTGTAAACAAATACTAAAAAATCCCCCAAAATCCCACAGAACAGCCAACATGAACTTGTAAAGCAACTTGTCAAATGCAACACAAAGTTTAGATCAACGTATAAAAGGTTCTCTTGAATAGCATTTGTTAAAGCTAATGCTAAAATAATTGATGTTATTAGAATTATTGATATTAACTAAGTTTCTGTCATAATCAATTACTATTTCCTGATATCAATTTTAAATTATGAAATATTTTTTCTGTCTTTTCTCCATAGATTCTGTAACATATTATCTGCTTACAGAATTTTAAATTCAGTCAGCCAGCTTAATTTCCATGAATTCATTGTGACTGTATAAGAACAGAACCCTGTTCTAAAGGCCTGTAGTGCGAAGCACAGTATTATTTTCCCAGGATCCTACAAAGTAAATTTCTATTATGGTAATATGGTGCTTATTAAGTAAGCACAATATAGCCTCTTCAGAACAGACATAATTATTATACATGTTTTGAAACAACCCCTCCAGCTTCATAGAAGTGTTGTCCTGAAGTGCATTTTAATTGTTATGTTTTTAAACTATTAAACACTATCTAATTCCAAGTACAATGGTGTCCAAACTTTGATGGATAAATTACAGTAGTTTGACAGGCTTAACAGTGACAGTCATGTCATAATTTTGTTCTACCTGTAAGATCATCATCTGCAAGACTGACAGCAACTGAAGTAAACATCTCTTGAGATCCACATTAATTTTGGTCAAATAAATTTGGAGAGTTTAGGTGGTATCTACAAAATCTGAACTCATACAGGGCTAATTCAAATCAGGCACATGATTAAAAATGCACCTCTTTTTATGATGTTCTACTGCTGTAGGCATGACTGAAAGCTATGTATTCACAATTTCTGCATAGTCAGACCACTTACACATTTTCTTAAAGGTTTGCAATAGAAACAAAAAGTAATATTCAAATCGTCAATAAATTAATTTGCCCAGCTCTGTGGAATCCTCCTGAACAAGACTAAAGTGTGTCAAGTTGTTTTGGTTTTTTTTGTCAATACCACATGAGAAAAGCTTTTACATGCATTCCCATTAATTGATGTGATTCTTACAAGTTCATTATTCAAGAAATTGTAAATCCAGTGCTAAAAACTGTATTCCTCAGTGAATTTAATGGCTACTTCACTATTACCAAAAAATCACACTAAAAATATATTGATAGAATTGAGAAGTGATGTATTTTTTTCAGAATGTACCATATATCATAGATTTGGCAAGAAGCTGGTTTGTATCCTGGAGATTTAGAATTTGGTTTGGCCCTTTCAAACAGTAAGTTTCTTTTTAATGCAGCACTAAATTAGTACCACAACATTGCAGAGGTCTTACTGGTCTACTTCATACTCATTCCAGATTCTCAATGGAACTATCATGGTAATGGTGGAAAGAAAAACTGAAGAACAGAACCAAGAAAACATGTAACAAGCAGAAAAAAATATATCAAATATTTATCAAAAACTATCCAATACCAGAACAAAGTAAGCAACAGTAACTATTTCACTTTCAGAATGTTTCCTAGGTGTATCTTACCTGTCATTGACAAATGTCCATGCCATTTGAACCAGTTTTTGAATTTTATTTTTGTCTCCTGAAAAACAATCAGAAAAAAAAAATAAGACATAAAATTAGGAGGGACAAACAGCTGGAAGTAGAATATTCTTGCACTGTTAATATATTAAGTTCCGGAAATCAGTAACAGGAATTACTTGCTCACCCTGCAATATTTTACCTTTGAGTTGTTTGGCATACTTGAGAAGAAATTGGTATGGATGTTCCACTTGCAAATCAAACTTTATTGTTTGTAGTAAGATTCTTTCAAGTACCATCACTTCTTCCTATAAAGAGTTACAAGGTAACCACAGTATTATTCTTCTTTCACGCAAAAATACTTTATGCTAGTATAGGGCATGACAACACAGCACCTCCAGGTAACTATGTTTGTCTCCGAGGAGAACAGAAAGCCAACTTATAATATTATTTTAAACTCAGATATTTTTTCTCCAGATTTATTTGCGTGAGGACAGGGAATGTGATGTTTAAAATCCCTATTCCTCTGCAGAGGAATGAGCTGAACTAGACACAGCATGAAATTGCCAGATACAGAATCACAACAAAAATATAAACTCTAATACATGTCACTCAAAAGTTTCAAGTCCTTCTGCTATTCAAAATAAGCAAATTTTAAGAAAAGCATAGTTTTGCTAAGTCAATGCTATAAACAAGAAACTTCTCCATACTTTTGTTCTTAGTTCTCTTATTTAAGATTCACCATTCATTACTTCCTAAAATCCCATTCAGATGATTTATGATTTACATCTTGGTACCATTTCTTGCTCTGGCTGAAATTACTCAAGTTTACTTTAATTTGCAAAATAATATCAGAATTTACATGAAATAAAATGCAAACTTCTTATGAAAACAATTATTCCAGTAAGTTCCCAAAGCTACTTTTATTAGGAAGAATTACTTTCACAGCTACCAACCCTATTACCCAGAAGAGTCATAAATACATGCTGAACATCTAATTTAATTTAGAACAACTGAAAATCAGTCAAGGCTCTATCGAATGTGTGTCACTCTACTACAGTACAACAAGATGAAACCAATTTCAACATGAGTATTTTTACCTTTGGGTCATCTCCAAACTGCCCAAACTGTACATCATTTAGCAAGCTACGAGCTGTTTTAATTATGTCTTTACATTTCTTCGGTGTTTCTTCAACTTTTCCTGCTAGGAAGAGACAGCAGGCTCCTGTCACCTAAAAAAAGGCAAGTAATTTCAAAAAGTGGTCTGCATGCAGACATGCAGTATAGTGTAGCATTGTAAAAGCACTGTCAGTTTCCATTAACAGTACTGTAGAAGTCTCCCAGGAAAGACTTAATAATGAGCATATTAATTTCTATTTTAATTTAGTGTTAAGCTTTTATTTTCTCAGAGGAAAAACACAGAATTTGGAGGACTGTCTGTTTTGTACGACTTCATTTCAAGGCCAGAAACCCAAAGCACAAATTGTCCCAGTTCAATGTTCTCTGTCAAGCAGTTTTAAAACTGTATTACACTTCTTTTTTTCTTTCAGCTAGTGTCAGCACTACAGCTGCTACTCCTAAAGAACAATATCAGCAAGTCATAACTACAATGTCAATACATTTCTGACCATAAACAAAATGTGTAAACAGGCAAGAAAAATGAATTTTAAGCTCTAATAACTAAAAGACAAAATGCTAATTTTCCATCTTTCTGTAGTGAACAGCAGTAGTAGTACCCAAGCGACTAATCACCATTTCAAATAGTCACTGCCTAGTGCAATCATTAAATTAAGTCATCAATATTCTAAATACTTACATATCTTGGGAACTGTTTGAAGGAATGAAACATATAAAACCGATGGAAATAAATTATTCCAGTTGCTAGAGTGTCATAATGTCTGTGGTGCACATTAAGGACTTTCAAACAGCACATAAAACAAATTTAAAACCAAACATGCACAATGGATTCTGCTTTATCAAGTACTTCAAGTAACTGGCCGTTCAGTGACCAGTTAGAAAACACTGCAAGTAAAACAGGAGCTTTAGGAAAAAAAAAAAGACACAAAAGCCCTTAAAGCTGTGTAAATACTATGATCAGGCCCAGATGCAGCTGATATCTAAAACATTTGCTGTAAGTGTGCAAAGTCCTGATTGTATTTACAAGAGGATGCACATAAGGTCATCCCTGTGTTGCACCATACCTGTCTCAGAGAAGATCAAATCCAGCAGCAGGTACATGAAGGAACAGAACAATTATCACTTCACATTCAAGTGCTGGTGTGGAGGAAAGTCACTATTCACAACTACAAATGCAAATAAAATCTGAACATGCTCCCTATTCTTCACTTTAATAAAAATAAAAATTTTGTCTTCATCATGTTTTATTGAAGAAAGAACTAAGGAGATTAAAGGAAGCATAGGAATATAGGAAGCAGAAAATTTAGTGGCTGTCTATGAGGGAGTGGAGCAGTTGAGAGAACTTATACACAAAGTTGTAAATCCCAAACCAAAAAAAAAGGCACCAAAGACCAGCGCTGGGGAGGTAGAGGTTAGACGCCTCAAAGGCACGATCTAGGGAAAAATTCAAAATTTGAGAATGTAGATTCATATAGTGAAACACTGAGTTTCATAACTCTCAGAAGTTACTCTTAATTGGAAAGTTTGTATCATCTTACTTCTCCATCGCGAATTTGGAACCTTGTTTATCCAATGAATTGTGTAGGAACACATTACATCAAAAGGCATGTAAACACAATCTGAACAGCTGAGCACGTCACATTTCTTGCATATTTTATTCTGAAAACTCACTATTCATAAAGACATTTCATACCAACCAGAGTTTAAAGGATACAGCCCTAAACGTGTTCCCACATCGAATATAAATCTGGCCCCTTCCCTGCGGTATCGTGCCTCTGTAGCTGGATCAAGCCCTTCAAGCTGTGATGGTGTGTGTGCCAAATCTTTCTTATCCCAGTACCAGCATGGCTTTGTATGGTCCAGGTTTGCCAAGTTTACAGAAGGGCTGGAATTTTCTTTATTCTCCTTCATTTATTAAAACAGACTTGTCTTTGCTTTTTAAATTCACAAAAACGAAATCTTCAGAGTCACTTCAGGACCTTGAAGAAAAGAAAAAAGGAATTCTTTAAGAATAGAGAGAACTGTCTTCTCCAGTTCCTGCTCAAAGAGGAGTAAAGAAGAATAGCTTTTCCCTGTTGGAAAGAACTTTTTCCTATGCTCAAAGACAAATAATAAAGAACTTTGCCTTTATCCTCCCCATATATTGCAAATACAATCAAAGAAAAAGCCACAGGTTATCCTTGCTATTACCTTTTTAATATGGAAACTTCAAGAATACATCTCCAACAACATCTGCTATTTCTTAGTAAAACAGCTTCTATCTACTTAGTCCATAAAAGTAGGAAAAAACAATTCAGTGATGGCTGCAGAAAGATTTGAAACGTTAGGGGGATTAGCTGAGTATTGGTAACTAGGAAAGGCACTGGTGAGGTGAATAGCCACTTAAATACCTGCCTGCTCCCAGGGAAACCCCGAGCAGCAACCACTTGGCAGAGGCTTTGTAAAGTGATCTGTAGTGAAAAAAATGTATCAGTGTTCTTCCACATACCAGGATTAAGCCAGCCGATGTGAGTTTATAGTGAGGCAGCATCTAAAATCATCCCCCAAACAAGGCAACCGAATACACTCCAGGAGTCTCCTACTTGCCTGTGTTTACCAGCACTTTGTGTACACAGATGCGGACCACAAAGCTCTGCAGGCACCTTGCTGGTGTTTAAATTGTGACAGATGTTCGGCCACACCTCAGCTTAAAGAACGAGCACTCGCTGCCTTTATTTCTTTCAGGCACAAAACTGCTCTTACTCCAACTAACTACAGATACTACTCATAGATTACTGCAGCCACCTGCAAAGGTTTGCATAACAGACAGTGATTAACATATGATACAATATATTCGCTCTAAGCAAGACAGTCACAGAAAGACCCAAACTTAAAACTCTTAAAATCAGCTACTGCTTTTCGAGACGTTTCCCTTCCGAAAATGGAAGGAAGATCACGTGAACGGCCACAGAACGATGCCTACAATCAGCACCTCGCTCACCTTCAAAAAGTTTCTCTTTTTCAGAATAAAGGAAACTGTGTTTGCCTCACGGTGGTTTTGGAATCACCTTCACAACTCGTGGTATCGGTCACAGACAGATCTAAATTCTGTCACAAGAAAAAGTAAACGGCTACTAAAAACTATTTCCAGAATCAACAAAAGCCACGACCACACATTCCCATCATATTTACTAAAAAGATGCTATTTTTTATAACTGTAACGATCCTTCTTCCTTAGAAGACATTTTGCTTTCTAACTCCTGCAGCGCGTAAAAACCAATTAACACTAAAAGCGCCTGAAGCGACGAGATCTCTTTCTATAAAGGAGCGAAAGCATTTCCGAATACGGAACCAGGAACGAAAGTTATCACCCGCAAATATCTTAAATGAACCATCTTAAACGACCCAATCCAGACCGCAACGCCCGGAAATAATAAGTTTTCCCTGCCTTTTCACACGCCCCATTAAACTGGACTTCCGGAGCTCGATCGAGGCTTTTTTATACCTTACCTGAGACGAACCCACCGACCGCGGCTCCGCCCCTGTAGCCCCAACCCGGCCGGAGATGCTCACCTCCTCTCAGACCCGCCCGCCCGCTCGCCGTAGCCGCGGCTGCCGGTGCCCGAGGAGGTGCCCGCTCCCCACCTCGGCCTCCCTGCTCCCTTCCCCCCTTCCCCAGAGGGCGGCTGTCGCCGGCGAGCGGCCCGGGTGGGCCCCGCGCACTCACAGGGCTCGCGGGGAGCGGGAGCCGCACCGGAGCGCGGGGCCTCTCAGCGACAGCGCGGCCTCCGCGCCCTGCGCGCCGCCATCTTGGGAGCCAGGCCAGGCCGCGCACTGCGTCATCACGTCGCAAAGGCGCAGCGCGTGAGGACGGAGACCCTGCCAATGGGAAGCGGCGGCGTCCCCTCCGCCTCCCGCCCAAGCTCCGCTTCGTCAGCGGCTGCTGAGCTGCGGCAGGAGGCCGACGTGCCGCCGTACCCTGGGACCGGACCANGGCGGGCGGCAGCTCGGCCAATGGCGGCAGGGGGCGCAGAGGGGGCGGGGCCAGGCGGAGCCAGGCGGAGCCAGCACCTCCCCACCGCGGGCAGCGGCGTCCGGCGCGGGCTCGGGTGCGCCGCTCCCTCGGGCCAGGCAGGAGCGGCCGCTGGCGGGAGGTAAGGCGGGGCCTGCCCGGGCCCCCTCCCTTGCCACAGCCCCTCGCCCTGGCGCGGCATGGGCCCTTCCTCTCAACCCTCCGGGCGGCGTGGGCTCGCCTCGCTCCGCCGCCTCTTTCCAGGCAGGAGGCGCCGCTCTTTCCGGACACCGCCTCCCGCCGCCCCGGGGCGCGCTCCGCGGGCCTCGTCGCCCCCCTCTTCCCCCGCGTGGCCGGTGCGGGGCTTGTGCGGGCCTCCTTCCCCTGGGAGCCGCAGCCTCCGTCGCGGCTCGCCCCGGCCTTTCCCTCTGCCGAAGGGGCCGGCGCGTCCCCCGGGTCCGGCGTGGGCGGGCCGGGTTCGTTCCAGCCCGGCCTGCGCGGCTTTCTAGTGAGCGAGGCGGCGACACTTGGCGTTTTCCCTTGCCCCATCCCCCCTCGAGAGGCTGATAGAAACGAGAGTAAAGCAAATGGCTTTAAACTGCTTTCCTCATGATGTAATTAGGTTTTGGGTTTTTGTGTTTGGGTTTTTTTTGTTTGTTTGTTTTTGGTTTGGTTTTTTCTAAAATATGTGATATGGTTTGAATGCTCCCTGCTCCTACCTCAGTTTCCCGTAGAGCCTCCCATTCCCCCAGCTCTCGGGGTCTGGCTCAGGGGCGTCTCTGCGGGTGTGTGGCTCCTCAGAGCCCTCCTCTGGCTGGAGAAGAGTGCTCTGCTTTCTTTCTTTTCTGACCCATCTGCTGCCTGCTTTAGCAAAGGGGTTAAAGCTTTGGAGGAAAAAAGGGTGGGGGGGAGTTAAAATTAGAATCAGTCGTAAACTGTTTATTGACAGGGGTGTTACTCCTGAAACAGCCTCGGTATTTCAGCCTTCCCCTATTGCTACAACAGCTGCCCGTCCCATGAACCCTTCCTCCTCTTCCTTACCCTGCAACACTTGATTAGAGTTGCTTGAGCTGAGGTTGTGCTTTGCCTTCAGTTCTTAGCAAATTCCTAAATTTTGGATTTGACATACAGTTTTTTACCCTACATTCAGCTATCAGAATAAGCTCAGTTCTTCCTTTTGCAGTTGTACCTCACGTTCAAAGCTGCTCTTGCCCCAAGCTTGGTATCTGTTCTTCTGGATGGACTTGTCCTTGGAACCTAAGCTTACTTCTGAGATGAGGCTGAAAGTGGCTTGTCTTTGTCCCTTCTAAGAGCATGTAATGTAGACACCTGTCTATTCAAGTGACAGCTTTGTTCTCTGAAAATTGCTACAATGTTAGCTTAATGTCTTGTAAGTGTTTTCTGCTTTCACTTGTTGTAATCTCATAACTGTCAAGTGAAACATAAGTATTTTGTAGGCGAGTAAAAAACAACTGTGGCATTCTGTATGGCCACTATCAGGTTCCTGGTACAAAATAGTAAGCCAGTGTACAAGTTGTGGGAAGGAAAGGCATGATGGCCTCAAAAGCGGGGGTGGCTTCCTGATATTTTTGCTCAATTAAGTAACTTAATATGGTAGAGATTCAAGCATGCTGGCTTGTGCCTTAGTAAAGTTTTATGTTATGTTTAGCAGGGATTGAAGTATATATTGCAGTAGAGTTAAAAACACATTCTTGACATTGTGTGCTGAGAAATGCATTTAGGCTCTTGGGGGAAAAAAATGCCACAAACCCCGAAATAATTTGTAATCTGTATATCACTATTTCCAGAGATGGCCTGATCTGTTGCTGAAGTCAGATGTGCCTTGAAATAGAATTCTGATTTCAGTGTGGTACAGAAATGAAAAATAGACCGTGTTAGGCCTCTCCATATGGCAAAGTGTACATCTTGATGATGTTTTCATTGTAGTATACCTATTTAGACATGTCTGCTGTATCTATGTAATATTTCATCATAGTGCTGCTGGTAATGTAGTTAATTTGATAAATTGTGTAGTTCTCAGCAAGTGAGTGTTTCAGTGATTGCTCTTTGAAAAAAAGAAGAGGCACTTTAAGGGTACTAGAGGTCTTAAGGGATCTGTATATTTTCTAGTAGGCTGTCATAGTGCTTGGTGCATGAGACCTCATGATGCCTGTGGCTTAAGCTTTTGGAAGCCTGGGTGTTTCTGTTAAGTCTGCCATACTGATGGCTGAAGTCAGGGTGGCTTGCTTTATTCTCAATTAGGAGTTTTGTTATATAAAGTGAGGTTAACATTTTCTAAATTAAGAACATTATTTAGGAACATGCAGAGAAAGTACATAAGGGTTTTAAATTAATTCTGCTCTAAAGGAATTAGGAAAAAAAAGTTTGTGGAAGTCTTCAGGAGGAGCAAAATTCAAGCAAAGAAATAAAATTACAAAAGTGGGTTGGCAAATTGGTAGAATTTATCAGCTTCGTTTCTTCAAAGAGTAAGTATTTTTCTTTTCTGGTCAAATAGCTGTCTGAGGATCTGATTCAAGAGAGAGGCAAGGGAGTTAAGATAGTTAGTAAACTGTCTTCCCTAGAAAGATCAGTCAGGTGTTGATAGTGAGAAGCACTCCATCTGCTTAAGAAAGCTTTAATGCGAGGTCAAGGGGTATAGGGACAAACCTATGGTAAATAATGGTTCCAAATTAGCAAGCTGATAAAAGTGAATTCAGAAATACATACTTTTTTTGAGCTGTTCTGTTGGATATGGACTTTTTTCCCTCCCTTCAGCATTTTGTGCTACCTTCAAATTAAAAATTTCTTACCAGAGGTTTATATTTAATGCATGAGGCAGTCTTGTGCTTAGTATCTAGCTAGGTTCAACTGGGTGGGGAGGGAGATAATGTCAAAATGACAGGACTTCCTTTTTTTAGTAGATTACTACTACCCCAAGCATCTGAAATTAGAATACTGTCAAGACATGTTTTCTTTGATTCTAATTATAAGAATAAATGTCTTTTGGAATTTGATTCCCAACAATTAGCTAAATTTGTCGTAGTTGGTGTTTTTTGTAAGTGTATCAAACAAATGTTTAGCTAATTTTAGTAGCTTCTTTTGATATTATTCTATAGACTGGCTTCTTCCCAGTCTCACAGTAGTATTTATATACCATCATTCTTTCCTTAACCTTACACTGTAATGGCATTAGCAGTTTGTTCTTTGCAGAGTAGATGTATGCAATGCATACAGTAGTGGTTCAGTCTTTCCTCTTTTCCAAATGCTTTAGGCTTGTGCTCATGGTTGATAAACCTGTGGTGGTACAGCTTTTTATAATAAAGGGAATTATTTGATTCTGACCATCCTTTGCCAGAGAACTTGTTAGAGGCACTTCAGCTTCCTAAGTTTGGCTTTAGATGACTAATAATGTTTTTAACTTAGACTGTTAAGTAAAATATGAAAAAGAACCTCTCAAAACTAAAAGTACAGCAGGAGTTCTTCTTTGCTCCATAAAACTGGCCCATTAGTGTTGTCTGGCCTTAGTCTTGTGTATTTGGAGCTAGGCTTGTGTTTGTAACAATTAAGAGGTGACTTCATGCCCAAGTGTATTTTAACACTGCTTTGCATTTTTGGTCTTGCCCTTCCTTTTGCTTTAACCTTCTTTGCTCTCTTTTTCTGTTTTTAGCTGCTCTGCCCTACATTGCCTCTTGCTTGCAACTCTTCTAACAAATGACTATTTCAGTTGCTCCATCTATCCCTGCCCTTCCTTTACCACTTACCATACTGTTGAGGTAGACTGTTAATCCTTTTTCTTTCTTTGAGATAAAGAAGAATTAGGGCAGTATTCTTTCATTTCAGTTCTGGATTCTGTGACCAGAACAGCAGACCTGTCCCTGCAGGAGGATTCCACCTGTACATCTAACCTGGGCTGAATCATGCAGAGATGTGAATGACTGTGCTTGAGATCAGTTTTATCTCCAGTACTGGTGTTTACAGGCTCTGAATTTGGCCAGATATAGGTAATACATAAAGCAGAAATAAAGGAAAAGACATGTTTCTGAGAATGTAGCTGCTAATATCCTCTTAGGAATCAAAATACAATATAACTTATAACTTGAGACATATTGTTTTACTTTTCTGAAGGATTTTCTCAGCCTGATGTTAAAGTCTGTTATGTAGTGGGGGTTGACAGTTTATTTTTGGCTTATTTTATTCTTGGGTGTATTCCCAATATCTCTGAAGGAATTGGCTAATCTGTCCTGGAAGTGTCTACAGCAGTGTTTGAACACATGGTTTTCAACTAGTGTTTTAATGTAGGCCGAAATTGTTTTTGTAATTGAGGATAGACTGTGGAGTCTGTCAGTTCCATTTAGTTCCTTTTTTATTGTTTCTGTTAAGAGTACCATAACCTGCACTGAAAGGAGGGAAGTCAGTCTCTGGGGCTCTTGTGTTAGCTATCTGATTCTAGCCTTTTGCATGAAGATCAGTTTGTAGATTATCCTTTTTATAAGTTTGTATGTATTTCAGAGTGTGGTAAATAATGATGGAATAATCTCAATGCAACTAAGTCTCTTACATTACAAATGCTGCCTGTATTTCTTAGTTGATCTTGCTTTGTCTTTAATGTCTTATAGCACTGGTGCCCAAAGTTTTCAAGCAATGTTTCATCTGGGTAGGGAGAGGATGTGGTGTGTGGATTTCTGCTTCCATATGACCTGTATTGCTGGTCCAGAACTTCCCATATGCTGGCTCTTGCCTGGTGTGCCCATTCTCATGCTAAGCTAAGGGAAGAGGAGTTACTTTGTGGGAAAGGGTTGGTGCCAACCAAGCATGAGGTGCAGGCTGTTTCCTGCCCTTGACAGGTCCTGTGGGCTTGGCAGGTCTTTGTGGCCACTGTTGGAGGTACTTGGTTATCTTTATTTGATGACAGTTTATAAATGTAGCCACTTAATAACTTCAAGAACTGAGAAAAGGAGATTTTGCATTTAAGAACTTCTGTATTGAAATATTTCTGGCAAGGACTTCTGAAAGATCCCTTTTTACAGGTTTGCCTCTAGGTAATTCAAATGAACAGTGTCTTGTGTCTGCAATTATGTAATTTGTGGAATTGTCTGTCTACTTTGTCTCACTGCTCAAATCATCAGTGAGTGTTAGTCCCACTACTAATCCCTGGGATATGCTGGTGTGACTGGCCTCCAGCTGAACTTCCTGCCATTCACCACAATCTCTTGAATCCAGCAGTGCAGCCAGTTTTCAGTCCACCTCACTGTCCACTGCTTTAGTTGGTAGTTCATCAGCTTGTCTGAGTATGTGATGGTAGATGTTGTTAAAAGACTTACCAATGCAGAGATGAACAGCATCCACTGCTCTCCCATCAAGGTTACTTTCTTCAACAGCTTCCCTCCACTTAGCACTGGTGATGCCACATCTGGAGAGTAGTGTCCAGTTCTGAGACCCCTAGTGTGAGGTGGAGTTACCGAGGAGAGGCCAGTGAAGGGGCCACTAAGATGATTAAGGGGCTTATGTATATGTAGAAAGGCTGGGAGAGTGGAGACTGTTTGGCCTAGAGAAAAGAAAGCTCAGCAGGACCTTCTCAGTGTGTACAAATACCTGAAGGGAGGGTGTAAAGAAAGCAGAGCCAGGTTTTTTTGGGGGTGCCCAGTGACAAGAAGTAATAGGCACAAACTGCAACAGAGGATGTTCTCTCTGAGCATCAGGAAATACTTTTTTACTGTGAAGGTGACTGAGCACTGTTTGCAGACTGAGTCTCCATTCTTTGAGATATTTAAAAGCTGTCTGGACATGGTCCTGGGCAGCTGGCTCTAGGTGGCACTGCATGAGAAGGGGGCGTTGAACAAGTCAGTCTCCGATGGTCCCTTTCAGTGTGAGATTTTTTTTTTAAGTTTGGTTGAATGTTTGTATTCCTGATCCTCTTTCACCAAAGATGTGTCTTCTCTCCACCAGATTTCAGGACTGGGATTCCTGAAGGTGAGTCTTGTCATTGAAGAAGACATGCAGTACCAGTCTTTTTTTCTGTGTCCTTTGTCATCAGGTTCCCTGGCCCCATTCAGCATCAGGCTCACACCTTGCCTTGTCTTCTCTTCCTTTAGCTCCTGATGCACCTGTAGAAGCCATTCTACTGTCCTTCTTGTACTTTGTCCCTTACCATATTCAACTCAAATGGGCTTTAGCTTTCCTGTCCACACCCTTGCATGCTCAAACAGTACCTTGATTTCTCCTAAGTAGGCTGGCCATGCTTTCACCTCTTCTGTTTCTTTGTTTGAGTTTTGTCAGGAGTGTCTTGTCCATTGATGCAGACCTGTCATCTTCACTTAACATCCTGCCCATAGAGATGGAGCATTCCTGAGCTTGTAAGAAGTGATTGTTGAAAATCTCACCTCTTAAGATCTTTATAATTATGGAGTAGTAGCAGAATAGTTTTATTTCCATCCTTCAGTTTTCACTTGTGTACTCTTGAAGAAGCAAAAGTAGTAGGCCACTAGAGCATATTTTGTGAAACCATGAACAGATGCCTGAGTTACCAAACACCAAGTTACCCTTGTGCATCAAATCTCTAGTTCCAGGCAGCTATATAAGATTTGTTTTAGCATTAATGTTACTTTTTTTTCCCTAAATACAACAGAATATAAATTATAATTTTCAAAACTACAAGGTATTAGACATATAGATGCTTTTGTTACATTTTTGATACCTGTACAGACACCATTTCAGGGTTTGTTAAAATGGTTCTGTTTTACTGCATTGGTAGTCACTACTACTTATTCTGGTTTTAACATTTGTTTTTTCAGACTTTTACTGGGATATGATGATTTGTCACCAATATGCTTTTCCAATCTTTTGATAGAATGGGACAGAGGTTGATATCAATGTTCATGAAGTTGGTTTTCTTGCTTCTTCAAAACCAGTGATAAAATGCTTAGATCTTCCAGTGTTAGCTGGTTTTCTCTGCATCTATTTACAAGTTTATTTATTCAGTTTTGTCAATTGAAGCCTTGATACAAAAGCATTTCTTTAATGCATCTGCATAGTTCCTTGTTGAATATGTAACTCAGAAATAGCTGCTGGCCTGTGTCTAAAAGTCTGTGACCCATTTGTCCAGGGTTTAGTTTTTCACATAAACAAAACTGACTTTTCAAAATAGGCTCACAGCCTTCTGGGTCAGTCTCCACTGCCTTATACAGGCTCTGGCATCTGGGTGGTCTGTGAGCTTTCAGGTGGCACAGTTAGAGCTGCTGGGATTCAGGAAACTGGTGGCTGACACATTTCAGCAGTCTTGTTGTGGAATTCCAACTCTAACCTCTGTAAACCAGCAGCTACTCTATAACTACTACTGCTCACTTTGGACGGTAACTGCCTGTGTTTGGATATTCCTGGTATGTCTTGATGCATGGATGAATGTCTTTGCTTAAGGAACTTTGTGTGCTGGGATAGTATTTTTAGGCTTGCAGAAAGTAATAAGGGGTGGCTGGTGCAGAAAGAAATGACTGGTTACTGTGGATGACCACCTACAATGTGTAATCTTCCCCTTTGCTAAGCAGAGTTGCATTGATAGCATATTAATATATTAACTCTACTTAAAATAGAGAAGCATCCATTCCCTCTGGAGTGTGCTGCACCTGATTCTGTCAGTCAGGAGCAAGTAAAGTGGATGTTGTCAGACCAATTTGAGAAGCTCTGTGTGCTGATACAGTGAGTACAGTGTAAAACATAGAGTTGCAGAAAGTGACTGTTGGGTTTTCATGTGGCTGTCAGATTCAGATTGTATCAGTTCTCTGCCCCTATTTCCAAAAGTCAGCATTCAAGCAGTTATTTGTTCCCAGTTGATGCTTGGGAACAGTGAGCTCTGTAAGGGCTCATGAAATTACAATTTTTGCATTTGTCAATGCCCTATTTGAAAATAGAATTCCTGTTTTCAAGACAATGACAGATAATATTATGTTTTTCTTCTGTCACTGTAGGACACCTGGCTAATACGACCTGTTTCTCTGACTTACTGAATCTTTGAATCCATGCCTGAATAGAAAACAACTGGCCTGTTGTGCTTTGAGTTTGAGCATTTAGAAGAAAAAAATGTATAGACTAATAAAAAAAATTGCTTGCTGTATTCTGTGATGTATGAGAGTTGGTCTCTAAGTGGTTTGGAGCTATAGTGTAGAGTTTCATGTAATGATATGAACAGCCAAAAACTTTGCAAACTTTAGTAAACTGTGACTGCAGTCTTAAAGGCATGGTGTATGCCTAGTTTGAAAGTGGGAAGTTAGTGTGATGATGCTGGTTTTATTTGTCATACAGGGGTTTTACTGTACCACTCCAAGACAGCAAAATTCTGTGCAACTTCAAGAAGTATTTTATCTTCTGTAAAGATAAAATTGTATCCTTTCCAGGAAACTCTCAAATGACAGATCAGGTTAATAACAAAAAGCTGGTTTGAGCACATTTCTGTAGACTTCTGTCCTGACCCTGTATGACATGTTGGCCTAAGGCCTAGGACGAGTGGTCTAGTTTTGGAAAGTACTGCTGCTCCCAGAATGCATTTTTCTCTGCTGGATAGAGATTCACCAGTATCACCTGCAGCAAGATAGCAGGTGCAGCTTTGCTACACTAGCCATGGTGTTTGTATTCACTTATGTCGTTTGTGTCTCTCAGGAAGAATTACTCGGTCTGAGTAGAAGTCATCTCTATCTATTTACAAATTTGCCTGACTTGTAGATAATGGTTCTATTTGTGGTAGCAGGAAACTCAGCTACAAGAACTGGGAATGATAACACTAACAGCCAGTCTTGTCTGGAGTCATGCTGCTGTTTAGTCCCTTGTTTGAGATCATACTCAGTAGGAACAATTTTTTTTTTAGGGCTGATGAATATAAGTACCTTCTTGCAAGTGTTGCAGGTGTGACTTGTTGGTTAATGCAATGTCTGTCCGTGGTCCTTTATGGCCCAAGGAGACCCCGCTAGGGCTGTGGCTGTGACAGCAGGCCCTGAGGCTGCTGCTTGAACTGCATTCTTGCTGCAGGAAGCCATGCAGGTCTCAGATGAGATGGAAGGTGTGGGATCTGCAGAGGACTGGGACTGTTGAAAGTCCAAACTGCTGGAATCTAGCACAAGTGGATTATCTTTGCTGGCTGTGCAGGAATGAGAGAGGCCCAGGAAACTAGGAAGGAAGGTACTTAGAAGTAAAAACATTGAAATCTCAGTTTGGAGGGCTCAGAGGCAAGACAAGCTCAGGCTTCCTAGAGGTTTGTAGGAAGACTACAGAAGTCTTTTCAGCTGTTTATCTGAACATTTTGAAATACTACTTGTAGAGTCTGGTCAGCCCTACTCTGTGATTCAGTGCATGGCTGGGAGTCAGAGGGATAGATCGATTAAGTGACTAGGGGTGTGCACCAGATTAAGACAGAGCAGGAGAACAGATTCTCAGCAGACATGTTAACAGACTATTAGTATACGAGAGGCAGTTACCTTGTGAAAATATGCTGGTCAGTCTTCCTGCCTTAATACAGAGAGGAGAGCTTTGTTCAAAAAGTTATACGGCCTTCCTAGGTATTTTGGAAGTGGTGTGGGCGATGTACTTACTCGGTAATGTATGTGCTAAAATAAACGTTTAAAATATTTCTTCTTTGGCTTGTGTTGTCACCTGTGAGCATACCAGAAAAAAAAAGTGCTGCCTAGCAGTTCTCCTATCATTCTTCTAAATTGTGAGGATTAACATTCTGAGAAGATGATGGCAGTTTACAGTACTTTATAGTCTGTATACATTTTGTTTATTACTTTATCAAACATCTGAAAGCTCAGGGATGAAGCTAAGTAGCACTTAATACTGCTGTGTCTTTCTTGTTTCTTAGAGCCCAGTAAATGTGTATGTTAAAAGCTTCTTTATTTCAAACCACTGCAGAGTTTGAATAAACAGGAGGAGGCTGTAAGGTCTCAAGTTGCCAGCTATGAATGCCAGAAGGTATGAAGGGGCTTGAAAGAATATGCTGCTTCATTTTCAAGGTCTAGAATAAAAAGATCAGAAAACTGGCAGTCTTTTAGCTGAAACTTCTAGACACCTTCTGGAGTAATCACCATTTTAACCACTAGTGAGGGAGTGGGCTTAAGGCAAATGGGTTTGGAAGACTTTCTGACAGTTGTTAAGCCCTCAATTACATCACTTATCAGGCATTCATGGCAGAAACTTCTTAAATTTTTTTTCAATGTGCATAGCTCTTAAATGTTGTCAGAAGTTCCTCACCCAACTGTCAAATAGTACTCTTTTGGGATTTAGAAATGCAGAGTGCTTGGTCTACCCTGGGTGGTTTGAGGACACTAAAATTGCAGTGAATTGAAGTGTAATCATAACTGGCCTTGAGGGCTGTGATCTCTTCTGTAAGGGCTTGCCAACAAAAGAAGCAGCTCTGTAATAAATGATAAAATGTTTCTTTCAAGCTATTAAGGAGAATCCCTGGAGTATTTCTGATCAATTTCATCACAGTAAATCTGTGCACTGCTACGGTTTATACATTGGCAAGCATTGTACAACCTTGCTATATTACAAAGCACTTAACTCTCCTCAAGCTTCACATGGAATGAATGACAGTAATGCTCATTCATTATTGCCACAAATGAGCAGTGATAGATTTTTATATATATGTGTACAATGAGCTGATGTTGCCCTGAACCCAGAGCAGGAAGGCAGACCAGGTGTACCCTCTGCATGGGTAAGAGAGCAGCACTTTCTCCTGGAGCTGGAGTGCCACTCTGGACTTTTTGCCTCCATGAAACCATGATCCTAGATCAACATGATCTGTCAGGTGTCTTTCAGAAGTGTACAAGACACACAGTATAGTTCAACAGCAAGCCCATTAACTGGCATAACTATTCCCATGTCTTGGAAAGGTTAAGAAGAGGTACACAAATACCCGATGAAATTCTCTAAACCTGCCTTTTTGTTCACACTAGTTTCTGCTGTGGTTCCTGGCTGCAGCCTGGAAGCTCCGGGAATTCAATAAACATTTCTGGACCATGTTTTGTTTCTTGTGGTCTGATACTGATCCTAAACTCTCCTGGTCAGGGTGAAGTGCCACCATACCACCTCTGACTGCATCTTTAAGGAATTCATCTGCTCCAGAAGCTTGATGGAACAGCTGTGCTTCATACTCTTAGCTAGAAAAAAATACAGGAGTTACTTTAAAGCCGCTTAGAATCCCTTTAAGGACGGGGTATTCCAGGAAGCAGTGTGAAACTGTAGCTGAATTCAGATATTTGTAATTTCAAGCGCAGATTAATTGTGCACACTGGGTAGCGTCAATTCAGTGTCCAAATATAGATACTTAAGTAGTTTTTTGTTTCCAGCAGCGGCATTGAAACATTCAGCCAGTTTAAGTTGGTACAAGACATTCATGTGTAATGAAACTTGTTTTGAGGGCAAGAATTGCGTGTTGCCACATAGCCTATAACAAGTCTTGAAGCTTGTGAAACTCTTTCTGCTCTGGATACCATCTTTATTTCCTCCCTTTCATTAGAGTGATTTGCAAGAGGTTTTTTGTAACTTTGTGAACAAACTGCAAGGACTCTGTGGGTGGTAAATTCGTCTCAGTAAAATGCAGGTGATGTAGCTGATATATGGTTACATCTGCGTATTCTGGCTGCTTGGAGGAGTAACTTCAGCATGGGAACTAGAACTTCAACGTGAGAACTAGTTACTTGAGGAGGGCGTGAGGACTGTGGCTGTCCCTTTGTAGGATGTGCTGCCTATGCTGAGACTGGAGATGTGGTTTGTCAGTATGATGGCCCTGCATAATTATTAATGGGAAAGGAGCAGTGTAGGAGGCAATAGTAAATAAAAATGGTGCTGCAGTAGGTGTAGAAAGCAGAGGGTAGGCAAAGGTGTTAAAGCAAAAACTAAGCTAAACTGAGAGGAGAATTTTTCAGTGCATAGCAATAATTGTGGGCCCAATTGCTACTAGGTTGCTTGAGGGCATTCCACTTACATGGAATTATTGTTGCAATTAAACAGTAGTCCTTGGCATTAAGTGTCTTCAGATTTAAATCTCTTCCTTTGAGACAATCCAGTTAATTGGAATATATGTTATTGCCTAGTTATGTGTTATTTATGCTATTGACTACAATGCAATTAAAAAAGGACTTTAAAAAAATCTACACAGTGATACCCAAGAATTTTTTTTCTATTCAGCTAGGCTCCTTTCCTTCTGCTCTAGCTGTTACATGAAGCAGGTCACAGTAAATATGTAGTGATATGCATCAATATGCATCAGTCTTTTCGGTTCGTTCTAGAGAATTTGAAAAAAACACACTTTTTTTCAGTAACACAAATGGAAGAATGGGCTAAATTTTTATTAGTACTTCTTTCCCCCATTTAAAGAGGTGCTGTCTCTTTTTTGGTGGTTGAAATTACTATGATTCTTAATAACCAAGACAGAGCTATGTGAAATGTACATTTTGGGTTAAAAAACATTTGCCATGGAAGTATATACTTGGATAGCTTCATCCTAAAGTCCTAATTGCATGCAAGGCCGTGCCAAAATTTCAAAGCACATCACCTGTCTTGAACAGGGACAGAACTGCTCTTAGCCGTTCACTCTGGAGCAACGTATTGAGTGTTACAGTGTTTTGTTGCCCCTCTATTAACGTAGTATTGCTTAAATTTAACTTGTGCCTTCATAGTAATCACTGTAACTAATTTTAATACTTTTGTAAAGTAGTCTGACTAAGCAAAATACAGGAAATGGTGATGGCTAGTTTTTTATCTCATTAGTCATCACTAATATTGAGATTTCCATGAAGACATTTGGTAAGTGTGCCAGCATGGCCAAGGAGTTGCTGTCTGAAACGATGTACTGAGGTGATTTTGGGCCTTGTTGGCACATTGCAATGGCAAGTAGAACAGGTTGTGTTAAGCCATCACAGGACGTATTTTTGGAAGTTGTGGAATATTTAGATCTTTACAAAGCCATTTAAGTACAGCAAAGGTAGCACATAATTACTAGATCATGTCTTAGCATATGAACACTTTTACTTAAGCATTGTGTAGTATGTATGTGCACAAGATAATAGGTAAAATCAAAGTAACTTTATCAGTTCTGTGTAGCTATGACACACTGGCTAATAAATATTTTGGTCCATATTAGCATTTCTGTATTTATGGTTTTACCATTTGGGAAGTTTTGTTATGTGAACAGTGGGAGGGTAGATCTAGACAACAACTAATCTTACTTGTTTTGTTGACTAAGATTTTTTCAAAGTTTCTTTTATATGTTGAGGGTGTGTCTTCTGGGATTACACTGCCATAGCAAATAGCTCTTCCAGGACAAAACATGTAAATAGTGTTCGCACAAACAATCAAAATGTATTTTACATCTGGGTTTATTGAAACATATGTCAATCATGTGACTGTCTTATGCCTTGGTAAACAGCCCATATGAAGAATTAAGTAAAAAGATGGTCTAGCTGAAAAACAGATGCTTTGCAAGAACCAGATTTTTCTTAATAGGTACAAAAGCAAAAATGTTATCTAACAATTTTTTTTTTGTTTACTTAGTTGATGTTAACTGTTTCTAAAGCAATGGCATACATGTACTGTAATTGTACTCAAACTTATCCTGTAGGAAGAGAAAGCATTCATTTGGAGGTGTTAAGAACATGGGCATACATTTCTAATGATTTTTTTGCCAGTAAGTTATTTTCATTAGCAAAGGCTAGAGAAACATTTTCTATCTCAGTCTTTATTTTGTCCCCATTGGGGGAAAAATTTATTCTTAATCAGTTACATTTATTTAGATGATTGTACAGTTCATATGGTACTGTGTCTTGTTTAGAGAACAGCAAAGCTTACAACCACTGGTGTGGTAGATTCCTCAAAGAAAAGAAATGCCTGTGAGAAGCAAGTATCGCAGAGAGGGGAGACAGAGCTCTCAGTGATTGGTATCTAGCTCCTGAAGAGAATAAAATCCATCTGCTAAGTGAGAAAGATGAGAAAAGGTGTGGGAAGGAAATAACTGAATCAAAAGACGTGAGGCTTTCAAAGACCTTTTTCTCAGGAAGACTGTTCTTGTTAAGAAGTGATGGTGACAACCTATTTAATTTGCTTTACCTGAGCCACTAAATGTTCGGAGCCCTATTGCAAATTGATAATGTGGTTAAATCAGGCCTTTGAAAAGGAAATAAAAGTGAGTTTGTGTATGAAGTAGGAGGAGCTGTCCTGGATAATTTTACAGGCCTCCTGAAGAAGGGAAGCTTACTACATTGCTGCTTGGGCTGCAAGAAGCAGCATGAACGTATCAGAGAAAATGCCTCTGGCCTGCTTTTCCTATTGGTCTCTAAGTAGCCTGCTCTTGATTGCTGTCACTGTTACTTTTCCTCTGGTAAAAGACAGGGTGA
Source organism: Irena cyanogastra (assembly GCA_013397155.1). NCBI lineage: Eukaryota > Metazoa > Chordata > Aves > Passeriformes > Irenidae > Irena > Irena cyanogastra. The sequence goes on along the minus strand of VWZV01009127.1, from coordinate 11,448 downwards.
GGGGAGAAGAAAAATAAATGAGACTATGGTAAGGATGAAAACTGTAGACTTTACTAAGAAACAGAGCAGAGCAACTTCTCACTTTTCTTCTAGGAGATGGTGGATGCTGTTCAGTGCAGTTATTTGTAGATGGGAAGATATGAGGGAATGTAGTAAGTGGTTTTTTATCAAGGAGATTGTGGAGGAGGACCTGTGGCTTTGGGTGGTTTTGAGTCCAGGAAGCAGACACTTGAAAGGGAAGGGGCAATGGTAAGCAAAACATCATAAGATGGAATTGGAAAAAAACTGCAGCGTGTAACCAATATATGTCTGTTCCAGGATCTCTCTCTTCCTGCAGAATGTGAGTGTCTTGAGCTGTGGGTTGCTGTTGGAGATGGCTTTCTTGACTTGATGTTCAAAGGAAAAGCCTAAGCAGCTGGTCTGTATTTTATATAGAATAGAGGGTTCAGATTAAGTAGTGAGAAGGAGGTGCAAGGTGCACCCTCATTTGAGGGGTGCAAGCTGTTTTGGAAGAACAGAAGATCCTAGGGCACTCTGTTAGCTGTATGGTGCATTGGACTGATTCTAAGTACAGCAATTTGCCATGAGGAGCACATGTATCAAAGCTGGCTCTTCAAGGAAATTGTGCAGGTTATGGCTAAGAGAAACATAAATTCACATTGTATTTTAAGTGGAATGCAGTCATAAGTGGAAAAAATATGGCTTTTCTATTTATTGATCTTATTAATGCTTTCTTTAGGTCGTTTTTATCAGCATCACCATCAGTGTTACAGAAATACTTCAGATCCTGTTTAAAAAACAAAAGGTTGCCTTGTTATTATTCCGCTATACAATCACAGAAAGTCCAAAGGAGCTTGCATCTTAAACAGAAGAACTGAGACATGCTGGAGAAAGAAAATACACAGACAGTGAACTGCAATGACATTTGTGTTTAGAACAGCTTTTGGGACAAGTTTGTAGAGGAAGTGGAAGAAAAAGGAAAAGGCGGTCATAGGAGAGGAGAATTAATAGCAAGAAGAGAAGGGGTGGAGTACATCAAAGATGAAAGAGCTGGAGGGAAAGGGATTGAATCAGCAACTAATTAGTCATTTATTTAGTGGGAACATTTAGATTAATACCTTAGGAGTGATGAGAATGTTAATGTGGTTTCCAAGTGACATGATGTAGGTGGTTTTCAGGAGAAAACATAGCATTCATTGTAAATGTATAAGTTGAATTTTTCTTAAAGATCACAGATCTCTTCCTTCGCCCACACTGTTCTTACACTTCTTGATTTCATCTATTTGCTATGAAATGTATTTATCTTTTTAGCTGCAGTCATAAGATTCAAGTTTAGGAGAAAAAACCACCCTTGATCTGTAGAAGCAAAAGATCACATTCTGCGTAAAACTGGTCATATCGAGTGTAAAATTGTGTTCTCCTGCATACAGATTGGAGAGCTCGTGTCAGTTGCCTATAAGCATTAAGCTTGTCCTTTAAGACCCTGGCTTCTTAACATATGTTGATATAAGATGATACACTTCCGTGTCTGAAGCAGAGGGGAAAAGGACTTAGGCTAGGCAGTCAAACTAGAAAAAGAAATTGCATTTGTGTGCATCCCACTCATCTGTCCTCTCTTTTGATGCAGCCAAGCAACATATCCCACAGCCACCTACAGTACTCACCTCTCCTTGCTCTTTGCATGGCTTGAGAGTCCCCTTGTCTTCTCTTTGTCTGCCCTTGTTCACCCATATGTATCCCTCTAATACAGATTCTAAACCTGCACCCCTCTGCCATCTGTGCCTGTATGTGCCAAGTAGATGCATGGAGTGGTAACTATTATGTAATAATGAGAACATAATGTAATTAGTGTCTACAAGAATCTGAATTCAAGGAAATGCAATGTTGAGATACTGCATTGAAATGTACTGAGTCCTTGAAGCAAAGTTAAACTTGGAGAGGTAACTTGTGCTGTGGGAATTCCTAACTTGGTTGGCATTGTAAAATTTTTGGGTATCTGGTTTACTGCTCTGTAAAGTGAAAAGTAATAGCTGAAGCTATTCTGAGTCCCAGAAGAGATGAGGAGGGTGACAGAGCACTGCAGGGATTCTGAGGCCACTGGAAAAGAGAGTGAGATACACATCCAGAAGAAATCAGACTCTGTGTGGTCTGCATCACGTAGGATAAATTTTTAAAAACCAGGACAGTTAAAAATTAACATAGTGTTTACTTAGTGCAATGGTCGTATTCACAGTTTGTAGCAAAGGTTGCAAACTTGTATTTTTACCCTGTTAGAGAGGGGGAGAGGTAGGTGTCTTTACAGTGCTCAATGATACATCTTTTAATTTTTTTTCCTATGAAACCTGACTGCAGGTCTATGTAGTGCTGCAGTGAACTGGAAGGTTTGTTAATGATTAAATAGAAATTTTTTTCTGGCCTATTATTTGGAAAGATCTGTATTTTATCATGCAAGCTTGGCATTGCTTCCATAAGGAAATGTAGTCCTGTGATGAAGTCGAATTCTCTAATACCAGAAGTATTATGTTTCTTAAATGCTGAAGCAGTTTTTTTTTTTTTAATAAAACAACAAAAATGTATTCAGTTGGTGGCAGTTCTTTAGTACTTCTGAGGTTTTGTGCAGACTTCTCATGATTACCTTCCAAAGCTGTTAGGTAAACATGCTCACTTTTTAAAGCTGTAAGTCAAGAGAAGGCCTATTTTACAGCTCATTAAAATATTATTTTTGTGTGTGATGTGGAAACCAGTTCAAAGTCTGACCCAACACAACTGCTCTTTGATAGCAGTATTAGAGAGGGAGATGGATCATTTACACCCCTCACTGCCAGTTTTGGCATGATTCTTTTTGTCAAGCCAGCTGATACACTATATTTGGAAATGTGGCTGTGTTCTGTATTACTAAGCTTATTCATCATTGCTGTCAGTGTACTTGCTCTTTGGAGAATGCTTTCAGGAATTTTCAACGACATTCATTTGAAAGAAAACATGGCATAGTACTTAAAAACTATTCACTAGAATACAACCAGAAATCCAAACTCAAAAAGGAAAAACCCCCAAATTGCTTTTCCACTGAAATGTATACTGCTTCTTCAAACATTCATAAAGATTGTGGCTCATCTGAAGGATTTTTTTGTTTTGTTTCTCCCCATGTAGTGCAGCTACATTATATATATGCACACACTTATATATATATATTTTGTGTATTTATTGCTTTTTCTGTTGTCATGCAGGTACTGGCAAACACCCCTTCTCTTCATTGCTGTGTCAGAAAGAGGGTAGATGCTTTGTTTCTTTCTAAACAATAGTTTTAGTCACTTGCAAAAAAAACCCCAAAACTTTTTGTTTGAAATTTTATTTAAAATGAAAAATATGCTTTTTTTCCCCCTGAAGTTACAAATATTTCTTGGAATTCTAGGATTTTCTTTTTGGAATTGAAATTTAACTCTAAAATCTGTTTCATGAACTGAATTACAAAAGGTAGTTTCACAAAGGAAGCACACTTACTTTCTCCATATTGGGTCTCCTGCTATCATTATAACCCATCATTTACTGGTTAAATACAGCAGAGGACTCCTCAGCTAAACTTTTTTCCCAAACATGAAATTGGATGAAGTGTTCTGTTAGATTTCAGAAGTTCTTAAAAAACATGCATAATCTATTTGTAGATTATGTATTTTATAAGATACAATGTGTGAGTTTTTAATCGTGCATAGACTTCACAGTGCTGGTATTTGGAATTAATTTTCTAGACAGCTAAGTATAGCAGCAAATCCTTTCAAATTATGGCTGTTACTAAACAATACAGCTGTCAAATGCGTTAGGTTTCAATAGTTATATCTGTTTCATGTAACTGAACAGTGAATGAAGATGAGTATGTGGGAAGTAGAAACCTGTTTTTCTAATTGGGAATTGGATCCAAAAGTACAGTTTTGATCAAGGTAGATGATTCCTTAAAAGGAAATACTTCCTTAACCAGATATCCCAGGATGTAAGTCTGATGGTTTTGCTTTTTTTTTCTTTCTTGTGTGAGGGAGAATTGCTGATTTAATCATTCATGCAGGATATTTTCTCTGTAGAAATTCTGATGGCTAAGAAGCAATAGTTAGACAGGATGCATGTATCAAAGGAGAGAGCAGAGATATTTACAGAGCTTATTTCATATTCATATACTGGTAGCAGTGTACTGAAAAAATGCATTTCTGATTATGGTGCCATCAATCTTATGAGTTGTATTCAGAGAACTTGGTTTTTTCTATGGCATGTTTGCTGTGTGTTATTTGATCATCAGTAGTAGTTGAGACATGTCTGTATTAGCCTTGAATTTCTTATTTGTGTAGATCAGATTTCAGCTAGATTTTTGGTTTTGGCCTCTGAAACAATATACATCTAGGGTGGTAATATAAGTACAAAGCATTGTTCAGATTTTCCTTTTCATCGTATCTGGGAAGCTGACGTTCTCATCCTCTGAAATTAGCTTTATCTTTAGACATAATTCTTGGCAATACTTTCATTGGAATAATGGAATAATAATCTTGCTATTAATGTGTCTCATACAAGGAAAAATTCAAAAATTAATGCTGACTTGTGTATGATATTTGAACAGCGTCATGTGTTGCTGTATTGTTGTTCTGAATCCATGGTGGCATTTTCATATCTCTATAATATGAGCACAGTTTTCTTTGTTTTTTTTTTTCTTCTCATAAATTTACTGATGGATGTTTATATTTCAAGCAGATTATTCCTCTCAATAGAGCTTAAAAAAAAACTAGAAAGAAAAAAACATGCAGTATATTTGTAGTTGTATATACAGAACATTTGCTAAGATTGCTTTTCCCCAATTTATTGATCGGTTAACTTGCTTCATTCTTGGAAATGAGAAAACAAAATCCTTCAAAAATATTTCATTTTTTCAACCTACATATCTTAATACTTATATCTTTATATAAACTATAGGTCATAATTTATAACTTTTGTAATGAAATACGCGGTGTTTGAGTGCTTTAAATTTCTGATTATTCAAAGATGCAGGGACTTATGCTTAGAGGGAATGTAGAAAACATTTGTATGAATCAACACAGAACTGCGTTGTTCTTGCTCTTAAGATTTTGGACTCCATCTCCAATCCTGCTATTGGATCCATTACAGACCCATCTGACTTGATTTTTCTTAAGAGCAGAAGAGTGTAAAATAAATGTAACAGGATGGCATATAGGAGAGGGGAGCGTGCAAATGAATAGGTGATATGCAAATAAGGTTTTTCTGAAGGATGTAGCATAAGAGAAGTGCTGGGGAGTAAATAAAAAAAACAAACCAGAAGTAAAGACTGTATAATGGGAAGACCATAAAAATAAGCTCTAAGTTAATTTTTTGTTGGCATTGTTATTTTTTATCTTTGTTTCACTCTGCATTATGGCAGGTTCACCTTTTATTTTGATCCTATTTCCAATTAGTACTATTATAAATTCAACATGGATTGCATAATGAGTGCTACTGCCCCCTTCATCTGAGCTGAAAAATATTAAGAAATCTCATATGAAATGTAACTGTTTGTGGTAGAACAATACCTTTCAATGGTTTATTTTCAGTGTTCATTCACAAACATGAAGAGAGGTGATCAGACAGTGGTTCTCACATTGAATCTGTGGGATCTCTCTTTACCAGTTGCATGTGTGGGCTTTTCGTGGTAGAAACTGTATTGGGAAAGGAAGTTATGCAACTCAAGGGGCACTGATAAAATTAAGCAGCACAGGTGGGTTGTTTGAGCCTCTGACATCTATCTGTCAGAGAGTGCTGAAATCAGGGGATGTGGATATGCCCCAGGACTTCACAGTTTCTGTGTACTCAGAGCTAGTCTTGTCCTTGCACTATGTTTAATGTCAGAAAATGAAAGACTGAGTTTCTTTGCCTTCCCTTTGGAAAACACATTATAGTTTTGTCTTACTTTTCTTCCCTTTTATGATGTTCTGCTTTTCAGTCAGTTTTGAGCTCCTTTTAATTTTGAGTGAATAAGTTAACAATGTTAACTTAGCTTGCTTCCTGATCGTTCAAAGTTACTATTTTAAATAAACCTTGGTTTTGATAGTTTCTTGTTCTCTCTAATTTTAATGGAAAAGGAAAGCAGCCAGATTATATACCTTTTCTACTAGGATTTTCAGCTGCTGGTCAATACATTGCAGTATTAATACCAGTTGCCAAAGAGCAAAACTTTTTGGTAGCATATGAGAGGAAACATTTAATTTTGGATCAGCTAACTAGACTCACCAAGGATAAAATTATTCCTTTTATGTATACAGAATGTCCAGAGCACCTGGAGCCCAAAGTACTGCTTCTGTACAGTGATTTTTGCATTTTGTGGATTTTACTGTGCAATGCGTTGTAACTTAAAGCTGTTATGGCTGTGGTAATCTTGATGACTTAGGCAGATGTTTGAAATCTTTGAATGTTTAAAGTCGTGGGCATGACTGTCTCTCTCCCATCTCACTGCAAAATAACTGGACATAGAATCTTCTATGGTGTACAGGAAGATATTGTTTACTGTATAGACTACTTACAGATGTGAAGTCTTCAGTTGCAATAACATATGAAATTGTAAGGAAAAAAAAGTAGATAGTGAGATTAAGAGGCTCCATTTTCTGCTTTAGCTTTGAAGTTAAATCAGGTTGCTTAGGGCCTTGCCAAGTCAAATTTTTACATTCTCCAAGGTTGCTTGGAGATGCTGTTGAATCTCCATCCTGTTCAGTGCTAAACCATCCTTGGGGTGAGGAGTTTCCTTATGTTTATGTGGAATTGTGTCTGTTGCCTGTTGACTTTCTGCTGTGTTTTCCGAGAAGAATCTGCCTTCATCTGTTGTATAATTCCCTGTCACACAGATGAAGGCAGCAGCGGACTCCTTTTCATCTCCAGACTGAACAAATTATGTCTTTCATCTTATGTGTTAGCACTTTTAGTGGCCTTCCTCTGGAAGTGCTTCAGTTTGCCAGTACCTCCTGCTCTGTGTGGCCCAAAGCTGCAGCACTGCACATGTGGCCTCTCCACTGCAAGCAGAGGGGAACAAATGCTTCTCTTGACCTGGTGTTTATGTTCTGCTATGCAGCTCAAATTGCAGTTAGTTTTCACTGGTTTATGGGTGCTGGCTTTTGTTGAACTTGCTGTCTCCTAGAGTCTCCAAATCTTTTTCTGCAGAGCTGCTGTTGTCTGCAGAGTCTGCAGCTATGATGCTGTGTATGATCTTTTCCTTCCCAAATGCAGGATACTTTGTTTTTGTATAATTTAACAAAGTCACTTCTGGCTTCTTCCTCCGGTTAGTTGAGATCCTTCTGAATGCTGCCCTTCAGCATGTTGGCTGCTTTTCCCATTTTATATTGTCGGTAGATGTGCTGAGGATCCTTTCTGTCCTAGCATCCACATCTGGTGAGGCCAGTATTGTCTATTGGGAAATACTGTACCTAATCAGTTGGCATAAAGGATTATGGACCAAAACTCTTTGAACATCATGATTCAAGGAATTTTTTGCCTGCCTATTCAGTCCATGTCTTCTCAGTTTGAATTGGGGTGCTATGGAAGATAGTGTTAAAAACCTTGCATAAGTCAAAGCACTGGCAACCACCAATTCTCCCTGGTCCATGAAGCCACTTACTCTTCTGCTTCAGGCAGTGCAGGGTTTGGCTTTTGAAGTCTGTTTTCTGATCCCAGTCACATTTATGTCCATCATGCCTGGAAATAACTTCCTTTTAGAACTCATTCTACATTCTGTACAGTAAATGAGGTGAGACTCACTGTTTTGTAGTTCTCTGGATCCTTTAGTCTCTCCTGTCTCCACCTTGCCTTTCAGTTGGATTTTGTTTCTTTGATTTTAGGTTACCAATTTCCTGTCATGAGCAATTACCATGACTTTTCAAAGACAGTAGCCAGAAGCCTTCCAGAGGCATCAACTAGCTTTTTCAGTACTTTGGATCTTTCCCACCTGATCCTATGTACTTGCATAGGTCCAGCTTACCTAGATAACTTTTTGATTTGGTAGCTTCTCTCCCTCAAACTTTGCTACTAAATGCAGAAACATGTAAACCTGGTAGCAGCCCTTTCTGGTAAAGACCATGCTCAAAGTGTCAAGTGTCTCAACTTTTTCTGTACCTTTCATCACTAGGCAGCTTCCTGATTTAGCAGCTGAATTGCACTTTCCCCAGAGTGTCTTCTGCTCAGGGTAAAAACTTTTCTTCTTGCCTTTTGCATTCGTGCTCCATATCAGCTCCAAACAAGTTTTAGCCTCTCTTTTATCCTCTGTTTGCCCATATAGTGCATCTATATTCTCCTCCAGTTGCCTGTCCCCAGTTCCACTTTACCTATGTTTCTGTTTCGTTTGAGCTCTGTCAGTGAGGAATCCTGTGTACAGTCAGCTGGCCTCCTGCTGTACCTGCTGATTTTCTTTCATGTTGGGAAGGCTTATTTTGTGCTCAGAGAAGAGAGTCCAGGAAGATGACTGGCTGTCATGGACTTGTTTGTAGCCTCCCAGGTCATTCTGCTTTACCATTCCCTGAGCAAGTCCCTTGGTAGACTGCAGTGAGTCCAGAGTCTTTAGTCTGCTTTTTTTCCTTCCTTTTTTTTCTCAAGACTTACACTACAATTTCACAATTACTGCATCCAAGGCAGTTGGCTGTCTTATGCATGAGCAGCTCTTCCTTATTCATGAGTACCAGATCCTGCACAACCCCTCCCCTAGAAGCCTGTTCAGTGCCAGCATCAGAAATTGCTCCCAGTGCATGTGAGAAATTCCCTGGATATTTCACACCTTACTACACTGCTGTTTCAGGAGGTGTTGTGTGATTTAAGGTCCTGCATGAGAACAAGGGGCACTGAATATTGGAATACCAGCCTAAGATGATCCATTTACTTTGGGAACTGAAAATAAGTTTTCTTAGACTAGTTGCCTTGAATCACAAGAAGCTGCAGCAAAAATATACAGATGGTATTTTGATTTTATTTTGAAATGGAATACTTAATTTTCAATTCATTTTGAATTACTATGTAACATACAGTCAAAATACTAATTCAGCTGCTTATTGGCCATGCAGCTGATGAGATAAAATAACCTGGTTTTCTATAGCCTGAATACTTTGGAATAAATAATATTTGTTCACAACTAATGAATTTGCATGTGATCAGAATAGTTTTTCTTTTTGTCTCTAAGATTTCTAGTTTCTAATTACCCTGAATTAATTAATGTGCAACTATATGAAATACTGCTTCAGATTGCACTGTATGGCTCTTACATTCAGGCCATGCAAATAATACTTGCACATATATATGTGTGAGAAATAATTTCTCATTCTTTTCTTTTTTATGTGACTAGAAAGAAGATCTTGTTCATTCTTACTTATCGTATTTCATTTCACTGTAATTGGTAACAGTGTGCTTCTTAATCTGTTTTAGTTGGAAGATGGGGAAGAAGAGCCGAGTAAAAACTCAGAAGTCAGGTACAGGAGCCACAGCGACAGTATCTCCAAAGGAAATGCTGAATCTAATTAGTGAGTTATTGCAAAGTAAGTTTTGGTTTTGTGCCTCTCTGGGAAAAGGGATGGTGTGCAAACCACTCAAAAACATTTTCTTGCTGAAGCCAGTGAGTTGTATTTTGTCTGTAAGTAGCCAAGTTTGCTATTTGAGAGTGCTTAAGATAGTTTAGTATGTATCTCAGAGTAGCTGTCTCTGTTAATATATGCCATCATTGGCTTATTTAAATGGGTGTTTATTGGACAGACCATATTTGTGGCAGCATTTGGCTTTTCATCTGGATACAAGCATAAATATTGGGTGAGATTAGATTTTTAAACAACCTGATAACTTGGCATTGAAGCTTTGTCAAAAATGTTTTTCTTGTAAACTTGAAGAATTACACTGTTTCCATTTATCACTTGAACAGTACTTTGAACTGATACTAGAGTAGGGAAATTAACTGTGGGAATCAGTAATACAACTCAGTTCAACTGCACAGATATTTTTGTTGTTTAGATAAATTTGTTGCTGTTGCTGTTTGGAAACTTTTCATAGTGCTTAGATCTTGTGCATAGACCAAAGATTGTTTCACTTGTTGGGGAACTTGGAACTCATCCATTATTTCTAGTAAATATGAAAAGCAGAGCATAATTTTGTACAATGATGTTAAAATACTATTGACTCTTTCTACTGTCATTAGTAACTGTGCTGTGATACACTTCTTTTTTGAAACACAAGTCCAGATTTTCGTATTCTGGACGCATCTAAATGTTGCCTTAGAAAAATTAAAATTTCTCCTAGCATTGCTCATGAGGAGGAGACAAGGAGTTGGCAAAGCAGTTTGGTGCTTATGCTACAATTGGCCTCTGCTTTGCTACCAAAAATAAAACGTAGATCTAATTTGCTAAGCAAAGACAAGTATCAGCTGTTCTTTTTGTCAAGCTTCCATATTTTATTCAAAGCTAAGATTTTTCAAATCACTTGAGCAAGGTAATCTTCAGCTGTCCACTTGGATTTACATGGCTTAGATCAAGAAATCCACACACTGACATTTAGAATATTGGCAGAGACACTGTGGATGTAATCTAAAGCTAAAGCATGGCTTTGTGTTCCTTTGCTTGTCCCTCCAGTACTTGTGAATCACTGAAAACAGTATTGACTAGGCAGGTCAAATGTATGTACCAGCAAATTTCTCAATTATTTAAGGTACGCTCTGTGCTATTATTATCTGTTTTCATTACAGCAAGAGTGATGGCAAGCAGTGTAATGTAAACAGAGTGCTTTCCTTGAATTATTGAAAACACTTTTTTTTGTTGTTTGTCTTACCTGAGATATTATTTACTTAATGGCCTGGTTGTTTACCTTTTTTCTTCCAAGCTTTTTAGACATTTGCTATTTCTTATATCTGAAAAAATATCAAAAATAAAATAAGTTATACTGTGAGGATTTCAAAAGTCAAAATTAATTACCTGTCATATAACAGGATGTTTATGACAGTGGATATTGTCTTATTTGCTATGTAAGTATATTTGAAGGACAAATAGTACTGGGGTTCTGTTACTGTGAAACCATAATTCTGAGGTTAAAATATATATGTATATGTGTGTGTGTGCACGTATATATATGTAATGCACTTAATGAAAGAAAACATTTTTATTTCCAGAATGCAGCAGTCCTCCCCCAGGTCCTGGTAAGGAGTGGGAAGAATATGTACAGATCCGTTCGCTTGTGGAGAAAATCCGCAAAAAGCAGAAAGGTAAATGTGGAACACTTGCAAGTGTTTCTGAAATGTTCAGGTAGGCTTCACCACTGGTGTTAACCATTTTAATGCTCATCATTCTAAATGACATCACAGACAGATGATCCTGTGAGAATCTGAAGTCTGATAAGTAGAAAAAGGAGCTTGAAATTGTTTTCTCATCGCAATCTGAAGGACTAGAAGTAACAATTCTTAGAGAACAATAG
>VWZV01009126.1:69466-92649 GCA_013397155.1 Irena cyanogastra | reverse complement strand
TGAGGGCAGAGGGACATGGGGGGCTCTGCCACAGCTCCCCCTTCCCCTCAGCACATATGGCTGATCACCAGGGCCCACAGCCAGGCAGACCCCTAGCTGTGTGCCACGTCCAGGGTCACCTGGATGGTCCCCGAGGCGTGTTGGTGCTGCCTGGCCTATGGGCGTGGCCTGAGGCCTACATGGCTGGTTTTGTGGNCCTAGCTGTGTGCCACGTCCAGGGTCACCTGGATGGTCCCCGAGGCGTGTTGGTGCTGCCTGGCCTATGGGCGTGGCCTGAGGCCTACATGGCTGTTTTGGTGAGGATGGAGGACAGCATGGCCTGCTCAGCAGTGCGTGCTGACGGGAGGCTGTGGTAGCTCTGCTCCGCTCCATTCAGCACCTTGTTGGGTGGGCTGGCTGCTGGCTCCAGCAGCCTCTTTGTCTCTTCCTCCTGAGTGAAAGGCAAGAGGAAAATCAGCCCTGGCTTTCCCACACCAGCACTATTAACCCCACAGGATAAGGCGAGTCTCACCCTTCCCTCAGCAGCCAGGAAGGCTCCCTGTGCACCCCCGTGTAACCCAGAACAGCCTCAGCTCTGTCAGGCACCTCTTTGCACAATTCTTTTGCTTTTTCCCAGCTGAAGCCCCCCAGCCACAAAGGCAGCAAGTGTGGCTGAAATCAGGCAGCACATTGGGAGTGGCCAATCCTGCAGGCAGGAGTCTGCAGCCAGCGTCAACCTGCATGAAACCCCACAGCCAAGGAGGACTACTGTGCCCCACCCCATGCTGGCATAGCAGGGGGCTCACCTGAGCCAGGTGAACCCCACTTGCCAGAGCCCAGGGGCTGCATGGGGTGGGGGATTCCCAGAGTCACTGCTAGGGAAGAGACAGACAACATAGAGTCTGGAGATGTGGGAGTGATAAGGTCTCACCTGCAAGGAAGGATGGGACATTCCTGGAGGATTACCTCTTGTTCTTCTCCCTCAGCTCCTCCATTTCTTTGGTCTCCAGCCAGTCTTCAGCTTGCTTCTCACTGAGCTTTACCAAGCTGTTAATCTGCTGCTGCATCGTGGTAATCTGAGCATCTGGGGAAAGGGGCAAGAAAGGGCCTGTTACCAACTTTTCATGTCACCTGAAGCCCCCACAATGGCATTTCTGCACAGAAACCCTCTGCAGCAGGAGATCAAAGAGCCAGGCTACCAGTCCTGCTGCTCAGCATAGGTGTTGGTTCAGTCATGGCTTTTGTTGCCCAGGATATATAAGGGAATACAAGATGGAAGAAGGAACCTGGAGTCTCACTTGCAGCCTGGCAGGATGGACCATGCATGGCCAGAGTTGTGGTGGGGTTAAAACAGAAAAGTCAGAGAAACAAGGGGAGATCTCTGCCCCACAGACCCCCTCCCTGTACCCCAGGACGTCCTGCTAGTGACTGACCCATCTCCATGATGAGCTTGTGATTCTCCACCACCTTCACCTCCAGCTCTTCCTGTTTCTTTCCCTCAAAAGCCAGCTGCCCCTTCAGCCGCTGCAGCTGAAACTGGGGGGTCTGCATGAAGTCCCCCATGGGCAAAGACAGAGTGCTGGGAAGGCTGCAGGGAGGCACACACAGAGCTGGATTATCCTGAGGCAGCTCAGGCCCCATGCAGCCAGACCCACTCTGCTGCCCCCATCTCTGGGGCAGGTTCTCCTGTGGCCTCTTGTCCCCTTGCTGGGCACCACCAAGCAGAGCCTGGTCCCTGCTCTGACCCTTCCCTGCAGGCACTGACAGACATGGATGAGGTCCCCTCTCAGTCATCTCCTCTTAAGGCTCAACAGCCCCAGCTCCCTCAGCCTTTGTTCATATGAGACATGCTGCAGTCCCCTCATCATCTCTGTAACCTCCACAGGACCCGCTCCAGGGACTCCTTGTCTCTTGTCCTGAGGCGCCCAGCTGGATACAGCACTCCAGAGGTGCCTCACCAAGGCTGAGTAGAAGGGCAGGATTACCTCCTCTGACATGCTGGCAATGCTCTTCCCAATGCATTCCAGGATCCCATTGGTCCCCTTGGCCCACAGGACACTGCTGGCTCAGGACAGGTTGTTCTCCACCAGGACCCCAAGGTGCTTCTCCATAGAGCTGCTCCAGCAAGTCAGCCCCAGCCTGTGCTGGTGCAATAGTGACAGTCCAGTCTGATTGTGATTTTCAACACTCATCTGGATTAAATTGGTTTGGCTAAGGGTAAAAGAGGAATTTTTCAGTCTGCTTAGTATAAGACAGACATTGAAGGGCTGGAGCGTGTCCAGAGAAGGGTAAAAGAGCTGGAGAAGGGTCAAGAGCACAAGTCTGGTGAGGAGTGGCTGAGGGAGCAGGGGGCACTCAGCCTGGACAAAAGGAGGCTTGGGGGGGGATCTTCCTGCTCTCCACAAGGCCCTGACAGCCAGGTGGACCCAGGGGGATTGGGCTCTTCTTCCACATACAAGTGACAGGACAAGAGAAGATGGCCTCAGGTTGTGCCAGGGGAGGTTTAGGATGGCCCCAGCTCCCTCAGCCTTTCCTCATAAGACAAATGCTCCCTCCCTTCATCATCTCTGTAACCTCCACTGGAGCTGCTCCAGGAGCTCCCTGTCCCTCCTGTCCTGAGGAGCCCAGGACTGGACACAGCACTCCAGATGTGCCTCAGCAGGGCTGAGCAGAGGGGTGGGATTGATCTCTGACCTGCTGGCAGCGCTCTTCCTAATGCATCCCTGGATTCCCATTGGCCTCCTCGGCCCACAGGACACTGCTGGCTCAGGGATAGTCTGTTCTCCATCAGGACCCTCAGGTCCTTCTCAGAGATAGCTCTCTCCCCTGACCCTTACCTTGGTACTGAATTAACAAGGTTTACCAATAGGAGACTGCACTTGGAGATTAATCCATCCTCTGACAACCAGAATCAGGGATTTTCTAGTGCCCACTTACTCATAGGCCCGCTTGCATACACAAGCAATGATGCTACTGATTTTTTCCTGTCCTGAACCACAAAATACTCAGACAAGCTGAAGTCCCTACTCAATGTATTTGTGGAGGAGCTTTGGAACAGCTGGAGGATATGGAAGAAAACAATAAAAAATAATAAAAACACAAATAAAACCAACCTTTCCTATGACACCCAGTTATCACTACACACAGGCCAATCAATAAATGTACTCTGAACTTCAGCTCATTTCTCAGCTTGAGTTTAAAATCAAACCTAAACTTTTCTTCATACTAGTCGTGCCTTCAGGTCAGCTATAGAAGTTACTCCATTTTCAATAAACAGCTAAAAGCACAAAGACTTTTAACTTTTTTTGTGTGTGTGTGTCTGTATCTTCCAGTCATCCCATCCTCCCCCGTATTTTTTCAGTGCAACTCAGCAACTTTCAGCTACTCAAATGCAGCACTGCAGTATTTTTGGTGGAGACTAAGTTTTTTTGTCATGGTAGACTGGTATAAGTTTAAAAAATGCAAAGGCTGCTCTGATTTATTATGTATTTCAGAATTAAAACACTTTATCAGTCTGATCCAGCTTTATAAAGAAATGATAAGAAGGCAGTGTAGTATTACAAATTTATTGAGTTTTGTCAAAGTAATCTTTCAGCATTGAAAATTTCACACATATAAAACAAATTCTATGCATTAAAACCAAAGTATGGATTATTTTTTTTTAATTTAAAGCAAGTGCTGTGCTTTTTTAAACATCTCATGAACCAAATTCTTCAGTTATAAAGCTGATAAAAATAAGTGATACACCACTAGTTTTTTCTTCAACATGTGAAATTCATCTCTTTGGGAAACAATATTTTTTAAAATTGTATCATGGAAGATACAGACCTGAAAAAGGATAAACAATCATACACAAGGCATAAACGTTACACAGAGTAACTCAGACATTTTATAAAGAGATCTGGAAAAGTACCTAAAATAG
The DNA here is from genome assembly GCA_013397155.1 of Irena cyanogastra. Taxonomy (NCBI): domain Eukaryota; kingdom Metazoa; phylum Chordata; class Aves; order Passeriformes; family Irenidae; genus Irena; species Irena cyanogastra. Next base: position 88,748 of record VWZV01009126.1, on the reverse strand, counting down.
TGATATTTATTTAGTATAAAATTTCAATAATAAAATATTGCTCGTAATAAATAAGAAAACATGAGTTTCATTAATACTGTTCTCCCCTTAAAGCTCTCTTGGATGTAACAGGATCAGACCTGATCAAAAGTCAAATTTTTGTTTTGTCCTCTGTATGAAGGAGGCAGCTTTACAGGCTTCAGGTCATTCTTTGCTAGAAACAATTTTATTATAAACAAAACACAGAATTCATTTCAAGGCTCATGCGTAGTTATGGGAAAAAATAATAATCCCCAAATGTGAATAAACCTTATTACAGTAGATTTTAATACACAAAATATTTGCCCTTTTTGTTAAACCCAAAGTGGAATAAGACTTCCCGCGGATTATGAATACAAAGAGAAAGCTGCCCAAGTTTTCTCAAAAGCTTCTAAATATGGGTGCAGCTGTACTTAATGGTTATCAACGCTGTTAGGGACAGTTTGCTCTAGGGGGATGGAAGTTGTCTCCCTTTATATAGGGACGTTGGATTTCATCCCTGCTCTTCCCATCTGCAGACAGGGCAGTTTGGAGCAGTTCTTCAGCAGCTGCTCGATGGCGATGTGGCGCACATTGAGCTCAGAGGCCAGGGAGTCCTTCTCCTGGACCTGCTGGGTCAGCTCCTCAAACACATCTGCAACAACAGCACTGGGTCAATGCACTTGGTCCCTGTACTGACACAGGCTTAGTGACAAACAACACTGGGGAAGAGGCACAGACATTTAAGTGGGATCACGCACAGGAACGCTGCTTTTCCTAGTTCCGGCACAGCTTTGTACGTGTTGCAAACTGAACAGCATCACTTCGTTTCTAGTTACAGACAACCTGAACCAAGGTGGATCAGTTCAGAACCAAAAACAAAGCTGACTCTGGCCTGTATCAGCAGTGGTGTGGCAGCAGGACCAGGGCAGGGATCATCCCCCTGTGCTGGGCACTGGTGAGGCCACACCTCAAATCCTGTGTTCAGCTTGTGGCCTCTCATTACAGGAAGGACTTTGAGGGGCTGGAGCATGTCCAGAGAAGGGCAACAGAGCTGAAGAAGGGTCTGGAGCACAAGTCTGATGAGGAGCAGCTGAGGGGGCTCAGCCTGGAAGAAAGGAGGCTCGGGGGGACCTTATCATTCTCTACAATTGCCTGACAGGAGGGTGGGGCCAGGTGGGATCAGGTTCTTCTCTCAGGCAACAAGTGACAGAATGAGAGGAAATGGCCTTAGTTTGCACCAGGTGAAGTTACATTGGATATTAGGAAACATTTCTTCATGGAAAAGGGTTGTCATGCACTGAAACAGGCTGCCCAGGCAAGTGGTGGAGTCACCATCCTTGGAGGGATTTAATAGGTATGGAGATCTGGGATTTAGGAACCACTTGGTTTCATGGGGGACTTAACAGTGCTGGGTTAATGGTTGTACTTGATGATGTTAAGGGTCATTTTCAACCTTAACAATTCTATGGTTCAAGTCAAATTCTTAAAAGAGAATACCGTGCCAATTTGCAGCAACAAAGCAGATTGCATAATGAAAGCACCTAGAAATCTCTCTATATCACACATTTTCATGCAAAACAAGAGACTTCAGTTAAAAACTTAACTGACAGAAAGGCAATCAATTTTTTTTTTTAAACAGACCTTTCTTATGACAAAACCCCACAAACACAGAACAAATAGTATTGAAAAATTCTCACCCTGGATTTGCTTGAGCAGTTTTTCATTAAGTTGCTTTAACTCTCCTAGAGTCATTGTAGTCACTGCAACAATAAAATCTGTTGTTACTACTACCAAGGTCACATAAGAATCCCTAAGCAGACTCCTATTTTCTCAAGATTTCTTCTATTTGCATTCTAATAATGAACAGATGTGTGGCAGTAAGTCAGAGACAATGGTATTTATCAGTCATTTGAGGAAAGTTTGAAAATTCTCTTTTTAATGTTGACATAGACAAGGATTTACTCCATTAGAAAACCCTCTCTTCAATGTCAAAAAGGTGGAAAAATCAAGCCCTGAAAAGAGTAGCACCCAGAATCAGAACTGCTTGGCACATTTAAATACTATATCCTCCTCTGACTGCAAAACATGATTTCCCCAGTGTAACCCATGAAAGCACAACTGTTTAATTGTGGACAATTAAAACGGGACAATTCTGAGGTAAGTCCTGCTATGTTTCCCAGCCTGCAAGAAGCAGCTTTCAGACAGATTTTTCAGCATGTGGCTACCTGTTTTGGTTATCAAGGTTTGTGCTTTCTGCATGCAGGAGTAACTTACACAGTTTCCACTGAGTATCTCAGTGACAACTGATGAAGGACAATCCTGGCTTGATATGAAGACCAGCATATAAAAACAGGTTTCCTTCTGTGCTCCTGGTGAAAACTGTAAGATCTCCTGTATCATTCAAAAGCCCTTCTGTATCTCAGGTTGTGTGCATGGATCATCCTTACAGAAATACCCTTTAAGCCTCAGAGGAGGGAACTGTGAAAGTGGTCTTCACTGCCCTTGATCAACAGCAGGGAAGCACTGGCCTGCTTCCTAGGATCCCTCAACCCTGCAGTGGGCACACATGGTGCCATTGCTGCTGCTGAGATGCCCTTGTCACCACGGTGAAAAGTGACAGTCTGAACACCTCAGGGGGTACAGGCACTGGCACAAGCTTTAAGACCTTGCAATTCTAAAATACTGTTTTTAAACTTCAGCAAAGCTGTTTCTGCTGCAGCTTAGCAAAGCTCTCATCGCACACTTGAGAGAAAAAACGATGCTGCAGCTTTTTTCCAGAGATTTCTCTGTGCAAAAGGTTTCTACATGGCAAATTTAAAGTTCAGAGTTCTGAAAAAGATGGGTTTAGCTATCCACTGGATTATTTGATTATCCTAAGCCTTCCCTTTCAAACTTTCTCACAGCTGGCAGTTGTGGGATATTAAATTGCTGACAGTACTGCCAAACCAAAGAAGCTGGCAATAGCTAAGACTTGGTACTCGAGACATAATCCCAGTTAAGAATAAAACAGATTCACCTTTCTCCTCCATCAGTCAGGTAAAATGGTGCTCCTTCCTACCTTCAGCAATCAATAAACCTGAAGAGTCCCTTCTCACACTTTACCACCCTTTAAGCACCGTGAAAATCCTGACAGAATTTAATACAGTAATTAACAGCTAAAAATGTTGAGATTTTTCCCCCCTTTTATACCCAGTAGTAGGATGTTACTTCCCTTTCCTTCAGTATTTTCATTAACATTTTGTCATTTGGCAGACAGACTGGTTCATATGTTTTATGTGAGTGTTTTGGGACAGGATTGTTCCATGGCACATTATTCTGATACAGAAGGGAAAGGGAAAAGGAACAGAGTATTGAATTTAAATAGTAAAATATTATTCTATCCACAGCTGAGGTAAAAAACTCTGAAGAAATACTGGCCAAGCTATTTACAGTTTGATTAATACTTTTTTTTTCAGTAGACAGCTATGTTGTTAAGAGTGAAAGTGTTGCAGTAAGAAGACACCTAATTCTGGCAGTCTAAGTTTTCATCCAACATACAAACTTAATCACAGAGCCTCCAAATGAATTTCTTTCAAAGGTAAATACTGCAAAATACAAGCAAAAATGCCTCAAAGCTGCATAATGTAGTCAGAAGAAAAAACCTGTTATTGTGCTCAATGCAGACTTAGGTTCCCATCCTGAAATCAAAGACTGGAGATAAATTCCAAGTCACTAACTTCAGTTAGACAACCCCATAAACCAGGTCAAGCTTCCATAATTCCTCTGTTATATGCTGTCCTGATTTATGTAATCACAATTTATGAGTCCAGCAGACAGGTGTTGAAACAGTCCAGCCTATCTGTTTTGATTTATGGCTTTAAGGCTACTAATTCACTACAAATGCAACATGACACATCATGCAGCAGTTAAGTAAAATCCTTTCATAAAGAATGAGAAATGACTCAGCTTCACAAGGACAGAGTTATCAGTCTGTTAAAAAAAAAGGGAAGCTAAAGAAGCCAATTCCAACTTTTTACAGTACCTCTTTCTCTGATTCTTCTGACATTCTGATTCCAGTATTACCTTTTTCATCACCTGTTTTTCCCTGGAATATTTTATCAATGCTTTTGTTTTCTTTCTCAGGTCTTTTGAAATTCAGAAACCCTCTCCAATTACTTTCCTCATCTACAAAAGTAAGAATGGGCACACACCAGTTCAGGATCAAGTACTGCCTAAAAAGCAAGATGGTAACAGCATATACCTCTAGGAATCTATTCCTAACACATTTCATGCAGCCTGATTCCAGAGACACTAAAATATCCTATTTTTTTAAAGATTTCTTCTAGTGATCTTCTTAAACAACAGGGAAACTAATTTTCTGTTATTTTCACCATCACTACCGTCATCAAAAGACTGCTCAGGTCTTCTGCTACAGCCTTTAAGAGGACATGGTGGCAAAAGGGCCTTCCCAGTTTCTTATGCTCAACAAACACAAGGAAAAAACAAATCCAGTAAAATGCACAAGGAAAGTCTGCCACTATTAAGATTATTTCACAAGTTTGCTCTGCTACATGACCTCTGATTTCCCCTATTGTTTACGGCAGGTCTCTGTGAAATGTAATTCAGGGCACTGTGCAAGTTCAGTAAGAGAGAGATTCACAGGAGCTGAGTAACCTCCACCTCCACAGGCAGAGCTGTAAACTCCCAGGAAGTACAGACTGAAATGAATTTTTTTGCATAAATTAGACATGCCCTGTATCGCACTGGGCTTCAGCTAAGAGTAGAATTAAGAAACAAAACAAAACAAAACAAAAAACACCAGCCAAACCACCCTATTTGCTCAGCCAGGTAGCTCTTTTTTTTCCCCACAGATTTTACATGCTGGACTTCAGCATGAGAACTAATGCCCTGTGGAGACACGAAGGGGTCGATAGGTATTTGCAAGAATGCCCTTGCTTGCTAGGCTGTGTGTAAATGGATGTATACTCACGTTCCTCCCTGCTGTGTTGAGGATGTCTCCTGTGAACACTGGCAAGTGAATCACCTTCAGCTTTTTCAGCTTTCTGGACCTGGCTGCGGTTGGCCCACAGAACGCTGCTGCAGCAGAAGGTAGCACCAAGTCTGAAATCAGTGGATTCTCTTGGTTCCAGCAGAGTCTGTGAGCAGCTTGAGATGCCTCCAGATTTCCCATCTATCCAATTCGCAGAGTATCTAGGTACTGGGGAGTCAAACTGTGGGAGTAATTTTCTATCAGTCTGATGTCTGAAGCTAAAAAGCTGGTGCTGGGATGGTTTTGAGCTTTCAGAATCAGAGTCTAAATCCTTGTTTTGTGCGTATTGTATGATCCAGTTAATTTTTTTGCTCAAGATATTTTTTACTTCTGCATAAGGACTTTTAGAGAGCTTTGATCGTGGACAGTCCTGATTTGCTATTAAGTGGAATTTTTCAAAGCAGTCTCTGTGCCCCCTTAAAGATCTTGTATGTAGAAGATCTGACTTTGGTACTCCTGTAAAGACACAACAGAAAGAAGTTCACTTACTGCTAATTTTTTAAAATCTTTACTCACAAGCAACCAAGAAAACAAAAACTTTAGTGATGCTTTCCTACTAACAGTCTTATCACTGAAGCAAACAAGGGTACCTCACAGTCAAAATTTTTGAAGTTTCCCTCAGGCTTGAGTCCTTGCCATGCAAAGTGTTTTGCACACCATAATCTCTAAAGCAGGACTTCAGTGTGTCCTCTTGCATGGTGACAGAGATGAAGCAAACTGACAACTCCACACATGCTGCATCCCCCCTACACACAAGTGTATAAGCTGCAGAAGTAAAATAAACTCAGCTGTGTATCAGCAAGTTCTACAGAAGGATCCTGAAGAGCAGTCTGACAGCACTCATACAAGCTCCCATCTTTGCATAATGTGATGAGCCATCTGCTCAAATATTGCAGGGTGCAGGCTTTTCTCATTCAAGTGGTCAAACGTAACTCAGATTTTAGTCATAGTTTATTATTTTGCACTGGTACAAGCCTGCAGCCTAGCGAGGGAAGCAAGCTCTAATACTGCCAACACTTGCCAACATTTAACTGTCCCGAAATTCATTTGAGGTGTGCTGGTTTTGGCTGGGATAGAGTTAATTTTTATCACAGTGTAACATGGGGCTGTGTTTTGAATTTGCACTGCAGCATTTTCATTATCACTGAGCAGGGCTTATACACAGTCAAGGCCCTTTCTGCCTCTCTCACCATCCTGACAGCAAGTGGTCTGGGGGCATGCAAGGAGCTGGGAAAGGACACAGCTGGAACAGCTGATCCCAACTGACCCAAGGGATATTCCACACCATATGGCATCATGCTCAGTCTATAAAGCTGGAGGAAGAAGGTGGAAGGGAGGAATGTTCGGAGTGATGGCGTTTGTCATCCCAAGTCACCGTTATGCATGACAGAGCCCTGCTCTCCTGGGGATGGCTGAACACCTGCCCAACCATGGGAAGCAGTGAATGAATTCCTTATTTTGCTGTGCTTGTACGGACAGCTTTTGCTCTCTCTTTGAAACTGTCTTTGTCTCAACCCACAAGCTGAAATTCTCTCCCCGTCCCACTGGGGTTAAACCATGACATCACACAAGCTGGATGTTTATTCTCCTCTTTGCTCATCCTCCCTCAAAGACTGTTCAAATAGCTACAGCAGGTAACTTAAACCTCTAAGTAACTGCTAGTGATTGACAGGTTAAAAAGGAACACAATCTGTGAAGATCTGCAGTTGGCGAGTGAACACAGATGGTATGAGAAATGACTATTCCAGAAAGTTAATAGTGCCCCAGTACAAAATTACTTTCTGCAACTTCAGTGGATATTTATTTTTCTTCATATTCACATACACAGTAGATTCAGAATCCAAGTCCAGAGTAACAAACAGTCTGTCATTTATCTCAGTACGCCATATATTACTTGGGAGGTTCCCAAAACAATGAAAACCAATTCTGTCTAACAGGTTTGTCACTGCGAATAACAGTAACATACCTGTGAACCAGAGGCTGAAAGTGCTTAAAGCCAAAGTATTTAAACCAATAAACAATGTAACTGAATCTCTGAATCTAGGCAATATGAACGAACCTGCAGCCATTCTATCTTTTAGCCATTAAAAGTGAGTAAAATAAAAGAAAAACCATGAAATGCAACAGGTAACAGAGACATTTACAGATGATTAGAACAAAGCTACATGTTACGAGTCTCAAGTCTATCTGATTTATCCTCTTAAATTCTGGTGGTAAAGTGTAATCTCCCCACCCCAAATGATTAAAAAATTATACCATGTTTTTTTTAAGTTACTGAATGCCACAAAATCCCACACTACTCTCAAAACTAATCTGAAAAGGTGAAATTTTTAACATGAAACTATGAAAACAAATCCAAGCACTTCATTTTGATGATCTCACTTGATGGTATCTGTTGTTTGAAGTTGGGGAGTTCAAACATCTAAAGTAGCTATTATAAATTGTTCATTTTCCACTCTTTGGGCAGCACTGAAACTTAAGTGCATTGTTTTCTGGTTGAGTTTCTGAGAGTGCACACAATTTATGGGGCAAAATGCCTAAAAAACTGGAAAATAAAAGATAACAGCAGTGGAATTAATTTTGTTCTTAGCAGCAGGGGAAAAAATTAAAGTCAGGAAAACAGATGTTCCTTCTGCTCATGAGGTAACTATTAGAAGAAACAAACTCACATAGTAACCAGAGGCAACTTTTAAGAAGGAAGTTCTGGAGTAAAGTACACTCTGCGCTCCCTTTCAGTGGGCAGTCAAGATTCTCATTCCACACCTTAAAATACTTTCAACCTCTGTCAGCAAACAAATATTCACCAACTTTTCTTAAACTCTGCATAATCTGCTGCCTACTTGCAATGCTATTTTACCTCTCTATCTTTACGGAGACTTAAAAAACCCCAACAAACATTTCTATTGCAAACAAGAAAGACAAGTCATTTGTTTTCATGACTTACCAGCACCATTTAAATAGAGCAAGCCTGCTTAACTCAAGTAGCATGATGGAAACCTTAAGTGTTTAAGCCACCAAGGGAAAGCAAACACTGTCAAGTGAAATTATAAGGCAAATATATTCACAACACTACAAACCCTAGAAAACCAGAGTGATTTGTTCAACGCTATTTGCTTTACCCAAGTGATTCTTCAAGAGTCTACTTTGCTGCTGCTCACAGTGCTTTCTTTTACTTACAGAAAATAATCAATGGGCTGGAAAACATGTTTTGCACAATGTTCCATACAATAATGCTCAGGAACCCACCTAGCAAACACACTTGCACAACAAATGACAGAATACTGACGGTATCACTTAAAATAAGAAGTTACTTTGAGGCTGCTTCATTATTTCAATGAAAATAAATGTTCCTTGTCCAGTAGGAGAGGAGCACGAGACCACAGAAAATAGCCAATACACAAATTATTACACAAAGAAAGAACAAGTGCAGCATGACTTCATGAAGCCCCAACTGAATTACGTCCAAGTCTTAAGCTCAAGGTTATTCAAGTCTTTTCTTCTGATGAATTTATCTTCTAAGAGTTCTGAACATTGCCAACTTTGCCATTCTAGAGGCATGCTGCTCATAGAGATCTGTTTTATCTGAACTCAGTAATAGAGGGCCTGAAATGAGCAATTATTATAGAAGCAAAAAAACCATGCTACTTCAAGATTTTAAGCTCTGCTATTTATATGCCACATACTGGCCACAATGTCCCTCTTTCTGAGCACAAGGCAGGTTATTGCAAAACACTTCCAGTACACAAGATCAGAATTTACATCCTACCCCTTCTCTTATTCCACTGCAAAACCCCCAAAGGGTCCTATCTAAGGAAGTTTGAATAAAGTAAGAAACTGAAAATGTGCAAATCCAAACCAGTTTTGCTGAGAACTGCTAACGGACCTGCTTCAGCTTTCACATAACTGGCTTGGATTTTTCCTGTAACAATCACACGCAAAACTAAAACGACCATCAATCTCTCTTTTGTCCTAAGGTGACAATTAGTCCTTTCCTATGCAGAGAACATCAGCCATAACCTTCTGGAAGAGCTGAGCAGGGACAGCAGCTGCTGTGCCAGCACAAACTAGCAACCACATACCAGAATTATAGCAAGTTAGGGTATGGTTCTTTGGAACAAATCCTTCTGTTGTGGGCAATACCATCAGCTTTATGAGGCAGAAAAGATGTCCATTTATTTTCAGGAAGACTTCATAATCCACTCAGACTACTTCATATTTTTCCCTTCATCACAACTGCAGAAAAAGCTACAATCTGGTGAGCTGGCATGGACCAGTGATATAAGTGATATATAAAGATGATTCACTGTTATTGCTTTATTCAACATTATACACCAAGAGATGAATAAAGCATGGCAAGATTTCTGTACAAAACAAGAAGCAATACTGTAATTTTGATAAACAGCTATTGTGGGTTTCGGGGGCTTTCACAGGGTTTCAGTTCCATCTCCACATTTCTGTTTGCCAGTATCAACCTCAATCTTTCTTACTTCTTGTCTAGTTCTTCAAGTCTGCAATCGTAAAACCACCAACTTCACTCCCCACTCCTCCATTTGCAGGTATGTACATTTGCTCCTTGTCTTACTTTCCAAGAACAGGATTGCAGACTATGTCCAAGTACACCCTAAACTACATATTTATTTTTTCAGAGAAGGAAAAAAACCCTCAAAAAAGCAACAAAAAACCACCCAACAACCACCCAGAGAAGAAAAGTTTAATCTGAGGGGGAAAAAAAAAATCCCACAAAATTCACTAATATCTAGAAGACCTAGATATCTATGTCTAATATCTAATGAACTTAAGACAGCACAGATGCTATTAGGAAACAAGCTCATGCCAGAGATCATTCCTCAAGTGCACAATTCACAGGCTGGTGCCAAACCTCCATACAAATCATAAAACAATATAAGTGCTAACGATCCATTATTTGTTTCTGATTCTAGTAACTCATGTGTCCTAGATGAAATATGAACGTATCACTTCACTCAACAATATATTTGTATATTGACTCAAAGAACAGGACTTCCTACATAAGTGCCTAATGCTTAGGCAAAAAAAAACCTCAGCCCAAACCCTGACTTTCAATTTATAAGTTATGCAAGGCAGGCAGTCAACATGACTCCTAACACACTCCTACAAAGTAATTTCGTAAATGCATGACTAGCAATCAGGCAGTTTAATATACATTTTTGTAACATCTATTTATTCATAACTGTAAAGTAGCTGAGAGTAGGGAGAATATTTACCACATAACCAGGTGAGCAATCACATCTCAACAAATTTTACTCCATTTTAAGGCATTTGTACTTGAAAGTAAATGAGTTTCCACCATATTAAAGTTTTTTGCTTTCTGTTTTTTTTGAGGGTAAGAAACTTACAAAGACTTTATTTCTGCCTTTGCAACTGATTCACTGAGAACTATGTATAACTCTTCTTCATTATAGAGGCACAGAACTAAAGTGAAATATTTGCTCATGTTTATATACAACTGGCTAGAAGAGTTATCTTATTTGGAGATTATAACAGTAATCAACAAAGCCGGTTCAAAAGGAATGTTCTTGAATACCAAATTATTCCACATCCCTTCACAAATGTTTCCATAGAAAAAAATAAATCAGTGATCATTAGCCTGCTTATCTTCAACAGTGGGCTTTTTTATTTATTTGCTATTCTCTTTAGAAAAACAAACAACAAACTTCTTATTTGGTCTTTCAGATCCATCAGTTGGAAATAACGTTAAAGAAAGCCTGCATTCCCTTAGCATTTTCTAATGCAATGCTGTAAACGAATTGTTTTTTGTAATGGGGAATAGCAGCTGAAGTGGAAAATCCCCCCTGAATCTAAGATCAACTAAAATTAACAGGAATACTTGTAGACACATGAATAGTCAATGATAAGTCTGTACTACGCCATTAGTTATTCAAAGCCTCTTTAAAGAGTTTATAAATTCTTATGGGTAAGATTTATATCTGACCATCTCTTCTGTCTCCATTCTGAGTTAGCTGTGGAGACCTGCCTTCACAGCCAGTGAAGAAATATTTCTCAGGCACAAATCACCTCATCTGAAACACTGAACTCCAGAGAGATTTGTGACAGACACCTCTGCTCTTCTCCTTTAATCCTAGAGTAACCAAGAACTCTTGCCTGTGGCTGCCCACTTTCAGAGCCCTGTGTGTTCCTAGATGTTCCAGCTGCTGCTCCCCTGAGCTGTCCACCTCAGGAACACTCTGTAAACAGGGATGTTCAGCCAGCTCATGGAACAGCTCCCAGACATCTGCGAGTGTCCACTAGGAACACAAGGATCAGACGAGCTCCAGTGTGGTTTACCTCGTGTGCAGGGCCAAGACCTGCAGCAGACAGAAAGGCTTCATAAGACATTAAAAGTTTGTGTCTATCTACTTTAAGCCACTGCTGCACAGGCTGTTCACCAAGAGTGCTGAAAGAGGGGGGTTCCCAGAAAAGCAGATCCCAAGACCTGTTCAAAATGCATATGAAGCAAAAGCAGCCCGCGATAATCTAAGACAACAAGTTATCCATACCTCTAAATGCCAAAACCCTGATATTCTTCAGCTGCAGAATTATGCCAACATTGAAAAGCAGGACCATTAGAGATGTGCAACTCCAGTACATCTGCCTGACAAGATGTAAAGTCAACTGCTATTTTTAAGGGTTTACATGCAATCTCATTTGAGAGTTAAATCTTATGATTTATTAGACTGGCTAGAAGGAAAATGCCAGTGCCATTCATTAACTTCTAAAACCAGACACTTTGTAAAGACTAGATATTATCTTGTTCATAAATTAAAGTTCTCTCCTTGCTTTCATATGATGCCAGTACTTCAAGTATGCACACAAATCACCTCCCACTTCATTTCTATCAGCTCATTTGTATTTTAGCACAGAGCAAAGATATCAAACAGAACAGCTGATCCAGCTGGCCCCTTAAATATATTTTCAAAAATCATGTTCCTTACAAACTACTTTACTAAGAAGAATTTGCTACTGTATTAAACAAAGCAATGCATTCTGATGAAAACTTCACTACAGGAAATATCACGTCACATACTTTGTAAGAAAAATCCGTTAAATAGACCTAGAAGAGAGTGGAAGTCATAAGCTGGTATTTCTGCAGTCTGGATGATGCCAGGTAACATAAATACTCAATTATCTTGTTTGCATGGACAAACCTCCCAAATGTACACATTAAGAATGCAAAAATGTATTTATTGAACCAGCTCCACAGCTTGACATTACTTAGTGGTATTCATACAGCATTCAGAGTAAGAATAGCACCTCCAATCATGTTCAGGCTTGAATTTGTAGTTAAGAGCTTTAGTGGAAACTGAGCTAATTTCACATGTCCATTCAAGTTTGCAGAAATGAGTCATATCCCTGGCCTGCAAATGCTACCTTGAAACAAGTTCTCATCCGTCTAGTCTAAAGGGCAACAATGGAAATTTTTAGCTTTTATTGCCAGAATAATCTATCTTACTGTTTATCATTTCATTAACACTGAAAAAATAAGGATGTGTAATACTCTGGAACAGAATTAAATCAAACAGTGATTTCCACTTCTTTCAACTATACACATTTTATTTCAGTGAGATATTCTTCTGTAGGGTGTAAAAAGGAAAAAACCTGAAATTCAAGTATTCAAGTGCTTACAGTTTGCAACAACTAAACTCACTCCCTCCTTTTTTTTTCTTTTTTTAAATGAATGTAGAATGAGGATATTATACAAGATTTTATAGACCTTAACAAGAAAAAAGCTGTGTGGTAAGACATTTATTTATAACATCCTTGTCTCAGCCTGGAGACTCGGATGCACTAACCTGATGCTGAAATTGCCTCAAAAGCTGAGTCTATCAGCACTTTAAAGGACCATGGAAACCTAACTACTTCAACATAAATCAGGGGAATGGATGCCCAGCACTTACACTGTCCCTTATATTACAGGGCCTGGGATGGGAACTGTCATTTGCTATTCAGCTGTTCAGTTCTAAACAGAAATGGAAGTGAGCCAGTTTGCTTGTCAGCCAGCATTCTCCAAGATGTTACTGTAGTTAGCAGCACTGGACAAGCAAAAGAGTAAAAAATAAACTCAAACAATCACATTTTCCACTTCTTTTACCATTTGTCTCCATTACAACTCTTGAATGAGAGGAAATGAAGGTTTTTAAATAATTCTGCATTAAGAAATACCAGCATAAACTCAGTTAAAGACAGATACACTGTGTAAAGTAATGTAAAGGTAAGTCATAATTATTATAGACTTCCAAGTTTGATGTTCAAACAAAAACATTCAAGTATTAAGGTCTTGAAGCTGGGATTTCCACATGCGTCCAGAGGATCCCACGACACAGCTGCCTTGTGCAATGCCTTCCCAAGGGAAGAAACCTGAACACCTCTAAGCAGCACCACAGGAAGGACCCTCTGACTGCTGCTGTGTGAGGGGTGAGACATGGGATACATGGTCACACCGTCTCACAGACTGGTTTGGGTTGGAAGGAACCTTAAAGATCATCTCATTCCAACCCCCTGCCATGGGCAGGGACACCTTCTATTAGACCAGGCTACTCGGAGCTCCATCTCACCTGTCCTTAAAACACTTCTGGGGATGGAGCATTCACAACTTGGAAATGCTACAACTGGAGTTTCAAAGCACCATATTCAGGCAGAGAATTTTGTTTTGTTGATGTATACATTTACAGACAGTTTTTATGCATGCACAAGCATGTATTTTTCAGTTTTCATACATTTCTCCCCATCCTTGAGGTATCACTGCAGATTTGTAGTTAGTACTGTATCTCTGCTAGAGACTTCAGCTAATCATCTCATATTCTAATGAAATTAAGAAGAAGAACTTTGTTTCGACTAACATACAACACGTGATTTCCTGGCTTATGCAAACCAGTCACATATGAATTTAAAACATTTCCTGTTTCAATCCACTGATTACTACTGTGACACCTACTCAGAAAAGCAAACAATACACAATCTCTGATGTTCACTTCATTTGCACAAGGCAAACAAAACCCAACATCCAAGTCCAGCAGATCCTCCTCACCAGGACATTCTAAACCCCCTGTACAACTTTAAAAACACTGTCCACAATCAGCTTCATTTTTCAAAATGTTTAGTATTTCACATGTAAGTACATTGGCTATTTCGAACTTTAAGAAGCACATTGATATTCTGCTGTGTTTTATCATCTGACTATGAACCTTCAGACATAAAAGCTAGTTTGGCAACAGAAGTATTTACGTGCAGCTTAGTACACTCAGCCTCCCTGAGCGTGGATTCTCAAACTAAGTGAGCCGGATGAGCCAGTGCAACAGGAAAAAAATACTGCCCTTTCCAGAGACAACACTGTTCTCACCCCTTTTAGACTGAAGACCAGAACTACTAAACTCTCTTGAGCATGTTGCTCTTTCCTTGTTCAAGAAAGACTGATGACATTTAACAGGGTTAAGTTTAAACCTGCATATTGCCACTAGTTATTACAGTGCCCATGTTCTCTTTTCTTCTCCCCTTGCTATCATTCTTTCAGTCAGCTTCAGAGAAATAGATCCTATAATCCATATTATCACTCCTGAATAAATTCTGGGACAGACACCACAGCTGATCTCCCAGTTACACTCAATCAAACCAGCAGTTTCTGTGAATTAACTGAACTTAATAAGAAGCATAATCACAGTTTATTTCACTAAAATACTAAAAATATATTATTAGAAAACTCATGATGGAGACCTGATATCTGATAAAAACCAAAGTTTTATGACACAGTAACTGACTTCCTTATTCAGAAATTCAACAGTTATTTAATCAAAACAGACCACAGATTATGCTTTCTGTATAGCAGTATTCTCTATAAAAGGACTATAAGAGAAACACAATTTCCCCTCCCGATTACGTAACATTACAAAGATACTGTCCAAACATAATAAAGGTTACAAATAAACAGTCCAATGTCAAGAAAGTAAGGGCTGAGCCATGTCATAACACTAATCCAGAAACCAGTCATTATTAGAGATGGGGATGGTCTCCAAGTCCCCCATTTCTAATTCCTCCTCTTACTGACCCAAGCCAATCAACAACATCACCACTGAGACACAGGCAAACCTGTACAGCTGCTGAACTCACAGATGCCAGGAGATGCAAAGATTCACCATCACTAGATTACAATGTAATTAAGTGCAGCTAAGTTAAATTATATTTCTGTAGTATTTTGTTCATAGACACTTGAGAAAGTCTGGTTCAAGGATTCAGCTGCATCAGTTGCCAGCACATGGATTTGCCATGTCCAGCTTTAAGCAAGCAGATGCTGCTGCTGGCAGCAAGAGAGGGGAAACAGAATTGTCCTCAGCAGTTTTGTTAATATGACACCCTGCTGAAAAAAGAAAGCTGGGAAGCCTACTTCCAGAATTTCACACCTAGACTCACAAATCAGAAGTATATTTAGGTCAGAAAAGACCTTCAAGATCACTGAGTCCAACTGCAAACCTAAGATTGCCAAACCCACTGCTAGCCCTTGCACACCCATCTGTAATGCTCCTTTCTATCCCGACCCAGCTCCTGGTGCAGACTGCACGGTCAGGAAGGATGGAAGAGGTGCCATACATTCCAATTAAGTCAGACAGCACTTAACACATGGAAGTTAACATGGTGCTGCAAACAGTGGGAGTACTCAAGCATCCTGCAAGATGCTGAGCTGTGACTAATAGCCTGCCTGCTCTCCAACAGCAGCTATTTCCTGCTTCTCTGAGGGAGCAGTTCCACATGCACATCAACACCAAAAATGAGCAAGCCCGTCTTAGCTGTTGCATGAGAATCTTTTTAGAATCGCCTAGCTCACTTCCTGAAATACTTAAGATACGTATGGGCTTTAATTGCTGACAGTTTTAAATATGATGCTACATAAAAAGACAAACTATCAGCAAGATCGACACTCACTTGTAAGCGTGGGATAACACATTACAAAAGTTGATGCAACTTGCAGCTGATTTTGTTCAACAAGTTTTAATGCATCTGAACTCCATTAAAACATAACCAGGAGGCCAGTATGAAAACATCCAGTTAACACTGTGCTTTAGTGAATTACCTAGTTCATGCTGTACCCAGGGCTCCCAAAAGACTTATTTGACACACACAAAAACCAGTCTTTGTCACACAAAAATACAGGAATGTAGAGGTATGTCAAAAGTAGGAAAAGTGTGACCGTAGGTATGGTAAAGAGCTGACTCATGCAGTAGTTCAGCTAAAAAGCCTTAAAATGACTCTATAAAAAGTCACTGACACAGCCTCTGCCACCTTTAAGCCTCCCCTCCCTATAAGCAGTAACAGTACATCTTTTCAAAGTGGCACACAAAAGACAGACTATCAGAAATTTGGGCATTTTGATGTTAACATGATCAGAGATATGTATACTTTTATTATGCAAAATAAAAGAATTGCAATGGCCTATGTATCTTCAGGGAAGCTTTTATTCTATTCCAAGTGCCCTCCTTTTAAAATTAACAGGAAATTTAGAAGATTATGCAAAGGTTTGCACAGATTAAGTCTTTCCTACTATCAAGGCTATTTACAGCAAGAAATCCCAAACCTATTCCACTTAAAACAGACAATCACTTGGTAAAGTCACAGCCATAACAAGCAGCTTTGACAAATCCACAGCTTATCTCAAACAACAGAGCACAGAAAACCATCCAGCAATTTTTAATGTGTTCTATCACTTTCAACACTTTCAAAACAAAACTAGATTAGTAGTGTAATGGAAGCACTTAATTCTCATTGTGTCGGTATGATTTTAAAGCCTAGAGAGAGAAACATCCTCTCTCCATATTGAGAAGCCTAAACCTAACATTCTAAAGAAATAATAAAACACAGACGGACAGGTTGTCTTAGGTCAGACAGCTGCTGTTGAGTTTTAACAAAAACTGCAAGTATCCAGGCATGTCTCTTCTAAACAAAAGCAAAAAACATGGCAATTACTTTTGAAGTATCAAAGTAGCATTCAGATTGAAATATGCTGCCTCTACTAGCAACAAAAATCTACTATCTGTTATCAAGAAATGACAACAGAAACACTGGGACTAATCACATAACACTGTTGAGATCTTCATATTCAATTGCCTCACAGCAACATAAATTACTCTAGGTAGTAATTCACATTACTACATGTAACTGGCAAAGACCACTGTATGTAAGGGGAAGAAGTTACTTTGTTGCTCCAAAGACAAGCAATTTGACTCAAAAAGGGACACAGATAATCTACTGCTCATTCGTGCATGAAGAAAAGCAACAAGATGGGGAAATTCTTTCCCAAAACAGCTTTAAAATTTTAAAAGTACCATTCTAGAGGCCAAAATGGTTTTACAAGATTAGTCTTTTAAAAGATGGCAAAAATTCCTACTTACAATCTGCTGACTTTAGGAAGCTTTGATAATGAACCCTGTTTTATCATATTACACATACCAACATTTGATGAAAACAAAAAGAAATTTTGAAATTTCTTTTCAAAGAAAATATGAAAACAAAAATTCTGTTCCCCTAAGCAGATCTAGTGAAAGTGATCTGCTTCCAAAAACCCCAAATATTATGCCATAAAATTTGCAATTTAAGCTTGCTTTATACATAGACCCCCTCTAATTATTGAGCAAATCTGTTGAATAAAGGCAGAACGTGATTCAGATCCCAAGTTCAACATCAGAGGTCTAATGCCAGGAGATGGAATAAACACCAGGGCATTTCAGAGGCTCTGGAAAGAGAGGGCTCACCTTCATGTCTGGAGGAGCAGCACCAACCTTCACCAGAAACGAGACAGAAAACAAACTGATTTAAAACTTTCTACAGACAGACGTTTCCAAACCCGCAACTGGATGGAAACTTTCGGAGGAGCCGGCTGTGCGTCCAGCCCCCAGCCGGGCTGGCCAAGGAAGGCTCCTGCCCCCCATCTTACCTTCGATGTTCAGCTCGAAACAGACGTGGCAGAAGGAGAGCGTTTCCTTCTCGGTGCCCAGCTTGCAGACGCTGCAGATGTTGTCATCGTCCAAGTCGATGCTCACGAACTGCTCCTCGTTCATAGTGCCCTGCGGAGGGGGACGGCGGCGACAAGGGACGGGAGGGTTATTGCGGGAGCCACCCGAGCGCGGGTCCGAGCCCGCGGAGGGGGAGGGCCCCGGAACGGGGGCGGGAGCGTCCCGGCGAAGTTTTCCCTCCAGAGAAACCGAGGCCAGGCCGCACAGCGGGGCCGCACGCACCGAGACTTCCCCCTTCCCTCGCCCGAAGGCTGCCCCGTCCCATCCCGTCCTGCTCCCCAGCAACTCCATCACCAGCTCCATCATCGCCGCCCGNGCGAAGAGCGAAGAGCGAGGAGCTCCGGTTTCCCCGGCCCTCCGAGCGGACAGGGCGGCGGAGAGCGGCCGCGCTCCCCCCGCAGCAGTTGGTCTGCGCCGCGCGGGCGGGGTGCGCGGGCGGAGGGCGGGCTGCGCTCTGTGGCGACTGGGGCGGCCCGGCGTGACTCACCCCGAGCGGGTCTGCACCTGTGGCGGCGAGGGTGCCAGGCAGCCGGGGCGATCAGGTTTTGTTAGAGGTGGGGGCTAAAAACAAGAGGTGCAGTGATGGAATATGGACTCCGTTCAGGAACTGGTATTAAAACCCGGCCAGGGCTCTGCTGGCGCTCCGAAGATGAAGCCACAACTGGTCACAGAATCACAGATTCTGGATATGGTTGGAAGGGACCACCGAGGGTCATTGGTCCCACCTCCCTGCCCAAGCAGGGTCATCCCAGAGCNGCGCGGGTCCGAGCCCGCGGAGGGGGAGGGCCCCGGAACGGGGGCGGGAGCGTCCCGGCGAAGTTTTCCCTCCAGAGAAACCGAGGCCAGGCCGCACAGCGGGGCCGCACGCACCGAGACTTCCCCCTTCCCTCGCCCGAAGGCTGCCCCGTCCCATCCCGTCCTGCTCCCCAGCAACTCCATCACCAGCTCCATCATCGCCGCCCGCACCCTCCCTCCCTTCCTTCCTTCCTCCCTCCGCGCGCCAGCGGCGTGGACGCCCCGCTACCGCCCGTACCGATATATCCCCGGCTCTGCCCTATCCCCTACCGCTAATCCTACCCCGATCCCGAATCCCTGCCCTGATCCCGAGTCCCAGCCCCGTCCCCGCTCACCACTGCCCGACCCGGCCGCGCTCCGCTTTGTCCGCCCTCCCGCGCCGCCGCCGCCGGAGCTCTCGGCGCCGGGCACCGCCCGCCGCTTC